>PITA01000844.1:0-232309 GCA_004023965.1 Spilogale gracilis | reverse complement strand
TGGGCTCTCCACTCTGTTCCATTGGTCTATTTCTCTGTTTTTGTGCCAGTACCATGCTGTCTTGGTAATCACAGCTTTGTAATAAAGCCTGAAGTCAGGTAATGAGATGCCCCCAGCTTTGCTTTTCTTCTTCAACAATTCCTTAGCGATTCGGGGTCTTTTTTGGTTCCATATAAATTTTAGGATTGTTTGTTCTAACATTTTCAAGAATGTTGGTGGAATTTTGATCAGAATGGCATTGAAAGTAAGACCATCTATTTCTAATGTATTTCCAACAAATAAAAATCAGAAATCCTGAATTATGATACTACCTTTTGTAATCTGACTACCTTTAATTGTTATTACGGGGGTAATGTGATCTGAACTGCAAAATATTTTCGAAGAGATCAAGAATGTGCCACTGTAGCCTAAAAATTATTTTCAGCTGAAGGCATTTGAGTTCCTGAAATCTCTTATCTGCCTAACAGCAGAACTTCTCAAAAGAACTGACTTAAGTCTCCTCATAGGAGCAATCAGGGAAGACTGATTGCTACCACCAAAAAGAAGTCTCCACACACCTAAGCAGACATTGCCACAAAACTATCATCTCTCTCATGTATTCTCTAAGGGCCCATTTATCTTTCCAGAAAGTTATTTCTTTCCTGTAGGTGCCCATTTTCCTCTCCCCTTATCTTATTAAGAAGTCATCTGTTTTCCCGTGTCTTTTCCCCTCCCCTTCTCCTGTTAAGGTGGCATATAAGCCACAAATTCTAATCCTCCACTTTGAGTAGAATTCTTTTCCTGTTATTAAATCTGTCTTTTCTCTTATTAATTTATTTTTTGTTGGCTTAATTTGCCAACCCCAATCATTACACCTAAGAGAATGGAGGAAACATCTTTTCCTTCTGCTAATTTAAATCTACTTATTACATTATATATGAGTGTATATGAAAACCGTGCTAACTTTATTAATTTCAGTCAAAGCAATTACATGATTAGCATTTAACACTTCCTCTTTGAAGTCATCCTCTTTTCTCTAAACTTCCTCTGAATCTGTTTCTAACTCTCAGATTGTTTTCGAGTATTATCCTCATAAGTATAACATAGCAGAAAGACTTTCCCTTTTCTACTTCTAATAAATTAGGACATATAATAATTAAGCATTAGAAACAACACTATTCTTTGCCATTTTATTTTATTTTATTTTAAAGATTTTCTTTATTTATTTGACAGAGAAACACAGCGAGAGAGGGAACACAAGCAGAGGGAGTGAGAGAGGGAGAAGCAGGCTTTCGGCCGAGCAGAGAGCCCGATGTGGGGCTTGATCCCCGGTCTCCAGGATCATGACCTGAGCCGAAGGCAGTTGCTTAACCAACTGAGCCACCCAGGTGCGCCTACTCTTTGCCATTTTATAAAAACACTCTCATACAATCGAACTGAAACATCTGTTGATTAAATAAAGCAAGGTGCTATTCCACCAACCACTGAGAACTGAAAGCTTTCTAAAATACACAGAATTCTCTCTCTCTCTCACACACACACACACACACACACACACACACATATACACGTACAAAACAATGACAGCCAACCGCAACCAGAGTTTTAAAACTGATCATAATGGTAAAAATAGAATGACAAACCAAGAAAATTAACCTAACCTGGCACAGAGATATATATACACTTTCTACAGAGCTATGAAAAATAAACCATAGGGACGACTCTCCCTCCAAAGAAAACCCTTTCTGCTCAGACGGCCCAACCACTCTTCATTGGCAGTTGGTTCTCTTAAGTCAACTTCAATTAGACAACCTCCGATGGCTGAGAAAGTACAGGGATGCTGGTGCCCACAATAAAAACAGACTCTCCATACAGCAGCTTTGGGTACTGTGCTCACTGCTTCACTCACTTCACCACAATCAAGGGTCCATGGCAGGTTGGGCCAATAATCCTTGATCAGCTGTATCAAAAGAAAAATTGCTAAAACACCATTCTATTGAAATTACAACTTTATCAGCTTATCAGCAACCTATGATGACAAATCAAACTAAATGAACCTACCCCCTTTTGCAGGTGCAGCTGCCCATGTGTGTGCCTGCTTACAAACCTCAAGGATGATCCTCTCCTGGCTATAAAACACCCAGATTTTATTGTCTGGCCCCATACCCTTTCCAGCCTCCTGTCCTACCACTGCACCTGAAACCAGTCACAAACTCCTGGCAGCAACCAGAACTTAAGTCTCTTTCTCACCTACCTCTGTTTGAAACATCCTCCCTTTGCTTTCAGAGCTAACTGCTTCTCCTCCTGCAAGACTCTGGTCAAATATCCCCTCCTCAAATCAATCTCTCCACTGGGCAGCCAAAGCACATTATCATGGCTTGTGGTGTTCACATGTCTCTGTTCCAACTTCACCATGAGCCTGTAAGAATGTAGATTCTGATTCCACATTAAACTTCTTGTGACAGAAGAGACAAGAGGCACATAATAAATGTTTAGAAAATGGATGTAGGGGTGCCTGTGTGGCTCAGTTGGTTGGGCGACTGCCTTCGGCTCAGGTCATGATCTCAGAGACCCAGGATCGAGTCCCACATCGGTCTCCCTGCTCGGCGGGAGGCCTGCTTCTCCCTCTCTCACTCCCCTGCTTGTGTTCCCTCTCTGGCTGTGTTTCTGTCAAATAAATAAAATCTTAAAAAAAAAAAAAAAAGAAAATGGGTGTATATACAGATGAACAAAACAATGAAAAGCAAACAAATAAACACTAAAAATAATGAACTTTCTAGTTGTGGCCTGGAGAGACAGGATATTAATATTAATATGTTAGTAATATTAAGCCCTGGCTGATCCCCAAAGATTACCCTGAGCTTCCTACCTTCTTTCAGCTACTCTTCAACTCCACATGTTTATTTCACTTCTCCATATCATAATAATGCAATCTTACATTTCTTTTTAAGATTTATTTATTTGTGGGGTGAGGGAGGCAGAGAGAGAGGAAGCAAGAATCTCCAGCAGATGGGGCGCCTGGGTGGCTCAGTTGGTTGGGCGACTGCCTTCAGCTCAGGTCAAGATCCTGGAGACCTGGGATCGAGCCCCACATCGGGCTCCCTGCTCGGCGGGAAGCCTGCTTCTCCCTCTCTCATTCCCCTTGCTTGTGTTCTCTCTCTCTAGCTGTGTTTCACTCTGTCAAATAAATAAAGAAAATCTTTACAAAAAAAAAAAAAGAATCTTCAGCAGACTCCTTGCTGAGCGCAGAGTCTGACACGGGGCTCAATCTCAAGACCTACGAGATCATGACCTGAGCGGAAACCAAGAAGCAGACTTAACTGGCTGAGCCACCCAGGGGCCCCACAATCCCCATCTTTAACCCAAATTTGTATTACCTCAGAAGCTCCGGTTCTTTATTTCTAAGCCACCCATGTGTAGTGTACAAGTAGAATAACCTACTTATATTGGTTCCTATAAAGGCTCCCAAGGAGACCATAGCCCCTTAGGCCTATTTCTTTGGTCCTTGTAATCCCAGAGCCTAACACAGCACCTGACCAATGATGAATAAATAAGTGAAGGAAGGAGGATATAACAATTTTCCCATTTTGCCTGTGACTTTTTTCTTTTCTTTTTTTCTTTTATGCTAAATCATCCAATTTTTCCAGGTAAACTATATTCAGAGAGAGATAAGGGAAGAACACATCACTTGTAATCAAATCAGTGCTTGAATAAAAACCTGTATGAAATCAGTCTTTTCTTATATTACTATTCACAGACCCTTCACCACCATCTTATTGTCTCTCGGTGTCTGTTCTCAATGCAGAATAAAGTCTTGTAACTGAATAAAGTTGAACAAACCACAAAATTTATAAAGCTATTACTGATAGTGCTCATATCTGCCAGGCCCTGGGCCAAGATCTTTGTTTGTTTGTTTTTTGTTTTTGTTTTTGTTTTTTTGCCAAGATCTTTAATACAGTTCTTCTTCATCTTCAGAAACACTCTGAAGAGTTGTGTTTAGAATATGGAGTCTGAGAAAGGTTACATAACTTGCCCCAAAGTCACTTTGCTAGTAA
Organism: Spilogale gracilis; assembly: GCA_004023965.1. NCBI lineage: Eukaryota > Metazoa > Chordata > Mammalia > Carnivora > Mephitidae > Spilogale > Spilogale gracilis. The sequence goes on along the minus strand of PITA01000844.1, from coordinate 228,275 downwards.
ACTGGGGTACCTAGGTTTGCACCCACGCCTATTCAGGCCGCATGCTTTACTGACTAAAACTTTAAAAATTTTAGGCCTTACTTCTTAAGATTAGAATCATGTGCAGACAGAATTTCAAAAGCCTGTTTTCATCTTCACTATTACCAACTGCTAAAATACCACTCGCCATTATTAGATATCTTGATGAATCCTTGAGCCAACAAATCACTAGAGTCTAAAGAGAAGTCCCCAAAAGAAATAAACACAGCTTTGGAAAGTCCCCTTAAATGTGGTAGCATCCTCTCCTGGCTCTTGATCCTACTGGGGGCCCTCTTACTGTTGAGACATTCAGGGATTCCAGCAATTCTCCAGTATGCCTTTAAAACAAAAACCTAGAGACTAGTGAGGCTATGGGGAGAGGACACTGACTACAGTGGGGTCAAAAATGCTACAACTTTTCTATGAGACAATCTGTCAGCAGGTGTTAAGTAATTTTAAAAAATCCCTATCCTTTGACACAGCAAGTCCACAGGTAAGAATTTACCCCAAGCAAGTAATTGGGTAATGCCTACAGAAGTGTAAATAAGAACCTAAAGGTCAGACAACATAACAATCAAATTATCCAAGATCCAAACATATGATGGCCTGTTATGCAGGCATTAAAATGGTAATGCACCTGTGTATTTACTCTGCTAAAATGTTTATAAAATACTGCATATGTAAAACAAAGATTATAAAATATATTATCCTTTTTGAAAACTGTACACATACTTTTAAATATGTAAGAGAAAAAACTAAAAGTATCCAAGAATATGCATCAACATGTGAACAATGGTGATCTAAGCAGCAGGATTATGTGCTTGACTAGAAGTCAAAGAGAACTTCACCTATCTTCTTTAATTTTTGTAATTCTTTTTCCCCAATGGCCATTTTATTACTGCTGAAATGAAATAACAAAGCATTTTAAATTAAATCAATGCCTTAAAAATGCCAAAGACCTCGTGAGAAAATCAGAACAGATTTTTCCTTCCCCTAAAGTTTTCCTTTTGATCTCTTCAAGTTTTTTAAATTGTTCATAGCTAAGCCTACAGTAAATTCATATAAGGATTAAGCTACAAGAGACTTTCTAATTTTATCTCCTGTTTTCAATTCTCTACAGAATGATATATATTCTTGGACTTAGAGGAAAGTTGACATTGTAGGTTTGATTCTAGAATTTGAACTCAAGTCCTCTAATAAGAAAGAGTAAGGACTGTGCACAAAACTCCTTTAGGAGAACACAGAATAGTTCTTAAAAGTGCACAAGATGAATCTTTGATGGATGAGGCAGTATTTTCTACCAATCCCCATTACAAAGGTGGATTTTAAAAGACAAGATCCAGGGGCTCCTGGGTGGCTGTCACTGGGCATCTGCCTTCCGTTCAGGTTATGATCCCAAAATCCCAGGATTGAGCCCTGACAAAATTAACTTCTAAATAAGGCAAGAAAATGTTGTCCAAGATGACAATCACACTCAATGTATCTTAGACCTGCAATAAATACTCCTTCAGTTGGGGGCGGGGGGGTGGAAGCAGGTAAGCACTCTTCATTTTTCTTCTGATAAATATAGATAATTCAAATGTAATAAGAATTCAAGTAAACACCTAAAAAGAGAAACTATTTAAAATATACTACAAACCTGGAGTTATACAAAATGTGTTCATTGGCCTAAGTATGCAGAAAAGCACAAATCTTGTTTATAGGGAATTGGTGGCGTTCCAAAAACCTACTTGTAAAAATGTATGGAATTCAAAACACATTTCCCATCAAAACAGTGTCAGACTGGTAGTGAACTCCCAGAAGAAAGAGATAATGCTAGGGCAATTAAAAGAGCTCTCCTTCCCTCAGAGCAGAAAGCTCTCAGCTGAGTCCCTCTCCAGAGGCTCTCCAGCTAAGATTCCACTTCCCAGGTCATCCCATGTCTAAATGACCAGTCAACAGGGGATGGCAAGTTTAAAGGTCCTGCCTCCATGCCTCAAGGTGAGATAACTCTGCAGGATCATCCCAACTCCAGAGGTCTCAGTTGTAACTGCACAGCAGTTCAACTCCTCCGTCTGGTCAATCCTGCTTCCCTCATTGCCCAGCTAGCGCAGTTCCAGTAAAATTCCCACGTAAAATCTCTGTTTCAAAGACTATTTCCAGAATCTGTCAACTAACACTTAGTAAGCTCATATTATAAGTCAAACACTATATATGTATATATAAGTAATATGTCTGTAATGTATGTGATAGATCTTACTGATATGTATGGGTAGGTATTATAATCCCATTTTAAATATGCAGAAACTGAGTCTCAGAGAAGTCAAATGACTTGCCTAAGATCATATGGCAAGTAACTCGAGGAGCCAGGATAGGAATCTACGCCTACCAAATGCACAACCAATCACTATATAAACTAACTCCATTTACTGTAAAGTGTTGCTGAATGGATTAAAGGCAAATTCAGCTACCCAGGGGTTCTGGTGGCAGTCAGCAATGAATGGTGTGATGAACCATAAAATAGGAATTAATAAAAGGATCCAGGCCCACTGAAAACTAGATACTATGATCAAGGGTTCATATATTTTTATGCCTTAAGTAAAAAAGCAGTGGCCTAATGGAACCAGAATTCCAGAATGAAACTGCATAGTTATAATCTACTACATGATTACTAGATCCTAAAAATAATGACTGGTAAATCTTGTCCACCCACAATCAAAATGCTACAAAATGTGCACAGATGTTTACTATGCAGGAATAGGATGGCACATCATCTTTTACTCCAATTCCTACAAAAAGCTTCATAAACCTGTATCTAAAAATGTACTAATAAACTTATTAGGAGTACAAAGTCCTTACAGTTAATATTCATCTTACTCAAGATGCACAACTGCAACGAGTTCAACTTCCTCACCTACAATCACACCACAGTTTCCCCAGCTTTCCCCAAATAGCAGTGTTCTTTTATAGAATAAGCAGCCATTTATACCTGACAAGCAGTGGACTAAGAACTAATATTACCCTTCCCTGGTGGCCATAATGCCCACGAACTACAAGACACAAAACATTTCTATAAACTCCAAACAAACACATACCCTGGTGGCCATAATGCCCACGAACTACAAGACACAAAACATTTCTATAAACTCCAAACAAACTACTATTAACTTCATGAAATTGGCACGCTTGCAGATGTGGATCACAACTGAACTGCAGTGAGAACAAACCCTTTAAAATTTTAACAGAATTCAGATTTATTACATCCCTAGATTTGGTTTGTAATATTCATAACTGCAAAATCTAATGTCACAGTTAAGTTAAAAAAAAAAAAAATATATATATATATATATATATTTAGAAATACCACACTGGGGTGGCTCAGTCAGTTAAGCAGTTGAGCGTCTGCCTTCCGCCCAGGTTTTGATCTTGGTGTCTGGGATGGAATCCCCTGTTGTTAGGCTCCCTGCTCAGTAGGGTATCTGTTTCTTCCTCTCCCTCTGACCCTCCTCCCACCCACGTGCTCATGCTCTCCCTCTCTCAAGTAAATAATCTTAAAACAAAACAAAATAAAACAAAACCCTGGTACCCCCGTGTGGCTCAGTAGGTTAAGCATCTGCCTTTGGCTCAGGTCCCTGCATTGGGCTCTCTGTTCTACGGGAAGCCTGCTCTCCCTCTGCCTGCTGCTCTCCTTGCTTGTACTCTCTCTCTGTCAAATAAAAAAATAAAACCTTAAAAAAAGGGGGGGGGGGTACTGGACTCCCTGCTCAGCAGGGCTTCTTTTTCTCCCTCTCCCTCTGCTGTTCTCCATGCTCATTCTATCTCTCAAATACATAAATCTAAAAAAAAAAGAAAGAAAGAAATACTAGTCCCACTGATGTCATTCTAAAGTTCAAAAATAATTGGGCCTTATCAGCTGATTCTTGAGAGTTTGCATATCTATTGCCCCTTCCTTTAAAATTCACCCATGTTACCTCTCCCACCCCAACATTATAAAGCACAGTTTTAAATGGCAAAAAAGTAAAGGTATTTGTAATTTCCTTATCAATTTTGCACACAGGAGACCTTAGCATCCATGTTCAGGTATCAATTGCAGTGAGAAGTTCTTCAAATTAAGGTGTATCATTCACTGAGACTTCATACCATGTTAGAACCAAATGTGGCATCATAAAATACAACTCATGGATCAAAGTTTGCACCTTCTCTAACCCTGACTATGGTACTGTTTGGCCCATTTCTTCCTCTTCCCCATTCATTTCATAAAACAAGCTCCAAATCAGAAATGTACAACTTCACACATACACAGAACTGCTAAATATACCGAGTTTGCCATTTATACCAGAACAGCTTGACGTTTACAAAGGAAGAGGTATCACCAGCCTAAGAAAAAAATTTCTTCAAACCACCTTAAAGTGGTCTAATCTTTTTTAAAGATTTATTTTTTTATTTAAATTCAATTAATTAACATATAGTATATTATTAGTTTCAGAGATAGAGTTCTGTGAAAGCAGTCTAATCTTCTGGAGAAAAAGGAAGCTTCCATACAGACAAAAAAAAAAAAAAAAAAGGAGGGAGTGGTAAGCCACACCACCACCAAACCTGAATGCAAGTTCCATGAGGACCAGGATGTCCTCTCTTGATTACCACTGTACCCTTTAGTACTTAGCACAGAAGCAGTAACACTGTGTTTAATATTTTCCGAAGGAGTGAATGACAGCTATCATTCATTGATCACTTTTCTTGAGGAACTTTACTAAGCATGTTAGAAACCTAACAAGACTTTAAACAAGAACTGCAAACCAGGCAAGAAAGTCACACTCCAAACCTCACAATAACCCTATGAGGGAGCCAATGTAATATATATATATATATATATATATATATATATATATATATATATATATATATATTTCCAATTTTAAAGGCGAGAAAATCAAGTCTGAAAAGACCAACCTTCACAAGGCAGAGCTCTGAAGAGCTGAGACACAAGTCTGTCTTCCTTCCCCTCTGCCACTTCAGTACCAAAATGAAGTGCAGAGCTTGAAAAACAAAAGAACATGGAGAAGACAGCCTGGTCAAAACTGTATTATCACCCATTCAAAACCAGGATGTCTGTTCCTGGAAAAAAGAGAAACCTTCCTATTTCAAAATTGCAGAGACAGCCAACGGGGCCTATGGTTCTGTTCTTAACAGGCTACACTTCAATCTTCTATGTTCAGAGCACCGTGGGATTCTTCTAAGTGCAGGTGCCTGTTTAAAGTGGCTGATTTGCATAAAGAATGACTTCAAAAGCTGAAAAGCTACAAGTTAAAAGCCAGATATAAAGATCCTAATCTCCCTTCATTAAATTATACCTCCGTTCCCTTCCCTGAAAAAGTGCCTGACCAGAGGAATTCAGAAAACTGTCCAAGTAAGAAAAGAAAAAAAGTGTTTGCCCAGGACCCTGTAAAGAAAACCATGCCTGCGTAGTGACAACGGCAATCCTGTCACATCTTGACTCTTCCCTAAGTGCCCCTCCAAAGGTGCATCCAGGCACTAAGATTAGTAGGCTTCCTTCTAAAACCGTGAAAAAGAATCATACAGAGGATGATTTTTTTAACTCGGGTCTGAGAACGGAAGTCAAGTTCAGATTCTCTTCCTTCCTCAAGCGAGCAGCAGAATTAAAGAGCGCGCGCGCACACAGGCACGCACGCACACACAGGCACACACACAGTCGCATACACACACGCCCTAGAGTAAAAATGTCTCGGGGCCTCTTCACCTGTGGCAGTTGCCGCAGCAAGCCGGGATCTGCAAGGATTTAAGGCTCTTCCTCACTCGGCAGAAAAGACGGGGAGGTGAGGGAGACACAGGGAAAAATGAACTGGTGTCTAAGTTTCCAATCGGATCATTCTCTTCAACTTGGGCAGCTCTTTCCTTCCTCCACTTCCCCCACGGCCCGGGGCACACACTTGGCCCCGCCAAGACGAGCAGGACTCGAGGAGAGCACGGCCGACGCCAAGCACCCGGCGCCCCTCCGAGTCTGAGGCGCAGCCGACCCCTGGCGCGCTACAGGGGAGCGGCGCAGACCCCAAGAAGGGGCCAAAGTATCCGTCGTTGCCGCCAGGCGTGGGGACCTCCCGGGAAGGGGTCAGCCGCCGCGGGGCGGAGAGGCGGGGTGAGCACTTCCTGACTCTCTCATTGTCCACGCACCGCCCGCGCCGCCCCGGGCCCCGCCACCGCGCCCCGCCACCGCGCCGTCCCCGTCGGGGAGGAAGTTGGCGCTCGCCCGCCAGCCCCGTCTTACCATTCTTGGCGTCGCCCGTGCCTGCAGCCCCCGCGGCCGCCGCGGCGTTGGCCGCGCCAGTCCCAGCGCCTCCGGTGCCCGCCGCGCCCCCGGTGCCCGGCGCTCCCGCCGCTGCCGCTCCGCAGCCGGCCGCCGCCACCAGGCCCCCCCCGGCCGCCGCGCCCGCCGCGCCCGCCGCTGCCAGGGCCCCGGCTCCATTTTCCTGCTCGTCCCCGCTGCTGTTGGCGCGCTTGTTTTTGCGGCCGCCTTTGCTGTTTTTGGGGTTGGGCATCTCGCGAGCGTCCAGGTGCCCGGCGTCAGCGAAGGCGGCTCCCCGCCGCACGGCCGCTCCCGGCCCGCGCGGAGCCGGCTCCGGGAGGCAGAGAATGGAGGGCGCGGGCCGGCGGCTCCTCCCGCGCCCGTCTAGCCGCGCGGCCTGTGCCGCGCCATCCCGGCCGCCGCGCCCTCTCCGGCTTCCTGGAGCCGGCGCGCGGCCACCAGAGGCTCGCAGCCGCGCGAGCGCCGCGGGCTCGGGACGCGAGCGAGACGCTCCCGAGCCGGAGGGAAAAGGCGGGTCTCCGGCTTGTTTTGATTCGGCTTCGCTGACACGCTCTGGCCCCGCCCATGCCCGTGACGACACTGGGGATTCAGCCTGGCCGCGCCCACCAGGTGACCTCACGGCGGACTGGCCCGCCCGCGTGATGTCACGCTCGCGCTGAGAAGGCCACTTTCGAGTGACGTCATCCTGGCGCCCTCACCTCGGGCTTGAAGAGCTGCTGGACGTCTGCGAAGCGAGCTTCGTGAAGTGGCCGCCTAGGCCAATCTGGTGGCATCTCGAGTAGTTACTCGTTGTCTCCTGACCTTCATGTGACTGAGGCTTAGAACAATATGGTCTGGAAAAATAGGCGGGTGACTAGAACAAGAAGTGAAAACAAAGGATTTTGGATTAATAATCCATCAAAACACCTTACCCTTCAACATGAGTTTTAGATTCAGTGATTACAGAAATAAGATTGAGTTCCCAGACACTAGGAATGAACAGCAGAGTTCCTGAATGAGAAGCCCGCACAGTGTGGTGGTGAAGGTAGTTCAAACAAACAGGGATAAAACCCACCATCCAGGGATAAAACTCAACATTGCCTGTGATCACGAAGCAGGTGGGGGAAACCCAACCCCCATGGATAGGGCTGAGCCGCCCTGAAAGAGATGGCTGCGTTGTGAGCAGGCTAAGGTTAGAACGTGACATCTGTGAAGAGAGGCAATGACATGACCGCAGGAGAGAGACCCGTGGGAGAGAGTTTTAAATGGGCTCCCATTTCTGAAACTTTATTCTGTCTTTTCACAGACTAGCTCCTTCCCAAACCTCAAGTCCTAAATCAAACACATTTCCTTCAGGATGTTATAACAGAAACACGTTCTGGGAGGAGCTATCAGAAGTATCACTGTATATTTGTCTCTTCCATCTCTCGATAAGGTGTCAATGTACATGTTTACTTATTTCCTATTTATCTCCTTCTCATTCACATGAAAGCTCTACAGGTAGTAGATTTTATCAGTCTTGGGCACCTCAGGGAACAACAGCTAGCTTGTATTTGTTGAGTATATAAATTAGGTTCTTTTTCCCATGAACTATGAAGGAAAACTATTTCGCTGACAGCTTACAGTTTTCCCCTCCTGTAGTGTATCGTCTTTAATTAACTCAACTCTCTAGTAAAGGCTCAGTGGTTGTGTTGGAAAGCATAAAGAGACAGGCAGGGAAGCACAAGGAAGAGAACCTGCCCCATGCTCCTCACCTAATGGAGGGATCTGCCTGGGAGCAGAGTCATAGCAGAGCTTGGAGCAACAAGGAGGAACACTGGATATTTAGGAGCAATTGCTTTTCAGCAGGAAAATGATGAACGGTTTAATTCCCTAGTATGTATTGGTGGTTACATTAAATAGACACTTTATGCCTATATTTTTACATCAATTTCTACCCCACCCTGACTCCCTCTAAGCACTAGAAGAGCCAGGATTGAGTCTATCTACCTAACTCTGCAGAGTCTAGCAGATAGCCTGACCCACAGAAAGCAGACAGTAAAATCTGCTGCATGGCGCATGCCTAATGCACTCCTCTGGTTACATCTTTCTGAACCTTGAAGTCTCAACTAAATCATCAATTCTCCAGGAAATCTCCTCTGACAGCCCAAGGCTAGATTTTCCCCCTGTGCTCCCCGTATCTTCCCCAGCAAAACAGCTTGCACACAAAGGTACAGAAAATGCCTGTTTACTTGTCTGCCTGGGCCCCCACTACCAGCCCTGTGATGGCAGAAACTGTGTCTATGTTAGTCATCATTGTATCCTTGGTGCCAAGCACAGTGCATGGTACACAGTAAGTACTTATTAAGTGCATGACAAGTACATGAATAAATGAATGAACAAATGTTTCAAAGGTATATGCAGCAGGACTTGGTCAACACCTGGACCTGTGAAGTCAAAAAATTCTGAAAACTGGAGGAAATGCTGCCAGTGGTTAATTAAATGGAGACTTCAGGGAGGAGGACGGAGGAGCTGGGGACAAAGATAATGAGTTAATGTAGCCAGTTCAGACTTGGCTTAATTTCATTACCAGGATCCTTCACTGAAGGCAGCTGAGAAATCTCACAGTATTTTGGTGACCTTGGCTTAGGCCTTACTTTTCTTTCTTTATCTTTTTTTTTCTTTATCTTTTTTTTTTTTGAGTGTCGAGATTGAAGAAGTTTTATGTTAGAATACAAGGAAATTGAGATAACTTTTTTTGAATAAGCACATTGTTATCATACCATATTGGATCAGAGTAAGTGTGCATATACCCTGCAGACAGATATTCACACCAGCTGCCTCCCACCTCTACATAACTGAGACTTAAGAATTGGAAGCTTTCCCACAAAATATCATAATTGGCTCAAAGCACACAGTCATCCAGCCAGTTGTTGTTCTTGTTCATTGTGTAAGCCACCTCCTTCTCATTCAAACTAAAACAAAATCAAAAGGAGGAAGGAGAAGCTGGGCCACTTCTTCCATGCTTAACCTTGCTCATCTATTTTTAGCCTTAGTCAAATTTGATACAGAGGCAACAGTTCCAATTTTATTGCTGAAAAAAAAAAGTACTTAAATGAAGATATAAGAAACAAAGTGTTTAAATAAGGTTAAGGGCTCCATTTTCTTCTTCCATACAACATGTGGAATTTCTTTGGAATCCTAGCCCTTTTATCTTTCTCTTTTCACACCATTTCTGAAGAAGAGAGAAAGTCTGTCTAAAGAGCAAAAGATGGATGGTTCCAGAAAGCCCTCCGCTCAGATGTTTCTAGAAGGAAATATGAAGAGTTCTGGGAAACCATGGGCACCCCTACGCTCTGCACATCCACACTTGGCTTCCCTTTTTTAATTTCTCAGACCAACACATGCGTATTGAAATAAATTTCAAAAAAAGTATACCTATACCCAAGGTTTCCTTCCCCCAAATTTCATCACCCACTCCATACCCAGGTCTTCACAAAACTAAGTAAAACACAGCAACAATCCAGGTCATCAAAGGTAAACAATTTTATAGCCTTGAGAAAAGGGACAAGCCAATCTTCAGGGCTGGATCAGAATAAGTGGTCATTGTTTCAGTGTTTTTGTTCTGTTTGCATTTTTGCTTGACATGTATACCTGTCTTCTAAACTCGTGAGGTCAACTAAGTCCTTTGAGTTAGAATTAACCTGATCTGCTAAAGTCACTTAAAATAAATATACCTTAAACAATGCCTATCATCTCTATGCACCAGTTTCTTCTTCTAGAAATAGCCTCTCCTATGCTCAGAGGTTTACTCTGAGGAATGGTAATAATTCTGATTAGAAAGAATTTTGATAAAAGGAAATACTAATGCAGATAATGGTATGAATTTTTAAGTGCCATAGATCTGCTCTCCTATTAAACTATTCCCAATTATCAATAGTAACATTTTTCTCAAATATGTATCCTCATAATCTGCTTTCAGGCCTTTAGTTTGACTTTTATATTATTCCCATAATCTACAAAAGCAGTCATATAAAAGATCAGAATTCTGTTCTTCAGTGATCCCTGAACTCGCTGCTAACTCTAACTTCTGTGCCTTCTTTGTTCATACTATTGTCCCAACTCAGATCAACCACTGTCTTGGATCCCAATAATCTAAATAGGACACTCCTTTCAAGAGATATATCAGTTATCTTTTCCAGGACAGACATCCCTAGACTCACACCATTCAATACTTTTTTACTTTACACCTCTGTGTGCTCATCACCTGGCTATACCAATGTTTTCCAAAATGGGGGTCATATTCTCTTAGCACGTTGTGAGATCAGTTCAGAGGGTTTCCACCAGCATTTTTTGAAAACTGGAACAGAAGAGAAAACATCAGAATGTATTCCATATAGAAATTAAATATTGTTTTGTAAAACATTTTTTAAATTTAGTTTACATGCACACATGCAAATATGTACATACATAGAGTCATGTTGTTTAATCCATTTCTTTTTTTTAACATTTTATTTATTTATTTGACAGAGAGAGATCACAAGTAGGCAGAGAGAGAGGAGGAAGCAGGCTCCCCGCCGAGCAGAGAGCCCAATGTGGGCCTCCATCCCAGGACCCTGAGATCATGACCTGAGCCGAAGGCAGAGGCTTTAACCCACTGAGCCACTTAATCCATTTCTCACTGTGGTTGCAAGCCAAAAATATCTGGAAGACACTTGCCATAAAACTACCATGAAGTATTTGACTTATATGAGCTGTCTTTTCCATGGTTTTGTCACCTAAGGAAGAGCATTTTCTCTATTTATTAAATTCTGCAAAGACAAACACTGTATCTTTTGTCTTTTATATTTCTTCCAATAAAGCTAACATCAAAACTGTTTTCCTTGCATGTTCCATACATACTCATGTATTGAGTTTTAGTGTAAAAACTCACCAAACTCAAAAACCTGAAATTCTATTGGTAAAGAGGAGGGATGTACAACAAAACAACAAACACAAAAGATGGGGTCCTGGGTAGCTCAGTAGGTTGAGCCTCTGCCTTCAGCTCAGCATGGAGCTGAAGGGATACCAGGATCCCGGGATCAAGCCTCGTATTGGGCTCCCTGCTCAGCATGGGGTCTGCTTCTCCCTCTGCCCTTCCCCACTGCTCGTGCTCGCTCTCTCTGTCTCTCTCTCTCTCAAAAATAAATAAAATCTTTAAAGCACACACACGTAAAGTTTTATTAGAACACACACACACACACACACACACAAAGCCACACACACACACACACACACACACACACTCACACACTCACACAAAGGAAACAAATAAAAATCAACTATTAACCTGAAAACAAAGAAAACAAAAAAGATGGGTAAGTTGTTTGGTTTGGTTTCGGTACTTTTTAATCTGGAGATTAAATCCCTAGAAGATAGAAGGATTAATGAAGGCTAAATTATCAAAGAAATCTTCATAGGGAAGCCATGAAAATCAGTCTTTTAAAAGGGCATGAGACCAGGGACACCTGGCTGGTTCAGTTGGAAGAATATGTGACTCTTGCTCTCAGGGACCATGAGTTTGAGCCCCACATTAGAGATTACAAAAAAAATAAATAAATAAACTTTAAAAATAAATTAATAATAAAAGGACATGAAAGCAAGAATGAGTACAGTGCCTACAGAGGGAAGAGAAGAAGCGATAGAGACCCTGGTGTTCTTGGGTACAGTTGGAAAGCAGATCATGGTGAGCACAGTGCAGCAATGGACATACAGCTGTTTATAGTTCAGACCTTGATAACTGGTACAGAAGCTAGAACTCACCCTCCCTCTGGTCCCTTGCTTTTTTTTTCCTGATAGTACTTAGTTACTCCAATACATATTTTTAATTTTTATTAATATATGATATATTTTATTTTTACATTTATTTACTTTGTAACTTTCCGTCCTTCCTCCCTAGAATGGAAGTTTCAAGAGAGTGAGGATTTCTCCATGGAATCCTCAGTGCAAAGGCCCCTGGTTGGCTCAGTTGGTAGGGTGTGAGACTCTTGATTCTCTTGGTTGTGAGTTTGAGCGCCAAGCTGGGTGTGGGGATTACTTAAAAATAAAATCTCTAAAAAAAAAATCCTTAGTGTCTAAATCAGCACCTAGCACCTAGTGTTTAATTCATAGTCATGGAATTAAAGAACACATAAAAGAAACCTAAAAGAAATCATCCAAACCAGGCCTCAGGAAAAAAGGGTGGGAGAGAAGCCTTCTAAACCAATATTACTATGCTCTTGGTAGACATAACATCCTTCCCCAGTAGCTAAAATATTTAAACCAAAACGGGTAGCTCTGTTTGAGGCAAGCTTTTACAGCAAGGAGCCTATCATATCAATAGTTCCTTCAGTAATCACAGTGGCCAGGCAACTATCAATTTCTACACCTTGTATTTCTGATATCTCCCTGGAAGTGGCACTGAAAATTCAGATTTGTATCATCTAGATTGCATCTTTAGGATCCTCCATGTTTTTTCCCAATTAAATCAGTATATTTCATTCAAAAACATAATTTAACGACAGTGTGTTAGTCCTTCTTTTAATTATCTATAAGGCTGGACTTGGATAATACAACATCGGCCCTCTCTACCTCTTTTAATTCAATTCTGCACTAGCTATCTATTGCTGCCTAACAAATTACCCTACAATCTAGCAGCTCAGAACAACACTCAGGTATTATCTCACAATTTCTGTGTCGGGAATCTAGGCATGGCTTAGCTGGGTCCTCAAGCTCAGGATCTCTCATAATATTGCAGTCATGTTGAAACTCAGCTCAGGGAGAATCCATTTCCAGACTCACTCCTGAAGTTGTTGGCAGGATTCAATTCCACAGGGTAGCTGGCCAGAGGCTTCCCTTAGTTCCTTATCATACAAGTGTCTGCACAGAGCAGCTGGCTTCATCCAAGTGAGCAAGGGTAAGCAAGACAGAAGCCAGTCTCTTTTGTAACCTAATCTCAGAAGCAAGAAGCAAGAAGCCAGTCAGCAGTTTCAGCCCACACTCAAAGGGAGGGGATTTTACAAGGGCACACATACCAAGGGACAGGATCAGTGAAAACCATCTTAGAAGCTGCCTACCACAACTAGGTTAATATATTGCTTGCAATCCAAATTCAAATTCCTAAGGGCTTCAAATTTAGCTTATGAGGGTGGACTGTGGTAATCACTTCACAGTAGATGTCAAAACATTGGTCTTCGTACATTGTAAATATATACATTTTTTTTTTTTTGCTAATAAGACAAGAAGAGAGAAAATGTATGAACTTATTCTGGTTCTTCCTTTCTAAATTACTGTTTCAACTAATCTTTGGTAATCCTGGATGAGTCAATTTCATGAATTTAAAATAACTTCTGCAAAATAATCTTTATTTAACTGTTTCGGCCCTCTGTATTCAAAACACTATTGATGCATGGAAAGAACCTAACAGTATAGTATATTATTGGACTGAGGGCTGGCTTCATAGGCACCTATTTTTTAAGTGGTAAGGCTATACTCTGCTTGTTGAGTTAATTTTGATTGAGCTTGGATAGAATTCTTTCAAGATACCTCCTTCTCCTTTATTTCCACTTAGAACAAGTTCTACCAAGAGTGCACTAAAGAACACTAATTATGTAAGACATGCCTCTATTTCTGTGGCTAAATAAGTCTAGGAAATACTGTATATTTTATTAGTCATAATATACGTGACTATAGTGAAGACCCTAAAAAATACAGCAATAAAGAAACCTGCCTACCCTTAACTTAAAATTTCCCAAGCTGATACAACCTATAGATACTTTTACATACAATATCTGTTAACATCGTGCGAAACTAGAGTTCTGCTAAATACTTTTTTTGGGGAAGAGTGCCTTAGAGCAAAAAATACCTACTTCTATCTTTAGCATTCAGGTGAGTTGATGCACTGGTGAAAATTCAAGTGAAAAGATAGGCACTGCATCATTTTCATAAACAACTAGTTCCTTAGAAAATGTCTTGAGAAATATCTTAAACTCTGCAATCTCGAACAGTTATAATGATATAAATTCATTGAGTACTCATGTACAACAGCTGAATACTCACAATACTGCTTCCATTTTCAGAAACATCAATAATGTTATCATTGTTCCATCGAAAAACAAAAATTTATGTCAACAATCTAGTAATCTAGTAATCAACAATCTAGTAATCCACTATTTTTTAATGAAAACTAAAATTTTCTTTACCAATATACTTTTTTAAAGGATTTTTATTTATTTATTTGAGAGTGAGAGAGAACATGGGAGGGGAGAAGGTCAGAGGGAGAAACAGACTCCCCTCGGAGCTGGTAGCCGATGCGGGACTCGATCCCGGGACTCCAGGATCATGACCTGATCCAAAGGCAGTGGCTTAACCAACTGAGCCACCCAGGCATCCCATTACTAATATTCTAAGCAGAAAAGTAACTTCCAGCTTTTGTTATAAATCGTTGGCTTTGTACTCTGTATATGATGTGGTTCTATTCTTTACCGTCACTTGAAAAATCAGTTGAGGGTTATTATGTCTATTTCTGGAGTTAATTTTGATTAATATTCAATAGAATTCTCTCTCAAAATTTTCTTTTCTTCTGCAGGATATTCATACTGAATCCTTGAATGCAAATATGGTCCTGCCCAGATTAGAGATGGCCACAAGTTGGTTACTCCTCTCTCTAAGATATGGAGTCTGTTTTCCCTCCCCTTAAATCTGATCTGGCCTTGGGACTTGCTTTGATCAACTAGAGCTACAGGATGGTTCCCATCCCTTTAGGTTTTGCTTTTATTCTCTTAAAGCCAGCCATAGTGGAATGATGGCAGGCCAAATGGAGGAGGTGACAAAGACTCTCTCCTTGACCAAACTTGCATCCTGTGTCCTCTGGCTCCCCTGTGTTCTCATTTTGAAGAGGTCCTAACCCTCGGCTCTGTCCTTGGTCTGCTCACTCCAGCATTAGCAAAAATTGTTCTGAGGTATTCTATTGAAAATACCTCCCACTTGATACCTGATCACCCTCAATATCTTATCACCCTGTTCTGTCTTCAGCAAGAATCCTGTCAAGTCAGTTTAGCCAGGGTCTCCCTAACCCTGATGTCCCCTCTTGGTGATTTTTCCATCCACTGACTCCCAGCCCTGCTCCTTGGCTTTAAATTCCCACTTTTCTTTGTTGTATTCAAAGTTGAGCCTAATCTCCCTCCTTACTACAAGCTCCATTGTAGCGGTCCCCCTACATAAAGTCTGTGTTACCATCTTTAACAAGTATTGTGAATAAATGTCTTTTTAAGAAAGGATCCGAGACACCTGGAAGATGAGAAGTATCAACCTAAGAAGGCAATAATTAAGCCAGAGCATTTATCTAGGATCAAAGGACTGCAGTTCAGGGTACACAGATTTGGGTAGTGAACCAGTGTCCCACTTGAGAGCAAATTTCAGGAGCTTTTTTTTTTTTTAAGATTTTATTTATTTGACAGAGAGAAACACAGCTAGAGAGGGAACACAAGCAGGGGGAGTGAGAGAGGGAGAAGCAGGCTTCCCGCCGAGCAGGGAGCCCGATGCAGGGCTCCATCCCGGGACTCCAGGATCATGACCTGAACCGTAGGCAGACCACAAACTTTTAAAGCAAAAAGGGAATGCTTGTATACATCATTTACAAAGAATTTTTGATCAATATTGGCAGCAGAAAGCTAACCTTGATTGAATATAATTGGTTGCTAAGGCTATCACTAAACAAAATCTCTTACTGTAGCAAGTTGCAGGTATTCCAACTGAGTCCTTGGAATATTTGTGGTTTGGCCCAGTTCAAAAGTTCAGGATTCTACCAGTGAGGACATGCCTAAGGACCACCCCCTTAATAGTCTTCTAACTCCATTTAAAACCCCTTGACATAAGCAACCTCATTCAATTTTACCATTCCCTGGAGCCATCTTTGACGTTTCAGCCTCCGTCAAGCTCCTAGCTCAGTAGTCCTCAGCCTGGGCTCTTCTGCCTCTAGGGACCTTTTTGGTTGTCACTATTAGCATTTAATAGGTAGCAGCCAAGGATGCTGCTAAAATCCAATAGTGCACAGGGCAGCCTGAGAACAAATAATTCTCTAGCCCCAAATGTAGTGAGAAGGTTGAGAAATCCTCTTCTAGCTGAATGCAGCCCTATGAGTCACCATAGCTTTACCGTGCAGAGCAGATTGCCAGATGAGCCCAGTCAGTCCACAGAATTGTGAGAAATAATACATAGCTGCTGTTTTAAGCAAGTATTGGGGTAGTTTCAACGGTGTGGGCTATTGTTAAACCACTGAGGGGGGCGGAAGGAGGGAGCCTGTGGTCTGAATACTCCTACCATGGCCAATTTTAGGCTGACAATGATGAGCCATTGCCCTCAAGGCTGGGAAGAAGTGTGCGTGGTCAGCTCTGTGAGCCAGTGGGGCTGTTCACACTGCAACAGAAAACTGAGGCCACATCCTGTGTACAAGGTTTTTTTTCTGTCTGAATTCTAAGCGTGAGCATTTCCTGTGTTGGGCAGACTGCCTCGTCAGGGCTCTCTACTTGTATAATATGATCACATTTCTATTGGAAGCGTCTCCTTTAAATGCCGACACCTTGATTCTGCAGTCTCTCTGGCTCGTGCCATTTTTTCGCACCATTAAAACGATCAGACTACATTTAGCCAAGAGGCTGCCACGGAAGACCGCAGCGTGGACTCCACTCCGAAGCAATCCCACAACACTCTCAAAATTGTGGTGACTTAGGTCAACAATCCGATGCGGAATAAAAGGTTGCCCTCACTAAATGGTGGGTTTTGTTGGTGAAATGAAACATCTGAACAATAGGTGAGAGAGCTAAGCAAAGGGGAACCAGGGGTAGCAAAAGGACTACCCATGCCAAGTTTGGGCTCACACTAGATGGGCTCACTCTAGAGCACACTTTTATTTGGAAAAAATCTTTTCCTTCCACCTGGAGGCAATTTCTTCTTGTATAGAAGTCCAAAACATTCTTTGTTACTTCCTAAAGCAGCAATTGGCTATTTCCTAGAGCAGCCATTTCTTAGGTTTTTCAGGTGGGCACTGGCTTTCAGTTCTATTAAAAGTTATTTCAGGGTGCCTGGGTGGCTCAGTGGGTTAAAGCCTCTGCCTTTGGCTCAGGTCAGGATCTCAGAGTTCTGGGATCGAGGCCCATGTGGGGCTCTCTGCTCAGCAGGGAGCCTGCTTCCTCCTGCCTCTCTGCCTACTTGTGGTCTCTCTCTCTGTCAAATAAATAAAATCTCTTTTAAAAAAAAAAAGTTATTTTGGTTTTGTGGTTAGAAGACTATCCAGGCAGCCATACTTCCTGGGTGTCCGTCTTGGCTTACTAGTTGTATGACCCTGGGCAACATATTTGTGAAACGAGGGTAATAATGCTACCTATTTCAGAGTTAAGATACATAATGGGTAGTGCCTAGCACATAGTAAGCTCTCAATAAATCATAGCTATTATTATGTCAGCAGGAGCATTTAAAGTTTGTATTCAGGGTTGTTGTTCATTTTCTTCCCTCTAACTATAATGCTATTTAACTTTCAGGTTTTAAGGGTAAACAAGATTGTTTTCTAAAACCAGTGCCAGTTCTAGGTCAAGGATAAGCCGCTTTCAGCACACAACTTTTGTCTCATCCAAGAACAAAGCACACCCTATTTCCTGTTGCATGCAAATATGGGTACCTTAAAGGGGCAGTCGAGCCTGGGGACTCAGGCAGGATGCTAAGATTGCCACAGAGCGCACTCTGCTGTACACAGTTGCAACCCGGGATGAGGCCTCAGGCTTTGCCCAAGAATTTGATGTAGATTTGTACAGAGAGAAGTTATTGCAAGTTACTAAATTTAAAAATAAGGGGGCGCATGGGTGGCTCAGGCAGGTAAGCATCTCCCTTTGGCTCAGATCCTGATCTCAGGGTCCTAGGATGGAGCCCCAACCCCTGGCTTTCTGCTCAGCGGGGAGTGAGCTTCTCCCTCTGAACCTTTCTGGCCTTGAGCTCTCCCTCAAATAAATAAGTAAAATCTTTTTTTAAAATGATATGGTGAAAACAGTATTTTTGGAAGAATAGTCTAACAGTAGCATTCAGGATTGATTTGAAAGAAAAAAGTAGCAACAGGGAAGCCGGCTGAAAAATCTATTGTGTCATTGCTGGGATGAGATCTTGTAACTCTGGGATTAGATGGTTTAACAGGGGAACCAAGAGGAAAGGATGTACATAGCAGACATTTTTAGGGAAGTGGCCATAAGACTTCAGGACAAAAATCTTTAATTTCAAAGAAAGGCAACCTCATCATCACTTTGTTCTGTTGGGATGGATACCAGGGATTGCAAGTCACAAATAAGTTGTGAACATCTTCTCTTCTAAGGAATCCCATAAGGGCAGAAGAGAACCCAACATTTATTATGTTGGTGTGTTTGTTTTTAAAGGACAAAATTAATTGACTGTCATCAAAACTTGAAAGTTCTAGGTAAAACTGGACATTTTACCATTAAAAACATTATCCCGTGATCTAGATGTCTTTTATACCAGCTCTGAATTAGGTCAACAATTCTGACTTCAGGGCGCCTGGGTGGCTCAGTGGGTCTTTAAAGCCTCTGCCTTCAGCTCTGGTCATGATCCCAGGGTACTGGATCCAGGCCCGCATCTGGCTCTCTGCTCAGCAGGGAGCCTGCTTCCTCCTCTCTCTCTGCCTGCCTCTCTGCCTACCTGTGATCTCTCTCTGTGTCAAATAAATAAATAAAATCTTAAAAAAAAAAATTCTAACTTTATTGGTTTCCTAAGACATTTTTAGGTTCCTGTCTGATACAAGAGAAGGGTCAAACAATTCCTGCCGAGCATTCTAGATGACTCTGTTACCCCACCTAACATCCACAGAAGTAGGTTTAACTCAACCTGTATTTATCTAGTACCAGTTTTGTACCATGTTCTGCACTAGACAGACAGCAAATACCTTTCATCTCCCTTAGTTTATAGGCTACAAAAGTGTCATGAGCACAGCATCAACAGGTTGAAAAGAAGGAACTTGTTTTTTTTTTTAGAGATTTTATTTATTTGACAGAGAGAAACACAGCCAGAGAGGGAACACAAGCAGGGGGAATGAGAGAGGGAGAAGCAGGCCTCCCGCCGAGCAGGAAGCCCGATGTGGGACTCAATCCCGGGTCTCCAGGATCATGACCTGAGCCGAAGGCAGTCAGCCAACCAACTGAGCCACCCAGGTGCCCCGAAAAGAAGGAACGTTTTATTTAGTCTATCTTTTCATCCTTGACTCACATAAGGAACATCTTCCACCTTTTCATCTATAGGTGACAGTTTGATTCATGGTCCTTTCCCTTTGTTTTACCATTAAAAAGAAAACTGTCATTGCTCAAATGACCAGATGATTCTTTTCCGTTTTATAATGGCAACTTCATTTGCCATTATTTTCAAATATATTCACTGAGCATACAATGAAGTTCTGTGCCAGACCCAAATGCAAAGTGAAGGGAAAACAATCCCAGTCCACTCAAGGGGCACAGCCTGGTGAGAGAAAGACGCAAATGTGTCTTTGTTTTCATGCTTTTCTTCAAAAGGGAGAACAAAGAGATGTGCAACACAAGAAAATAAAGTATCATGGAAGAAAATGAGAAAGATGAGGCAAAAAGTGATCCCACTCAACGATGGGATCATACAAGAGAGGTAGGCAGGCTAAATGCGCAAAATAAATACAATGAAGGCTTAGCTGTATTTGCTACGGATCCACCAGAAAATTGGCTCCAAGCTTTTTAACCTTCTCTTTAAAAGGAAAAGCACAATCAGTTACACAATCTACAGGTCCCACCAGATAACAGCAGACCAGTTGTTCAGGAAAAACATAACTAGTCCTGATGTAAGGCCCAAACAAACCCTCAAGGGTCCTGCAAATAAATTCTATGTAATATACTGACAGCATCCTCAATACTATCCTTATACCAAATGGAGTGGAGCTATTTCTTATAGCACATCAATGTATGGACTGATGGCTTATCATCAAAGTTTTTAAAAGCCATTCAGTAAAAGCGATTTTACAGGAGTTCACTTAAGCAGAAAATTTCATTATAGCACAATAGGTATGGTACTAGAAATATGCATAAAGTGGTATGGGAGAGCAGAGGGAGCACAGGTGTGATTTCATTATTCAAGATTGGAGCAGACATCACCACCAAGGAGAGATTCTGGCAGCCTCTATTCAACATCCAAAAGAAATACACAGGTTTTGTTATAAACCTAACTTCCTTAGGATTCCAATATTTATTATGGATGGAATATTGTTTTAAAAGGGCTTTTTCATCACAGCAAAATTCACATTAAAAAAATCAAAACACACCTTCGGGGCACTTGGCTGGCTCAGTTGGGGGAGTATTCGACCCTTGATCTGGAGATTGTGAGTTTGAGCCCTACGTTAGGTGTGAAGATTACTTAAAAATAAAATCTTAAAAAAAAAATCAAAACACACCTTTAATTGAAAGATTCTCATTTTCTTTGTAGTTTACATACCTTGGCTTACTGTTATTATTAAATACAATGAATAATAAATTGAGAAAATGGAGTTTACCTACCTGAAGAGTGGGTGCTCAAAGAATCAATGAGGGTTTAGAGTTATATCAAGTTTAAAGGAAGCTCCCCAAGAAATCCAAGACTAAGGAACAAAAGGAATTCTTTGGAGATTAGTTCTGATTCCATGTTAAATTGCATTTTTAAAAAATTATATGGTCAAGAATTATACTTCTACCGAATAACAGAAAAAGGAAGAGCAAAGAGAAAAAGAAGTTCTCAACATAAAAAAATAAAATCTTGACATCAAAGAAAGTCTTGGATATCTAATCCATTCAATAAAAGGAGGTGACAAGATGTGTCTAGAAGTAAAGGAAAGGCAGGAAGAATGTAAAATGCTTCTATGGTTGATTTTATGAAGACAGTATTTTTCTTCAGTGTTCAGCCAAGTGTGAAAGGGAAGTAGCATTTTCTGGCTTCTCTATACTGTGACTAACTTCCTCATCTACAGGTACAGAGTGGCCTCCATGGACCATGGAGGTGAGTGGCAGAAAGAGTCTCCTCCATAACACTAAGATTGGAGCTAACACCAAATAACGAAGGATAATATTAGACCTCTACAAATAAAAATGCACAAAATGAGAAGGATTGGCACAGATGCAAAATCAACCTACTTGAAAACCACCAGTCAGAGAGCGTTCAGAAACATTTGCATCGACTTGTCTATCTCCGAGGACCAATGTGAGACAACCAATGTGATTGGTTGCCGAGATTACAAAAGGATATTTAAAATTTCACCCAGCATTGCTTTAGATACTAAGCTTGACAACATTTTTGTGTGTGACAGAAATAAAAACCGGGTGTTTAAAAATCCATCTGCCGTCCAGTAAAGGGGATGGATTTTTTAGTTCAAGGATCTTGTTTTCTGAGCACGAATGAAGTCATCTTCAGAATTACAGACACCTGCAGACAGTATGAAGCGATGGTTGAGGAGGGGTTGAGGTGAGGTACATTTCTGTGCATCAGAGTGGAGAGTAAGTGTGAAGGGAACCAAGAAAGGGAGAAGGACGCAGGCTTTATGAACTGGATGGAGGAGGAGAGACAGGGAGGAGGAGACCATGAAATCGGCCAAAGCAGGGAGCGCAGAGTGGTATTTAAAGAAGATATATGGGGAGGCAACCCCCTCATATCATGAACTGTCTTGCCTTGTAACCACCTTCCACCTGCCCAGTCCCCCCCCGCCACACACACACACATAAAACCACATGGATAAGAGCAGCCTCTCCACGCTGACTTATGAGGTGGATTTTCTGTGGAATCAATAGTAGCGTTCCGTCCTGCTTCCTCGCTGGAGAGGGCAAGAGCAGAGGCTGCCGTGAGAGGCCGGGTACATCTCTGCTGAGTCTAACTAACTCTGTGAGGAAGCAGTACAAGTAAGTGAAAGGCTGAAGGCGTCTTTGTCTCTACCTCATTTTGCTTACTTTATCCATTGAGTTTCCAGATCTTAGGGATTCTGCCTCCCCGGTCAAAAGTAGACCCCCCTCCATTCTATCTCCAAGGCCATTTTCCCTACAAGACCTTCCCTGCTTGCTGGCAGAACCCAGACTCTCCCACCCCTCAATGCCCCACACACTTTTCTGTACTTTATTACCCAGAAGAGCCCACTCTGAGTTCCTTTACTTGGATTGGGTATCTTAGTTGAACCTCCTGAGAACTTAAATCACTCGGCATTTGTACATATTCAAATACCAATATTTAGCCTCATATTTTTTTCCTACTCAAATAGCTCTTCTATTTGATTTTTGTCTACAATATTCTTTATCCTTAAGGTAATGGAAAAGTGAATTAAGTAGTTTGGAGATGATTCAAAATAATTTTATTTTACTGTGTACTTCATTTACCCTTCCTGAGTATCTGAAGTATCTCATGGAGGCTAGTATATTATGTATTTTTAAATAATTATTTTTCTCATTTCTAGGGCTCAGAAAAATCTGACAAGACCCTATGCAGCTGCCCTGGTTCTAGTCCTTCACTGCGATTCCCCAGGCAGGTGCAAGGACAATGGCTGCTTATTACTATCCCCCATGCCACCTGTTATCCCAACATGTGCCATGCCTAGGCACTGGGCAAGAGGACTCTATTTCACCTGCAGCCTCCCCTTTTTTGGTAAGGAATAAACTTGGAGGTCAGCTTTGAAAGAGCTCAAAGAATTAAGGAGATAAATTATGTTTTATGCAATATGCTTCTCATGCAAAGCACGGATAGACCCTTTGTGTCTCTCCTAATGTCTGAAGTAGATACATAGGCTTCAGGCTGCAAATCAGTTCACTTATTGGTGAACTGATCTATGTGATTTCGCGGGAGTCTGCGAAGAAAATCAATCTGCCATGAAACTACCCTGTAATTGGGTATAATGGACGTAATGAATAGGTAAGACATGAAACACAACCCACTGACGAAGTAAGACAGAAAAGGGACCAGGGGATACATGGGAAAGGAATCTGAGACAATAAAGCTGGGTGACATTTCAGTGTTTAGAAGTACTCACACAGTTGTCTAAGGAATTTGTTAAAAAGAAAACCACAGACCCCAAATGGCATCACTTGGATCCAGTCACCAAACCAGGGCTTTAATACCTCACCTAATTGCATTTTTAACCTCCCCCCACCCCAGATATAGTCTTAACTGGTCAGTCAAGAATCTTCTGATCAGCACCAATGAGATAACCTGTCACATGGGCCCTCTCCATCCCCCAAAAGAAGATGAGGTAAGCCACCTAATAAGACCCCTTGTCCTCTCCCTTAAGTAGTCTTGCCTGGAATAGTTTTGTTTTGTTTCTTTTCACTTTTGCCAGTGACTTCTTGCTCCACCCTCTGTCCTATTAAAAAAAAAAATCTTCCATTTTGTACAACTCCTCAGAGCTCCCCTCTGCTTGCTATATCGAGTACTGCTGAATTGCCCATCACTTAATAAAGCCAATTAGATCTTCAAATTTATTCACTTGAATTTTTGTCCTTTAACAAACTCCCAATAGAGCTTGAGAGGGCTCAGCTTACAAATAGGCCCTACTCTTCATTATCTCACTTTTAAATTAGTGTCTTTATTCATAAATACTTGGATCACTCTTATTATCATCTAAAATCAAAAAGGCGGCAGAAACTACACCCAAAACCAATATTGCACTGTGTTATCTAACTAAAATTTAAGCAAAAATTTGTGAAAAAAAAATAGATGTCAACGCAAAGTTCTCTATCAGATTTACCTCAAAGTCATATAATCCTATATTGGTCAGAGACCTTGCAGCCCCCCTCTTCCAGAGCCCTAGAATCCCTTCCACAACTTTGTGAGCAGATTATCATTTAGGCTTAGCTTCCATTCTTCCCATGACAGTGAGCTAAACCCTCTGGAAGGCAGCCTACTGCATTGCTGGACATTTTTCGTTCCCAGAGAGTTCACAGTAAATATTTCACTTCTATAACTTCTATCCATGGGTCATAGTTTTGCTATCTGGGGGCTGCTATAATCCGTAGAGTAGGCCTTGGGTAGACTGAGTGACAATCTAAGGGATCTTAGGTCCAAAGAGTCAGGAATTTAAAAGGGTCAAATAAGATACTGTTAAAAAATAAAATTCAGCTGGATGAATTTTAAGATCTCATTGGCTTTATTAAGCAGTTAGTGAATTGGGAAACATCCTGTCTGAGGAGTAGAGTGGAGATCAGAAGAGTTGTAGAAAATGAAAGTTTTTGTGGGAAGGAGGGGCAAGAAGAGGTTATTAGCAAAAGGAAAGGAAGAATTACAGGCAAGGTCACCTTCCCTTAGAGGAAGGGGTAAGGGGTCTTATCATGCAGATGACCTCTTTTCCCTTACAGGGAGAGGACTCCTCTGACGGATTATCTCATTGGTGTTGACCAGAAGAAAAAAAAAAAATTCCAGATCGATTGAATTAAAATTTCCACTCCTTGGAGAGGTTGAAATTGAAATTAAGTCTTGGTTTTCTGTCCTGAGGACAAGTGACTCCACCTTGGACCTGTCGTTTTCTTTTTAGTAATGCATAGTTTTATATCCAACAACATTTTTTTGGATCAAGGTAAGTAGCATAACTCATTCTAACTTACATGCGGGGTATAATCGAAGCGTTAGTATATGTAGTCAAGATTTAAGGGTATGTCACCGCTAAGTCCAGTGTGATACTTTTCCTAACTAGACTCAACAGCCATCATTCAGTTTCTCATGTCGTTCTGATTTTAGTAATCTCCCCAGCCTGTTTAGATCAAACAGATTAAAGGCTTTAAGAGTAGGAGACATAGGGAAATAATTTTCCCAAGAATCTTTTCCCTGAAAATATTAGGGATGGCATTTCTTTCTGTTTTATTTTTAGCCCAATAAACTTGATGTTGAAATTGTCGTTCATAATGAGAGGCCTTGGGAGCCCTCTGCGTTGCTCCAGGCTCGTGCAGACCTTCCGCCTTTGTAAACACCTCCCTGGCAATCCACCACTTCCTCTAGGTTCTGAGGTTAGAAGCAAGTGCAAGCTTGCCCTAGATACTCCAGCTAAGATCTTACCTTCTCTTGTTTTTTGTTTTTTGGTTGTTTTTTTTTTTTCCCTCTGATAGGCTGCCCTGGTACTTCTCTTGGACAAAATAGAAAGGTGTTTGGATACTAGTTCTCCTTGAGACTCACACTGAAAGAAGCCCATCAGGAACCTGCGATTGCAACAGCCAATACTTTATAGTCTCCCTGGGACCTGGGAGCCCCACTGTTGCTGTGTTTCCAACTCTCCTTCCTCGTGTGTGATGGAGGAATCACCATGTCCTCTACCTGCTTTGGGTTTTGATAACCATAAAATCATAAAAGAGATTTATTTACCAAAAAAAAAAAAGAGAGAGAGAAAGAGAGAGAGAGATTTATTCACTTCAAGTAATTAATTCTTTTTTTCGTTCTCTAAACAAATTTTTAAATGGATGTATTTTAAACATAGATTAGTTGTCTCCATAGGTTACTAATATACTAAATGCCCTTAGGGAACAACAATGGAGTTTGCATTTCTTTCACGTGCTTCAAAGAATAGAGCAGAATTGAGGACAGCAATGAACTCTAGGAAGCACTCCAGTTACATTTTTTTTTAATCCAACTGGCAAAATTAAACCAGATTATACTGGGAATCTGAGATATTTAAAGAACTGACAGGAGAAAGAAATATCTATTCAAATGCAAAATAATTATTTTTGCTTTCTTTTTTAAGGTCAATGAAAGAAAGTTCTGGCAATTTTTATAACTCTTAAAAGAAATCAAACTATATATCACCCACTTTCACAAATATTTATCCAACTTGATCTTCAAACAAGTGCAGGGCATTATCCTCCACATTTTTACAAAAAAGAAAGTGGGTTAAATAGCAAGAACTGAGATTTGCCCATCCCAAGGGTGAAACTTGAGAGAGTCTCCTTCCATTGGAGCCCAGGCACGCCCACTATCACATAGCCACTCTGGGGACCTGTGGGCATGCTTGGGGCTGCTGTTCCACATAAAATTTGCTTTCCATATAGTTCTCTCCAAACATCTTCATCCTACAAAGTCTTGAAATTTTTCAAATTATTTTCCATGTATGGGCGAGTAAGTTGGATCCTTTGCAGGAGATTTCTAAAAATGAATACGAAGCGATGACCTCTAAGGTATGTTTTAACTTTAAAACTCTTGAGTCTATGAAATTTACACTTTCAAAGTCAGAGAAAGGCAGGGACTGAAATATAGACATATCCGGGTTCATAAGAATCTTGCTTTGTGTAATAAAGAGTCTTGTTAAAAGAGAAAACTGCAAGCTCGAGAAATGACGGGACTTGGCCCCAAATTGGACCTTAATATCTAACCTAACTGCAGTTCCAACCAGCCCCAGAAATTTAGTCTTAACTGTTCCGTCAGGAATTTTCTGGTCAGTGCCAAGGAAGTAGTCTGCCTCAGGGGCCCTCTCCAACCCCAAAGCAGGATGAGGTATTCTGCATGACAAGATCCCCCCATTCTCGCGCGCGCGCACACACACACACACACACACACACACACACACACACACACACAATGGGAAAGCAGGCAATCCTTTTCTTTTGCTAATAGTGTCCTTTGCCCCACCCTCCTTCGTATAAAAAAAACCTTTCATTTTTGGACTACTGGGAGCACCTCGCTGCTTCCTATAGAGCGTAGTACCCAATTTGTGAATTGCTTAATAAAGCAAATGATAGCTTCAAATGTACCCTGTTGAGTTGTTTTTTAAATAGTCTTTTCCTTGGGCAAATATTAAAATGACCTGGAAATTAGGGGAAGGGGGAGGGGAGAAAATAATAAAAAGGACCTAGAAATTTAAAAAAACAAAAATAAAAAGATCGTTTAGGGTCTCGCCCTCAGAGACGATAATTTAGTTAGCCTGGCAAAGAGCTCCCAAATTAAACGTTTTTCTTAAACTTCCTACAAAGAACTTTAAAGTTCCCCAGGTTAATTCTAATACGTGGCCAGGACTGAGAGCCACTGATTTGGGGTGTGTTGCGGGGGTGTCTGGGAAGAGTTCAGACACTACAAGTTGGACAGAAGACAGTCTCTTTTTGAGAATCTACATTTTCAATTCTTAAAAAAAGAAAATCTTAAATCTTAAAAAAAAGAGAGAATCTACATGTCTACTTGTGTTACAGGAATTGTGTGAAAAAACATCACAACCGGCATCCATTGGTATTAGTCTGGAAGGCTTTTAAAGGAGATGAAGCATAAACAGAGTTTCAAAAAAGAACCGAGTATAATTTTATTATAAGAATAGAGGAGCCAAGTTTAGGTCAGGGACCTAGAAGAATAAGAGTGAATTATGTCCAGAGCTGGAACAAGCTTTTAACTGAGAACTATCAAGCAATATCAAGAAACCCATGATCAAAATGTTGTTTCCTCAAGGCACTCAATAAATACTAATTATATTTCATTGTAATTGAATAGAAATAATCTTAATGAAAAAATCATGAAATGGCTTGAATTAAGTTTTATACTTATCACTGTATCCATTTAATCCTGGATCAAGCCCAAAGATCATAGTTCTCTCTTTCTTCCCACTGCATATTATCTTTCCAGGAGCACAATGAATGGAACTTCATACCCTTAGCAACTTCCACTCCTTGTTTTCAGCAACCCAAAGATTACCCTGACCCCATTCAATGAAAAATAACTTCAGCATCTTATAAAATCTCCCTGTATCTGCCAACACAATGGATAGCTCTTAAGGGTCCTATGGTGATGGTCCCATGACCATAAGGAAAAATGATGTTTCAGTAAAACATTTTCACTGAAGTTTAGAATCTAATAATATTTTTAGAGTTATACTAGTTTCTTTTTAACGATTGCAAAATATTTCTCATTATCTTTTAAATATTTTCCTTTTTTAAAAGATTTTATATTTTTATTTGAGAGAGACAGAGAAAGAGAGCATTAGTGGAGAGAAGAGCAGAGGGAGAGGGAGAAGCAGACTCCCCACTGAGCAGGGAGCCTGAGGCAGGGTTTGATCCCAGGACCCTGAGATCATGATCGGAGCGGAAGGCAGACACTTACCCTACTGAGCCACCCAGGTGCCCCTAAATATTTTCTTTTCAAGAGAGAATGGAGTCAAATATGGATGGTTTGTGAGATATAAAAAGAAACTGCTGGTTAATTAATTGAGAGTGAAATTTTAAGGAGATTTGCTTAAAAATCAAACATGACCTTCCTGAAATACCCTTCCTTGGCGATTGTCCAATCAATACTTAAAGATCAGCAGCCTAGCTCCAGCAGGAGATACCCTTTTGTCACCAGCCAGACCCCAAGACTTGAACTTTACTGCTCACCAGCTTGTATCCACCAGCCTCTGTTCCACATTTTCCCTTAAGCTCTTCTTTCCAGTTTATCTCTTAACTAAGGTAAAGACCTGAGGAGCATAGCATCCCGTGATGGAAACCAGAATCACCCCTCAAGCAATAAGAACTACCTAGATGAAGATCTCTGGGGGTCCAGACCACCTAGACCGGTTTGAGCTCAACCCCTGATTCACACTTGCACAGATGTCCATGGACTGACCCAGGGAGCAACTGATAGTTACTTTTACCTCATTATAATAGTATTATCTCCACCCAAAGAGAAGCACAAGCCTCAATTACATAGCATACATATATGTATAGGCATGTTTCCTTGAAGCACATGCCCACCTCTACATAAGGATGGCCGACTCCCCTATCTAAATATTCGTTCTAACCCTAAATGAAAGTAACCCAGTCACCCTTGCTTGGAGAGTCGTTACTTTAGAAGTTGTTTCCTACCATCTCCTTATTTGTGTAAACAAAGTTTTCTTGGTACAACCACTCCACCTGGTGTGGTTTCTACCTCTGACTAACCAAGGAGGAAACTCACATTAGTTTGGTTACACTTTCACCGGTTGCCTTCATCAAAGGTAGCAAGACACGGCAGAATTAAGCAGATCATCCTTATTATATTTAGGGGGAATAGATGGTATAAATATTCTGGACTCATTAGTAGAATCTGTGGGAATAATATAATATCTGACCTTGAAAAACATTGAAACAGTCACAGTGTGTCCTTATTGTCACTCTACCTGAATCATCTGGGAGAAACTCAATAAACAGGTAAATCAATTAAATATTATGATTAAAAATTGAAAAATAAATGTCATGAAGGTGTAAACAGCAGGTCACTTGAAAGACTAATAAGAGTGGAAAAGCCCTGCACACAGTAAGGAAAAGAATTCCAGCGGAGAGAAGGATCTGGATGAGGCTGGAGAGTAAGGAGGTCATGGCCCGGTCTTTGCTCCTCAGCTTGAATCCTCTCTGCTGCCCAGTGCCTGTTCACATTCATCAGGACACCTGGCGCAGGACCCAAACCAAACCCTTGCCCTACTGTCTCCTATGGGAAAT
This sequence comes from Spilogale gracilis, assembly GCA_004023965.1. Lineage (NCBI taxonomy): Eukaryota > Metazoa > Chordata > Mammalia > Carnivora > Mephitidae > Spilogale > Spilogale gracilis. The sequence goes on along the minus strand of PITA01000844.1, from coordinate 198,554 downwards.
CTCTGTTCGTGTGTGCATGTGTGTGTGTGTGTGTGTGTGTGTATCTGTCTTGAGTGGGTGTTTGGGGGGTTGGTGTTCCTGACCTGATTCAGGCTTTTTTTTTTTTTAAGTGTTTATTTATTTATTTATTTGACAGAAACACAGCTAGAGAGGGAACACAAGCAGGGGGAGTGGGAGAGGGAGAAGGAGGCCTCCCGCTGAGCAGGGATCCGGATGCGAGGCTCTATCCCAGGACCCTGGGATCATGACCTGAGCCGAAGGCAGGTAGATAAAACTGACTGAGCCACCCTCTTCAGAGGTGCCTCTTCAGTACACCTTTTAAGCTTTGAAGTTCTCAACCTTGTAAATCCTTTCTACTTTTCATAAACGTATAAAGCTCACATACTCTGTTATTATTGAATTATGCCCCTCCCATATATTGAAGTCCTAATCCTCAGTATCTGTGGATGTGACCTTATTTAGAAATAGAGTCTTTGCAAATGATCAAGTTAAGATGAGATCGTTAAGGTGGACCCTAATTCCAACATGATTATATCCTTATAAAGAGGGGAAATTGGGACAGAGACATGTCACACAGGGACTATGAAGATGACACATGAAGACGAAGGCAGAAGTCAGATACACCCAGAAATGCCAAAGATGGCCAGCAAATCACCAGAAAGTAGGTGAGAGGCCTGGAACAGTTTCTCCGTCCAAAGCAACGAAACCTGCTGACACCTCAGTCTTAAACTTCTAGCTCTGAGAACTGTAAGACAACGGTTCTTTGTTGTTTTAAGCCACCAGTTTGTGGTACTTGGTTTTGGCAGCCCTAGCATACTAATAATGTACCCTCTTACCGGTCTATTCAAAATTTCAAAGTAAATGGAAAAATAACTTCCTGTGACTCTAAACTTATTTTTTTAACTGAAAAGTTAAAAATGAAAAATCATGGCTAAAAGCAATAAAATAGTGAAGATGCTTTTAAAAAAATATTTTTGTAGTCCATCCATTCCCAGAGATTCTGATTTAATAGGATAGGAAAGTATCCCACCTTCACACTGAACAATTGAGAATCACTCTTATACCTTCTCTGAGTTATATTTGGGGGTTAAACTGGGGTGCCCAGGTGGCTCAGTAGGTTGGGCGACTGCCTTTGGCTCAGGTCATGGTCCCAGAGACCCGGGATTGAGCCCCACATCAGCTCCCTGCTCCGCGGGAAGCCTGTTTCTCCCTCTCTCACTCCTGCTTGTGTTCCCTCTCTGGCTGCGTTTCTCTCTGTCAAATAAATAAAATCTTAAAAAAAAAAAAAAAGATATGATATTGGGGGAAAGTAGTAGAATTCTATATAATGCCCTCTCTGAAACCTCTACCTCATGGTGTCCATAAAATACTTCAGTAGCAGACTGGACAACTCTGTCTACCATTGGGCTTGGATATCTGGAAGACCACTGATGTAACGGAGCAATGGGAACCAGGAATATCTTTATACCATCTTGGTCCCATCCTAGCTTGTCATAGGGAGGGGGAATTCATCTTCTCTTGGAACTAAAGTTTAATTACAGTATTAGTTTCCTAGGGAAGTTATAACAAAGTACCATAAACTAGGTGGCTTAAAACAGTGTAAACCATACAAATGCATTTCCCCAAAGTTCTAGAGGCTCGAAGTCTAAAGTCAAGGTGTTGGCAGAGTTGGCTCTTTCTGAGGGCTCTGAAAGAGTCTTCTACCCTCAGGTCGTCTGAAGCCTAGAGATACTCTTTCACATGGTGTTCTTCCAGTGTGACGGTGTGCATCTCCTGTGGAATAAGAACACCAATCATACAGGATTAGGCCCAACCCTAACAACCTCATCTTAACTTGATCATCAGCAGAGACCCATTTCCAAATAAGGTCATATTGATGAATATTGGGGATTAGGATTTAGGCATACTTTGGCCAAGAGGACATAATTCAACTCATTATAGGTACCAAATTGGCACTCTGTAGTGTGAGAGACTAAAATCAATAAAATTCTCCGGGAGGGACCTGATCAGCAGATCCGACTATTCAACCCTTATGAAGAGGCTGCCAAGAGGATACTGTCCGTGGGCTCCCCCTGCTGGAAGAGTCGATGATGTAGTTAAATCTCTCATCTAGCGGCATGTATACCTGTGTCTCCAAGTAAAATTAGCTGATGATTCGCCTTTCTTGTTCAGTTCTTGAAACCAAGGTTGCATTATTCCCATAAAATGAACTGGGGGTTGTTTCTATTTCACTGTTCTCTGGAATATTATATATAAGATGGAAACTCTGTTCTGTTGCTTGAAGTAGAATTTGCTTATAAAACCATTTTGGCCTCATGTGTTTAGTTTTGTTTATAAGTGGAATTTTTAAACTGTTAATTTATATTCTCTCTCTCTTTCCTTCTCTCCTTCCCTGTGTGTGTGTCTGTCTGCCTTTCATTTTCTGTCTTCTTTCTGGTGAAGTTAATTTTTTAGATTTCCTTTTTTTTTTTTTTTTAAGATTTTATTTATTTGACAGTGAGAAACACAGCGAGAGAGGGAACACAAGCAGGGGGAGCGAGAGAGGGAGAAGCAGGCTTCCCGCCGAGCAGGGAGCCCGATGTGGGACTCGATCCCCGGTCTCCGGGATCATGACCTGAGGCAAAAGCAGTCGCTTAACCAACTGAGCCACCCAGGCGTCCCTAGATTTCCTTTTATTCTTCAATTCTTTTGGAGGTCTTACCTATTATTCCTATTACTTTACCTTCACTTCACCTTTTCTTAAATTTTACCATGCTGTGGTAGGTTATGGGCAAGTTTGCTATACCTAACTGCTTTTCAAATATGAAACCCTGATGACTGCATGTTATCACAGCCTAGATATTATGACACAACTTCTGTACCCAGAACTGGTTCGATGACATCACTACATAAAGGCAGCATGAAACCATGAAAACTAATCATGTTGAAAATTGAGCAACCAAATCTATTAGGCTTAGTAAACATTGCTTTACCTTCAACAGGAAGAACATTGTTGCCTAATACAAGCATGTCTGTGAAGCACTGAGGGAGACATGAGAAGTTCACCGAATATCTGCCTCCCTACTGTCCTGTTATGATTAGAGTTTATGACAGTAAGTTGTAACTAGTACACAGTTTATTAGTCTATGTCCTCATTTCATCAACCTAGAATCAGTCCTCTGCAGAACTACTTTGTCCATGGTACTTTACAAAATCTAAATTAATTACTATCTTAGACCTCATATTTGGTAGTAAAAGCACTGTGGAGTGGAATACTAACACTCTAATACCTCCTCCCTCTTACAAATAACAGTTTTTAGTATACTTTGTTTTTAACTCCACAAATAAATATTGCTATTTGTTTTTAGACCAACTTAATTATAATCTTTTTCATATTTTATTTCATTTTTCATCTTATATTTCAAATTCCTGGGGGCATGAATCAATTTGTTTGTTGTATCTGCAGGCTCTCCCCCATGGTAGCTTGTTTCCCTGTTTGTGGTGGGGTTTTTTTTTAAGATTTTATTTATTTATTTGACAGAGAGAAACACAGCTAGAGAGGGAACACAAGCAGGGGGAGTGAGAGAGGGAGAAGCAGGCTTCCCGCCAGAGCAGGGAGCCCAATGCAGGGCCTGATCCTGGGTCTCCGGGATCATGACCTGAGCTGAAGGCAGACGCTTAATGACTGAGCCACCCAGGCGCCCAATCCCTGTTGGTTTTGCAACTTTCTGTGTATGCCAATGAATTTGTTTTAACAGGTTTTATTCTGTTGGAATTCCATTCAGCCTAGATAGTAGGACAGTGCCTCCAAGGGAGTTTTGTGTTTTTCTCTTCTCTGATTTGAGACCAGTTCTTATATTAATTTCTGGATTAAGAGGTTCCACACAGCAAGCAAAGAAGCAAGTTATGGCAGACATTAAGAGAACTTAATATGTGATAAATAAAGCCTTACAAATTAGATGAGAAGAAAAGAATTTTTTTTTTAAATAAGTCTGGAAACAAAAAGAGTGCAATAAAGAGTGTGTGCAAGTTAAAACAAAACTATCTGCGGGGGGGAAGGAGAGTGTCCCAGGATAGAATGCAGAATATGACAAAACAATCTAACTACATTACAAATATATGAATCAACCCTACTGAAAGAGGTTGGGGTGGGAAGTAGAAGGAAATGCTGACCTCAGATTTTGGAAATGAATGGTGTTTATAAAACTAAGGTAAAAGAAACTATCCATAGTACTGCACTCTGGTTGATAAAGTTGTTTCCCACAGAGTTTGATTTAACAATTCTGCTAGTGCTAGACCGGTATACTGGATTTGAACTATTAAGTAAATAGATGGTGAGCAGTGGGAGCCTGATTTCTGACTGCTGGAGTGAGAGGTAAGCAAGGGGAGGCAGGTGCCTAGAAGATCCATGTGGTAATGGATTAACATTGGAGATCTCAGTATGCATTCTTTTTATGTTAAGCCTCACACAGATACAGATGGTTAGAAATATGCCTAGATATGTATATACATATTAGCACACACACATATATGTCCTCACACTCCACAGAGAGGTCCCAGAAGCAACAATATCCTAGTAGCAACAGATAAACTTAGAACCCAGATCTTGGTTTCTAATATTATTCTTCAACAAAATGGAAAAGTGTTCCTTTGTAAAGAAGTTACTGATTCTAAGACCAAAGGAGGAAATTTAAAAGGTGGGCCTGAAACATTCAGTAAAGCCATAAAGGAAAGAAGTGCTAACACACACACACTCACACATACACACACACACACACACACACACACACACACACACAGAGTGATGAAGATATGTCCGAAAAACACAGGAGCCAACAAAAAGAACTCTAAATAGCCAATAATTTGTGCAAAAAAACAAAGTAGTATTAGATTATAAATCAAAGTATAAAATAATTATTCATGAGTTCATATTAATATATGTAAATGATTTAATACAGAAATAATTGGGGGGAGGAAGACAAATATTCCATGCAGAGAAATTCCAACTTATATAGACACTCCACCCTCAAGGTAGGGGCACATGAGTCCCCACTCGCTACATGTGGACTTTGTTTGCATAGTGACCTCCTTCCAAAGAACACAGTATAGGAAGGGGAACAAAGTAAACTTACAGTAGAGAAACACGACAACCACCATCTCAGCCAGGTGACCAAGTCACCATCAACCACGGTAAGTCATGTTAATGATATGTATTACTGATGCAATGTGATGAAAGTGGCACCTTACATTTGTAACCTTCCTCCCCAAAACCCATAACCCCAGCCTAATCATGAGAATAGTACCAGATAAATCCCAATAGAGGGACATTCTACAAAACATTTGACCAGTTCTCAAATCTGTCAATATCAAAAACAAGGAAATTCAAAGAAATTATAACAACCAACCAGAATATAATAAGACATAATGACTAAATGTAATATGGTATCCTGGATGGAATCTTGGAACAGAAAAAGGACTTAAGTAAAAACTAAAGAAATCTGAATAAAGTATGGGCTTTCGTTAGTAATAATGTATCAGGACTGGTTCATTAGTTTTGATGAATGTACTATATTAATATAAGATGGTGATAATAGGGGAATCTGGATGTGAGATTGTTGCAACTTTTCTGTAAATTGAAATTCATTCTAAAATTCTAAAATATATAGTCTATTTTTCATAAAGATAATGCTGTAGTAAATTTCCTTTATAAAAAAAAGCTGGGAAATCTTAAAATCTAAAAAAAAAAAATATGTATCTATTTGCCTTCCTGCAATATTATTCCAAAATAAAGATGATGTTAACATTTTTAGCCCTGGGGTACCTGGGTGGCTTAGTTAGTTAAACATCTGCCTTTGGCTTAGGTCGTGATCCCAAGGTCCTAGAATCAAGCCCCATGTTGGGCTCCTTGCTCCTGAAGAAACTGCTTCTTCCAGTCCTCCCCACTTGTACTCTCTCTCACGTTCTCTCTCTCTCTCAAATAAATAAATAAAATCTTTTAAGAAAAATTTTTAGCACTTAAAAATATGCTGGAAAACTTATTTTAAAAATTTTAACTCGGGACGCCAGGGTGGCTCATTTGGTTAAGTGGCTATCTTCAGCACGTCTCCCTCTCCCTCTGCCTCCTCCATCCTGCTCATGTTCTGTCTCTGTCTCTCTCAAATAAATAAATGAAATCTTAAAAAAAAATTTTGACTCATAGCAAGTCCACATTTCATACCATTTACCAAACTAAAATTTAAAATTCCATATGACAAAATAGAAAGTTAAAAGGAAAATATGTGATAGAACTATTTTGCAATGATTATGACAAAAAAATAGCCTCAATTTCCAAGAAGTTCATAATTTTTCAAAACAAAAACACCAAAATCCCAAAAGACAAATAGTTAGAAGAATTAAACAGACAATTCACAAGAAAAGAAATATAATAGCCATTATATATTTAACAAAGCATTTTACCTTCATCACTGAAATAATCAGCAATTGTCAAAGCAGGATGATAAGCATAAAAGATTCTTTGTACAATTCTCTTCACTTTTGTATACATTTACAATTTTTTCATAGCATAAAGTCAGGCTAAAATTTTCACCTTACTAAAAATGATGGCATATTTTAAACATAGATACTGTATCTATGAAATGGCACAGAGTTCTGTGTGTTTATTTAATAAAATCCAATTTGGAGATGCTTTACTAAAATATTACATTGATACTCAGCTAATGGATGTGTACATTTGCAAAATCTTCATGGAAAGCAGTCTCATCATACACGTACATATGTATGTATGTCATATATATATCATTTGTCATATAGGAGACATCATGTTTGTATAAAATATATATTTAAGTTTTCATCTTAATTCTAGTTAGTCAACATACAATGTTTTTTCAGTTTCAGGTTTACACAGTGATTCAACAATTTCATACATCACCTAGTGCTCTTTCATACATCACCTAGACACACTATGTCTACATAGTGCCCTCCCTAATCCCCATCACCTATTTCACCCATCCCCCCACCCACCTCCTCTCTGGTAACCACCAGTTTGTTCTCTACAGTTAGGAGTCTGGTTCTTGGTTTCTCTTTCTCTCTCTTGCTCATCTGTTTCTATAAAATTCTATACAATTTAAATATAATTTTATATAAATATAATATAAATTTATATAAGTATAAATTTAATATATAAATTTAATAATATATATCTATAAATATAAATTTCTATAAAATTCTATAAAATTTTTAAATTCCACATTGAGTGAGATCACACAGTATTTGTCATTGACTGACTTATTTTGCTTAGCATTATACTCTCTAACTCCTTCTATGTTGTCACCAATGGCAAGACTTTATTCTTTTTTATGGCTGAATAATATTCTATCTTCTTTACCCACTCATCAATCAATGGACAGTTGGGCTGCTTCCATATCTTGGCTATTGTAAATAATAATTCTATAAACATAGGGGTGCATATATCCCTTTGAATTAATGTTTCTTTATTCTTCGGGTAAATATCTGGTAGTGTGATTGCTGGATAGTAGGGTAGTTCTATTTTTAATTTTGGGGGGAACCCCTATACTGTTTTCCAGTGACTGCACAGTTTGCATTCCCACCAACAGTACAAGAGGGTTCCTTTTTCTCCACATCCTCACCAATACTTGTTATTTCTTGTGTTTTGATTTTAACTACTGTGACAGGTGTGAGGTGATACCTCATTGTGGGTTTGTTTTTTTTAATAAAAGATTTGTTTATTTATTTGACAGAGAGAGATCACAAGTAGGCAAAGATGCAGGCAGAGAGAGAGAGGAGGAAGCAGGCTCCCCACTGAGTAGAGAGCCCGATGTGGGCCTCGATCCCAGGACCCTGAGATAACAACCTGAGCAAAAGGCAGAGGCTTTAACCCACTGAGCCACCCAGGCGCCCTCATTGTGATTTTAATTTGCATTTCCCTGATGGTATATAATATATCTTTTTTTTTAAGATTGTATTTATTTATTTGAGAACACAAGCACAGAGGGAGAGGGAGAAGCAGAATCTCTGCTGAGCAGAGAGCCTCACGCTGGGCTCAATCCCAGGACCCTGAGATTATGACCTGAGCTGAAGGCAGATGCTTAAAACTGACTGAGCCACCAAGGTGCCCCATTATTTACCTTTTTAAAATAAATGATTTATTTTATATATTCATGCACACACACAAACTTTAAAAGTTATTCCAGGTTAAGATGACAGACTGAGCAAATATTTATCACCATTTCATCCCAAATCTCATTGAGTTCTATAAAAGATCTATGGAGAGTACTATAAAAGATACATGAAAGAGTACTATTAGCTATCCAGAAATTTTGAAGAATTTCTGAAACACAAGAGCAAATAAGATCAAGTTGACAAAGACACTACAATAAAGACATACAACTCAAAACAAAAATTAGATGTGAGGAAGCCACCTCTCTCTAAGACCTTAGTGAAAAACTAGTAGAACTCCAAGTTTGTAATGAGCACAGGGTGTTATATGCAACTGATGAATCATTGAACATTACATCAAAATCTAGTGAAATACTATATGCTGGCTAACTGTACATAATAAAAAAAAGTTTTAATTTAATATTTTATAAAAGAAACTCCAAGCTTGGAGTGAGATAAGGTAATGAGCTGGAATAAATCTTGGGGCAATGATCACAGTAATTAATTAAAACCTTGGAACATCTAAGCCAGCCTCCTAAACATGTCTCTTTCTTCCTTTCTTGCAATTGTAATGGAATTTGGAGTAGGATCTTTAAATGATTCTGATTTTTAGCTAGAGAAAAAAAAATGAGTAAGATTAACTTTTTTGAGATTAACTTTTTAAAAATAAAAATCAATGGTAATATGAAGACACTAGGCTTTCCAGCTATTAAAATATATCTAATGAGACTTGGCTTGGTATAATAATAAACAGATCCTGAGCGATAAATGTACAAAATAACTTGTCAAGAATGTCTCTGGTCATTACATAAACACTAAAATTCAAGTTCTTAATCTGATCAGAATCTGATCATACCTTAATCTAGAGAATTAACTTGTGTTTTTACTACTTTTAGTCTTTGGCATTTAGGACTTTCTCATCCTTCCTTCTGAACACAAGAAAACATTAAAAAATGTATCTGAGGAGCACCTGGCTGGCTCAGTTGGTAGAGCACTTGACTCTTGATTTCAGGTTCTGAGTTTGGGCCTTATATCTCCTTCCCCCAGGAGAGAAGACAAACAGCCAACCAAAGCTTGAATCTCCTAATTCAACTCTTAACATTCTCAGGGAATGGAGTTTGTATCCTTATTAGGGTTAGAGCTTCACCTCTGACACAATCAGTTGTAGCTTGAGTGACAAAGTCATGTATGGGAGCATGGCTACTCCCCGTGTGACCTTATGGGTCGAGTGAGTAAAGAAGAGACATTCCCAGAAAAGCAAGAAGTGATACAGTGATCGCAAAGTAAAACTTAAAGTTGAAATGTTGTTGATAAGGTGATTTCAAGGTTCAGTGTAATTACTAAGAAAATGTTTTAAGAAAATAGAAGCATATGGGGCACCTGGGTGGCTCAGTTGGTTAAGCGACTGCCTTCGGCTCAGGTCATGATCCTGGAGACCCGGGATCGAGTCCCACATCGGGCTCCCTGCTCGGCAGGAAGCCTGCTTCTCCCTCTCTCGCTCCCCCTGCTTGTGTTCCCTCTCTAGCTGTGTTTCTCTCCACCAAATAAATAAATAAAATCTTTAAAAAAAAAAATAGAAGCATAATAATGACTATCAGGAAATGAAAGTCCAGATAATCTCAGTAAGAAATGGTTTTATTTGTTTAGAAGGGATGTTCTACATTAATTATTTTTTAATAGAAAACTATATTTCATGACTACTTTATAATAAATAATTATTACATTTGCAACTTTAGAAGATTAGTGAGGACAACTATGTCCAAATTCTATGATGTACTTATTTGCTGTTAAGAGTCTATCCTAATGGGGCGCCAGGGTGGCTCAATGGGTTAAAGCCTCTGCCTTTGGCTTAGGTCATGGTCTCAGGGTCCTGGAATCGAGGCCTGCATCAGGCTCTCTGCTCAGCAGGGAGCCTGCTTCCTCCTCTCTCTCTGCCTGCCTCTATCTACTTGTGATCTCTCTCTCTCACTCTGTTAAATAAATAAAATCTTAAAAAAAAAAAAAAAGAATCTATCTTAAGAAATAGGGATGCCTGGGTGGCTCAGTGGTTAAGCCTCTGCCTTCAGCTCAGGTCATGATCCCAGAGTCCTGGGATTGAGCCCCACATCAGGCTACCTGCTCGGTGGGAAGCCTACTTCTCCCTCTCTTCCTCCCACTGCTTGTGTTCCCTCTATGGCTGTGTTTCTCTCTGTCAAATAAATAAAATCTTTAAAAAAAAGTCTATCCTAAGAAATAATTTGAAATGTCGATAGACATATGCACAAAAGGTTATTGTAGTTGTTATTTATTTATAAGCATTAAAAAATTGAAAATAAATGCCAGCTATGGAGAAATTATTTTAAGTAACTCTTCATATATTCACAGAATATATGCTATTTACCATTAAAAATGATGTTTACAAAGTGTGGTTACTAATGAAAAAATTCTTAGGCTTAAGAAAAACTAAATATGAAATAGTGTAAGATCAAAGAAGTAAAAAAAAAGTATTTCATGATGGGAAAAAACACATCAATATTCTAGTTAGAGAGACCCTCAGGGACATATAAATAGTATTAGCAGTTCTTGGGGCTTATTGGGGGTTTTATCCAAAGGAAAAAATAGGTAAGAAGTTAGCCCTTACAAAATGAAACATCCACATGCAAAACAGGCAGCCGAGAATATCTTCGGCCTTACCTAGACATTAAAAGTCAGATTCTTTTTTTTTCAATATTTTATTTATTTATTTGACAGAGAGGGAACACAAGCAGGGGTAGTGAGAGAGGGAGAAGCAGTCTTCCTGCTGAGCGGGGAGCCCGATGTGGGGCTTGATCCTGGGACTCCAGGATCATGACCTGAGCCAAAGGCAGATGTTTAAGGACAGAGCCACCCAAGGTGCCCCAAAGTTCGGATTCTTAAGCCTGTACTGAATCTTATAATACCTCCCCTATCCAACCCTGCAATCGTTTTAACTTGTACCTTTGCTCCTCTTGGGTTATCTTTATCACAATGACCTATTTAAGTAGTAGGAGGATGTGAAGGTTTTCAATATTTTGCTCACTTTTGCACCCACTCGATGCTAGCTTTCTCTGACTGCACACAGCTCTACACCATCAGAAGGGATGCTCCCGACATGCAATGAGGACCATGGTGCTGCAAGAAGACAGAGACTGTGGCAGCATCTTCCCGTTGCTTTTTCTCAATGACATCGGCTTGTCGGACCAAGGCAACTGCCTGGTACATAAATGAAAACTGGTGTCAAAGCACAGATGTGTGACTTGAGGAATTTGGTAGCACAAAAGAGAACACTTGGACCCCTAGTCTAGCGACCTTTCTCCGGAGGAGTTCTATGAGAAAATGAAGCCCTACAGAAACTGAGTAAAATGACTATTCTCAGTTATTCCCTCCAATGAGCCATGACTAGTGCCACTGTAGACACTGAATACTTTAAAGCCTGACCATGTCATAGAGCCGTAGTTGAGATGGGCTGGGAAGAGCGGAAATGGCCTGCACTGCTTGAGCAATCTTTCAATCCACTAAGTCCTGGGCAGCCCAAATTACAGGACAAATAACCTCTTTTCTTATCTGGGTTATGACTTCAGGAAATCTTGTGGCCTAAAAACTTTAATGGCCCAGGTTTGTATTAGTTTGTTTGAGAGGCCATAAAAAAGGACCACAGATTAGGTGGCTTAAACAACAGACATTTATGGTCTCATAGTTTTGGACACTAGAAGTCTGAAGACAGGTGTTGACAGGGATGGTTCCTTCTGAGCACCGGGAGGGAGGGAGTTGTTCCAGGCCTCTCTCCTTGGCTTGTAGATGGCCATGCATCTTCAGGTTCCCATGACGTTCTCTCTGTATGGTTATCTGTGTCGAAATTTCACCTCCTTACAATGACACCAGTCGTGCTGGATTAGGGCCTACCCCAGTGACCTCCTTGGAATTTGACTGTCTCTGTGAATACCCTACCTCAAAATGAGGTCACATTCTGAGAGACTGGGGGGTTAGAACTTCATATGAATTTGAGGGGGACACAATTCAACCCTATTCGATGTACCTGTTCAGTATCCATTGCTCTTTATTCCCGAACTGAAATTGTTACAGTAATCACTAGTTGTAGGGAGAGGGTGGCATGTAATTCAATCTGAACAGTCAGAAAAAGCACATCTCACTGACATTATGCTTGGTTCTGGGATGGACACATAACTCAGATCAAGCCAATTAATGTTCTCAACTGGGACTTTCATGGTAACAACCAGGAAAAATTGCAGCTGCTGGGAATTGTGTAAGCCTCGCTGCCAGTGGCCATTGTCGGCACATGGAAAGACAGTGCCTGAGACTAAAGCCAACCAACTGGGTACATGACACTCTGCTCAGATCATTGGTTCAGAAATAGAACATTTATTTCTCTAGTTGTTTGGAATATTGGCAAATGATGGCTGTCCATGGCATACCCTCCGCCAAAGAGCCGCCTGACCCAATGACTAAATAATGTGGGGGACGAGGGTTTATAAAGACCCCTTCCCTCCCAGCAAAGCTGCCCTAAGGAGTTACCCAGAGCTACCTATGGAATCAGCTGCCTCCTTCTGCTCAGTCCTGCTCTCTTCACTCTTCTCACACATGTTGATGCCAGAACACTCCCCAGTAAACTTCCTGCATACAAATCTTTATCTCAAACCTATGATACCAAGCACAGAGGAAAGCAGTGCTACAGGGTCCTGACCACCTTGTTTGAGGCCACAGACTCAACCTTCATTGATTAGTTCATTTATATGAGCTAATAAATTTCCTCTTTTATTGAAGCTATTGAGTTTTAGTTTCCTGTCGCTTTCACCCAAAAGAGATTTGATGAATTATAACACCTTGGATACAAGGGTCAGAAATAACCTAGTGTGGTCAGGAGAGGAATGCATATACATCATTTGGCAAGAATTTTGGAGCGTCTACACATCTGTGTCATGCCGGGTTCTGCTCCAGGCTCTGGGGACACAGGAGTAGGTAATTCAATGTCTCTGCTCTCAGGAGGCTTACACTTCAGTGCAGAGAAGAGAAAATAAGCAACTAAGAAAATAAACATTGAGTGAGATTTTAAGTAAAGACTACCCATTGAGAGGTGGTCATGGGGGACTGGAGTGCTAAAAGATTAGCTTTAACAGATGGGATGGCATTATATTTGAGTAGAAGAGGCCATTCCCAGGGTCTGACCTATGCCACAATGTCTCCCTAGAGGGTTACTATGGCTTACTTAGAATCATCCACACAGACTACTAGTAATCAGTGTGCTTCCCCCCCCCCACCCCTCAGTGCTGCCTTTGATTGAGGCCTAACTAGGCAATTCGGGAGACTGTTATATCAGATTTTAACCTTCTGAGGACTCTTTCTCCATCAACCTCACCCCAGTTCTGCTTTTCTCAGAGTATCCTAAATGCCTTGGGTAAATGATTGTATTTAGCACCCAAAACCACCTTGTGAGGTATTACTACCTTCACTGGTATAGAAGAAATTCAACTCACAGAGAGGATAAATAACTTCTCCAAGGTCAAACCTCTACTGAGTGGATCTGTGCCCAGGCAGCCTGATTCTGGAAACCTCAGCAGCCCCTTGGAAAGCCTCCGACTTGGCAGTTCATGGCCCAGGGGTCATCCCCATCAGGCTTTCTGTCAGACTTGCCTTGGGGTCTACATGTCTCAGCAAGGTCAAAAATCATGAGAAAAGGATTAACATTTACAGGACACCTATCTTTTTCCAAATACTGGACATGTGTAAGGTCATTTAATCTTAAAAAACAAACAAACCTGCAAGGTTGCCATCATTATCCCTATTTTAAAACAAGAGGAAATAATGCCAGCATAGGTTAAAAATGAGCCACCTCTCTAACTAGTGCTAGGGATGGGTCTCAGATCTGGATCTGGCTGATTGCAAAATTGTGCTCTTATAATCACAATGGCACATACTACTTTCCAAATAGATGGTCTTCTGGATACATTGAGAGTTAGTTGTTTGTTTTGTTTTGGTCTTTAGTTGTTTTATTTTTTAAGGATTTTATTTATTTATTTGGCAGAGAGAAACACAGCTAGAGAGGGAACACAAACAGGAGGGGTGAGAGAGGAAGAAGCAGGCCTCCTACTGGGCAGGGAGCCCAATGCGGGGCTCAATCCCCGGACTGGATTCATGGACTGCGGGACCATGACCTGAGCCGAAGGCAGTTGCTTAACCAACTGAGCCACCCAGGCGCCCTGAGGGTTAGTTGTTTGCTTTCATCTGGTTTCCTCTGAATGAAATTGATGTTATTTAAACATCTGAACAGGATTCTTTCTTTTGGAAACTGAGAATGCAAAGAAATCATCTGATAGGAATCCAGGTTACACTAGGGATTTGCCAAGCTTTTAACTCGGACATATCTTGGTATCAATAAAGAGTAATACACGGACTTCCCTGCAGTCACCATGGGCTTTTATACTCATTTCCAGCCACAGCTCAGTGGCAACACAGCCTCGGTGTCAGTCATTGTCCTCAGCCTTTCCCTCTCCTAGACTGTAGGCCAGATCTGGCCAGATTACTCTGTCTCTTGTGGTAATCATGACTTTGCAAGATTCTCCCCAAATTCTCTTGGGCTTTTTGGCTTTCCTCAGACCACCACGCTTACTTCAGTCCTTTTATACCTCTCCTTACTGCTGGTGTTCATGTCCATTCATCCATAATACTAAACCCGCCACTGTGAAGTCCCAAAAGTAGGACTCCTGGTTTCATCTGTAATTCTTTGTCCTTCATTCCAAAACCTTCTCAAAACTGTCATTTCTCTGTGCTCAGTAGGCCCCAGAGACAATCTTCCAAAGGAAAACACATTGGCTCCAGGACCACAGTCTCCTTCTGGCCTTCTTCAGCCTCTGGTGCGTTCTTACCATCCACCTCTGTGGACACCTGCTTTTTCACTGGTCATCACCATGACTCACTGGAATTCTTAGCTCTCAGGGTTCTTGTTGTCCTCTAGAATCTTGGGTCCCGGCTCACATCTTCCTGGGAAGAGCTATTTCTACCATCCCTGTGGTTTTTGGAGGGGAGGATTAAGTCCCTTAGGAATATTTGACTCTTTTCTCTATAGTTGCTTCCTGGATCCCTTTTGAAAAGATCTCTCTTCTTCCACAGCTTCAGGGCAAGGGACAAAAAGATTTTTACTTAATATGCAGACCTTGCAACCAGTCCTCTAACTGCCATTCCTGCAGAAAGCCCTTTTCAATACTTAAAAAATTCTGTTACTTTTTCATGTTCTTCCCCTTTGCATATGGGTTACACATTTGTCACAATATGATAACCTATTTAATGTATCTTCCAATATATTTAATGTAATGACACTATACTAAAAGAGTTGATGTTGCTCTTTAAACATCTAAGTTAACTAAGAAATATAGTCTTAAACTTTGGGGCTGATACTAGACACCATTTTCTCATTATTTTATCATGAGATATTTATAAGTGCTCTGGTAATAACAGATTGGTATGTGCTTATTCTTAATGCTATATCTTCCCAAAACCAATTCTTTAAAAATTTAAACACAATTCCAGTCCATTAAAATGTCACACTGTAGTTTGTAATCATTCTGTGAGAATAAAAAAAATAACTGTGTTTAATTAGAATGTATTATGTGATACGGTCTGCACCAAGCACCTTACAGACATTAGCTCATTTACTCCCTCAACAACTCCAAGAATCTGGTATGACAATAATCTCAAATAAGCTGGTTGAATTTAAGAGCAGTTAAATAACTTCAGCAGAGCCCCAAAACGAGGCCACAGTGGGGCTTGCCTCCAAAGTCCAAACCTAAGTTAGCAAGTGACTTTGCCTCCCAAAACTAAGTAAAGAAAAAAATGTGTGTGTGTGTGTGTGTGTGTGTGTGTGTGTGTGTTAAGAGAGAGACACCAACACACATAGGGAAATGCATATAGTAAAAAGTGCTTCTTCATCTTCATACCCTTCCACTGCAATCAGATTCCCCTAGATAGAGCCTCTACTGTGAATAGCAATGTCACTATTGCTAACACTCAGAACATTCCATTTATTTGATCATAGAAGGGAAACATCTTTTTCTCTTTTGTGAGCACTGGAGAGAATTTGCCTTTCGTTCTTTCATGAAATAATCTCCTCAAAGCTTCCTTTACTCATGACCAGTATTTGCCCACAAATGTACTCAGATTCAAATCTATGGACAGGGCTGAACCTATGAAAAGTGTGCATGATCTTCTATAGTGCTGTTTCATTTGTCATAAGGTTGCAGCCTTAAAAATAGGCAGGAATTTTGTTACATATAGCCATTCATTTAGTTTTATAAGGTTGCAAGAAAATTTCTTGAGACACAGTAGTAACAATCAGGTCTGTTGTGATTATTTAACTGTGGTCTGGAAGAAACAAAACAGGGAATGAGCCAGATAACCCCTTAAGAGCACACTGTGTTGAGGGTAAGGTGCCCAGGAAGTTGAATGACGTTTTTCCATCTTTCAGCCTACAAAATTACCATTTGGTGTATTGCAACAGCAACCACTTCCCCCAGATTTCATTGTGAAGAGGGTTGCAGTGTTAATAATAGCATCGGTAGTGAGTCATCCTGGCCGTGGCATCACCAAGAGCAATCTGGCTACTATATTTATTGCATGGAGATGGTGTTATTAAGGCTACAAAACCAAACATGGCATATCCATCTCATCATCCTGCCATTTATCTGGAAAAAAGTAAATGACACCTGTTCTGTACCAAAGTAGGTCCAGAAAGCCCCAGTTTACCCCTGGACTGATGATAAATGATAAGACCTTTTTAATCTCTCTCCCCTGTTGCTCATCCAGGGCTGGTTCCTTAGAGTTGTGTGAGCTCAGTCTGTATTTCCTGCCCTTGCCTACTGCTGCACACTGACATTCATAAAATTTCCTTTCAAGTGCATAACGTGGTTCTGGAATTTTCCAAGGCCCAAGTCCACCACTTCCACCTAGCAAGAATTCGTAATTCCCATTGACTGATGACCATCATGTTCTTCCTGTATTTCTCTTTTCCAAATGATAATATTAATTGAAGTTACCCTTTTTTTCCTGCTCCATTGTATTTTGGGCATAAGTGGAGGGAAGAACCCTTGCCTATTCATTTGTGGTCAACAAGTCAAAACATCTACCTGCAGCCTGGCTGTGGAGGACTGCACATGACCCAGAGCTCCTGGATTTTGAACCAGTTGTACTTACCGGAAGGGAGTTTGAATTGTCCACTTTAGGGAAGGAGTAAATGTCTTCACTGAGTGAAAAGAAGAATATGCATACAGGGAAGGCAAGTGGGGAGAATTGTGGCCTAGACTAACTGTTCACCAAATCCACTTCTCCCTTTAATGATAGAACTCCCAAGTGCCAGGGAACGTATGACTGTCAAGCTATACAATGTATCCCTCACAGACCACATAGACAGTGTCATCATATTACTAAATTTGGGGCAATAGAATGTAGATAGAAGAAATTTATGCCTCTTTAGAAGGGTATCCTCCTCCCCGAAAGAAGCCAGTGTTCCCCTGTCCTCTCCCCTTTCTGTTGTTTGGGAGATGAGGAGCTCTGGGAAGGAGAAGGCACTTACTGCGTATGGCAGAGCCTACCACTGGCCCTAACCTGATTAATTCTGGACTGTTACGTGACAAAGTTATACTGTTGTCTTATTCAGGCCACCATATATTTACGTTGTTTTGTTACAAAAGTTTATCTTGTATTCTCCAATTTGTGATTTACTATACTAATGTAGAAGCAAATGCAGAAGTTAATGACTAGTAGAACTGATGGCAAAATTTGACCAAATTGGAAATAAAAACTAGAAAAAAAAATGACAACCACATGAAATAATTATCATCCTTACTATTAAGTGTAGTGGTACCAATAATGGCATATTTTTAATTATAATTGTTACCACTACAACCCCTGGGGTCTTGCATTTCTGTATTTATTTCCATCTCTTCCCTCTTCTCAGACTCTGGTGTCCTCATGATCTTTCTAATGACCTCTTCTCTGAACACATTAGTGTAAATGAAGACTAGAAGACAACTCATATATTGTGTGATTTCTCCATGCCTAACACTGTACATAATGTGAAGTAGACATCATTCTCATCATTAGTTCTCAGATGAGAAAGGTGAAATTCAAAGATAATTATTAACTTTTCTTAAAGTCACACATCTAGTAACTGTTGGGACCAGGCTGAAAATCAGTCTCTCTCACTTTAAGCCTTAAAGGTGGACAACTGGTATAGTTTCAGGTGCTTCTGAGTTGGTTAGGAAATTGGGCTTCCTATTTGTGTTTGGTGTGGAGTCACTGAATCCTGGCACAGAAATATTCACACACTTCTGAAAGCACATTAGTACTTTAACTCCTTTTGTGGGCTTTTAATGAATGTATTAATGATGCCAATATAATGCAAGTGACTATGGTGGCTTTTTCTTGCATAAATGATTAAAACTCTTGGTATTTTCCAATACATTACATATTCTCTTTCCCTTAGGAGTATCTAGTCCAGTGTTTTCCATCCTGAAGATTTAGTGAAGAAAGCATGGCATCTTAATGAAATTTATATCATCATAGCCCAGTCTTAACAGAAACTTAAACAAAACATAACAGAGTATACCATGACATAAAATATCAGACTATTATTGTTCACAATATAGGAGAGCATTATTTTGTGAAAATATTATACTGTTATATATTATATATTTTATTTATTCGTTTGTTTGTTTGTTTGTTTGACAGAGAGAGAGAGAGAACATAAGCAGGGGGAGCGGCAGGCAGAGGGAGAGAGGGAAGGAAGCTCCCCACTGAGCAGGATGACGTGGGGCTCCATCCCAGGATCAGGAGTAGAGCCGGAAGCAGATGTTTAACCAACTAAGCCATCCAGTTGCCCAGGGAGAGATATTCCTAGTATAACAAAGCACAGAAACTGGGTAGTATTGGCACAGCCATGATCCCTCTGAAGGCTCTAGAGGAGAATCCTTCATTGCCTCTTCTGAGTTTCTGGTGGTTGCTGGCAACCCTTGGTTGTTCTTGACTTGTACCTGTGTAGCTCCAATCTCTGTCCCTGTCTTCACATGACCTTCTTTCCTGGGTTCATGTTTGTCTCAGTATCTCTTCTGTTTTTATAATGACACCAGTTGTGTAGATGAAGGGTCTAGCCTAATCTAGCATGACCTCATCTCAACTTATTACATCTGGAACAGTCCTACTTCTAAACCAGGTCACATCCTACAATTCCAGGTGAACATGAATGCAGAGAGGACATCATTCATCCCAACAGAATGTGTGTGTGTGTGTGTGTGTGTGTGTGTGTGTGTGTGTGTATGTGTGTGTGTGTGTACTGGGCCAATCTTTTTTAAAAAATGTATCTCTTTGGCTTATGATCACAAATATGAAATCCTCTGATTCTAGTTGGAGGGGGTATGGTATCTGCTTATCACCATGCTGGCAAATATAAATCGAACACCCAAGGCCTAAGAGGAAGCAAAGCGAAGGAGAAAAGTGAGGTGTGTGTAGTTCAGGAAAGCACTTGAGACAACACCCACTCTCACTCTTATTCGCCAACAGATGTGTGGTTGTCTGGATCTGTGAGTGCAGCTCATCACAAAACTTTGGACTCAGACAATGTTTTAAATTACTTTCATGAGGGTCTTTACTATGTGTTGGTGAACATGATGAATAGTAATTTTTTGCAGCCTTGCAAGTGATCATGATAAGCTGGGTATGAGCTAGTCACCTGGAAACAAGTTTCTTGAGCATGCTGATAATACTTAACAGACTTCAAGGATCAACTTAGCCATAGTGTGAAAATGAGAGGCTCCAACTGTATATTATTATGAAACCCACACAACTAAGGACTAGAAATTCACTGTAAAACATAAGTTTCAGGCATTCAATGAGCAACCCACATATTTCTTTTTTTAAAATCTATCTCACAGATCAAATTCTCTTAAGCTAAAAAACTTCCAATATATTGCTGGTAGAGTTAGAAATTAATTGGGAAGGAGCCAAAGGAACTGTAATGAAATGATAACATTACATTTTGGCAGATGGAATGGGGACTCTTCTCATACCATTCTCTACATTTTCTTGTAATTAAAAGCATCTCTTTCTTAATCTTTTGAAGTAATCAGTTGTGTAAATGATGTTATTGTGTTTATTCAGACCTGGAAGACTCAAGGGGTGGCTGTTGGGTTCCATTTTCAGAGCCCCTGACTCTCTTCCATGAACACCTGGACAAGCTCTTCCTGATCCGTTCTCTTTCTCTTGAGTGGTACACACAGTCCTCAATTTCACTAGAAGACTTAGGCCTTGAGTCCCTATTGTTGGATGGCTTCCAGGCTAATCCTACATTGTCTTCTCTAATCATTCTTTAGTCACTCTGGTTATGTCTCCTTGGCCTCAGAATGTCTTCAGAACTTGCTTTTTGAACAGCCAGACCCTGAAAGGGCTCTTTGCAATAACACCACCTTCTAGAAAAAGTGTGGGGTCTGGGGGCTAACCTGGCTCTGTGGGAGGAGCAGGGTATAGGAACCAGGAGTGTGTGGTATGTAGCCCACCTGTGTGGGGCCTGGAGGCCGGGAGGGTCTGAAGGACCAGCTCTTCTGAATGACAGTGAGCTTCAAACTGCATTTTGCTCCACATACTAAAAACCTTATGTGTTGACACAAAGATTTGTTATTATAAGATTTAATAGCTGCATGGAATATAATTTCCAGTTTACATTAAATATTGATACTTTTGTTAAAACTGTTAGGTCACTCTTCTTAAAGCAGCCAAAGGAATCTAAATCTCCTAGCCATTTGATACCCACAAGTAGCTGTTTTTAAAATATCTGAACAAGAAGTTCCTTTTAGCAGTCAGAAATTTTAGTTTCTTCCTGGCTAACTCCTTTCTCCCTCCTCCGCATAAATTTATCCAAATGCATTATCATTCTAAGCCTGAAACTCTTTTGTAGATCACCATCTTATCTTATCTGCAACATAAATGTGTATATAAATTGAACATTTTTTACTTTATGTGCACATAATGCTCTAAATGTTAAAATTTTCCATCATTATAATTACTAGTACAGCTGATCAAAACAACATCGATATGCTGACACTTTTGATGGATAATTATTGAATTTTTTTGTTGGAAATGTATCTCTTAATAAGACGAATGAGGCTGTGTTTTAAAAATTAGTTCATATAGTCACCTGTGAATATTATTATTGCTAGTATGAGAAAGAATTGGTATTTTTCTTTTCCAATTTTTCATTTTTGTAAAGGCAAGGATAAAGAAATCTTGTTTAGAAATACATATGAAGGAATAGAAAAGGTTTTGCTGAAACAGTCACTTAATTCTTTGGATCCTTTCTAATTTTTCTGTCACAAATCACCTACTGATTTGTCATTAAATTATTTTTCATGTTCTATCAAATGACAACTTGATTATGTTTGCCTTCAATTTTGTTGTAAGAAAAGAATTGAAAACCACCTGGCTTGCCACCATATTTTTATCCAGATATTAGCTCTTTCACCAAGAAAGCTTTACCAAGATTTATCAAATGACTATTAATTATATATGTTACTTTTGACTTAGAGGAACTTTCTAAAATAAGATGTTCAGAAGGATTTGGAACATAAAACTTCTTTATTTTAACAGTGGATCTTTGCATAGTCATAATTAATAATAAAAGTATTTTTATCTTATCACATGTTTAAAATATATTTTTATCCAATTTTTGATGAGTTAAAACAACAGATTTAGCTCAAAGAATTTGGGGGAAATATTCACCATCTAACCAATTGGTAGAATCAACCCATAGCACATGCAATCGCTTTCTTCAGAAACCTGACTTCGGTTATCAATTCAAGTTAATATATCAATGTGGATTTTAAGGAATATCATGAAAATTCCTTTTTTATCAAGACAATTCTTGAGAAATAAATGATGAAGGCTGTCTTACAAAATAGATTGCTGAAAGTAGCTGAGTCAAAAATAAGAAACATGTACTGATAATAGAATTACTCATTTTTACAATGAATGATAAAATGAATAAGATGTTTCTCACGATAAATCTGTAGTCATATGATAGAATATGACATTCTACCTCAGTAGAAGTATGTCTTTCTCTTTAAAGTGGGGAAAGGATTTCTGGGAAAGGAGTGGCCAGAAGGAAGAATTCTGATAAACATGCCAGCCAGTTCTCAGGAAGATAAATTTCAAATAAGAGTATGTTTGGAAAGTGAGAATCTGGACATTGATTCCCTGAAAACTGTTTATGCTCATACACTCCTTGGAAAATTTTCTCCACCCAGGAGCACCCCAGTGTGAAGATGACTGCTAGTAAGAACCAAATAACCAATCTGATTTAACACCGAAAGGAACCAGACATGTAATCAGTAACAGTTATGATGATGAGAAAGGCCAACTGCTATGTATAGGACAAGGACTCCCAAAATTCTCATCAGTCATGCTTTTTCATGATTTTGAGATGCGAGCTGAATAGCACAGCTGGATGACTCCCAGTTCACCTCAAACGCAACACATCCCTAACTGAACTCACGTCTCTCCACTTGGGCCTCCTACTCATGATGCATCGCCTTTCTCAGAGCGTGAAACAAACAGGCATCTAACTACCCATGCACGAGTGCCTGGGTGGCTCAGTCAGTTAAGCATGTGCCTTTGACTCAGGTCATGATACCAGGAGAGCCCACTATCGAGCTCCCTGCTCAGCGGGGAGTCTGCTTCTCCCTCTCCTCCTGTTTGTGTACTCTCTCTCTCTCTCTCCCTCTCTGTTTTTGTCAAATAAATAAATAAAATCTTGTAAAGAAAAAGAATCCCCCATGGAAAACACCTCTGTTCACTCACTCCCCATTTCTCACTAAGGGAACCGCTCCCTTGCAACTAAGGGTAGGTATCCCAGTGAGTTCTGACGAATGTGTCTTATACACACAGAGATGGGCCCTCCAGGAAAGCTCTTTACATGGGGCAGACTCAGTCTTTTGTCCTTCACCCTTCTTCATCCAACCTGATCCCATCATCGGTATGACGTGCGGAGTAGCTCATGCTCCCTGCAGTAGCAGTACGAGGGCACCATGAGGAGGGGGCCCACACTAAAGTAGGGGGGAGCAGAGAGCTAGGAGGAGCCTTCGCCTCAGC
Organism: Spilogale gracilis; assembly: GCA_004023965.1. Classification (NCBI taxonomy): domain Eukaryota; kingdom Metazoa; phylum Chordata; class Mammalia; order Carnivora; family Mephitidae; genus Spilogale; species Spilogale gracilis. The sequence goes on along the minus strand of PITA01000844.1, from coordinate 175,259 downwards.
CTGGAAACAGCCCACCTCCATCTTCTTAGCCAAACTGCAACCTTGACATCTGAACCAACCCAGAAACCTGGACCATTTTCCAACGCTCCTTTTCCCTCCCTCCCCCACCCACTGAGTGTCCAAGCCCTGATGACTTTATCTCCCTCCATCTCTATCATTTCCATTTTCTCTGTCCCTATAAACACTGCCTCTTTCAAGCCCTTGCCTTTCAGTTTGTCTGTTTCCCTGAGGCCATGTTTTCAGGTCAGAGTCTCAGCCTGCCACCAAAGGTTTAAATGGCCTCTACTGGTGGTAGAATGAAGCACCGACTTCTTCAAATGAAGCCCTAGGTCCTAGGATATGCTCTGACTCTGGCGTGCCCGGCCAGATCAATTTCTGACTTTGTCTCCTCCACTCTTCACTGGAGACAAACTGAGCTATGCTAGGTTTTTCACTCTTTTCAGACCTTTTCTCTCTGCTCATTATTTTTTAAAATAACCTTCATCCCTCATGAAGACATCATGGCAGACATCTAGTCTTCTTTTAAGGCACAACTCACATGCCACTTGAAGGTTTTCCTGATTTCACCCTTCCTTGCTAAAACACATAAAGGACTTGATACAATTTGATTTAATAATCATTTTATTCTTTTCTGAAAAAGGAGAATTTAAAATGCCAAAATCTATAAATGTATAAAATTGCTTTTTACATGGATTATGTATTTTATATAAGTATAAGTATACGCTATATATTATAATATATAATATATATTTTAATGTATATAATGTGTTTTATATTTATAACATGTAACAGATATATTCTTTGAAATCTATGTATGTTTAACCCAAACTACGCCTAAATCAAATCTGTTACAACTAACATAATTGTTTACAGATTTCATAGCTTTGTTGAAGTTAGTATCTTCACAAAAGCTAGTGATAAAATGGAATTATCCCAGAACTTGCTAAAAATGTCATACCTACTAGCAGTGTCATTACTTTGTATGTCATGTTAGCATCATGGTTTATTTTAAATAGTGAAAGGTGCCTGGGTAGTTACCTGTCTCATTAATTTGGTTTATGTTGGGTCTAATCACAGCTCCATCAGTATGTCAGCATTTAATAAACATCTGGAGATGATAATTGAATACTAATAATGTGAATTGTTCATTTAATCATCTTAATACAGGCACCATCATGCCTCGTGTATTGATTACTGATTACTCAGACTTGAGAAGAAATAATGATGCCCAGATTTATGTTTGACTATATTAAAATAAGCCCTGAGTCTGAAACATCTGGCCAGTCTGTGTTTCCCTATAACATACAGTGATTAGCAACTACTTTTAAAGGTCCTCTGTACAATGCTAGAAACCCTGGTGTGATAGACACATCAAGAAAGAGGATTATGGGGGCACCTGGGTGGCTCAGTTGGTTAAGCGACTGCCTTCGGCTCAGGTCATGATCCTGGAGACCCGGGATCGAGCCCCACATGGGGCTGCCTGCTCGGCAAGAAGCCTGCTTCTCCCTCTCTTACTCCCCCTGCTGTGTTCCCTCTCTTGCTGTTTCTGTCAAATAAATAAATAAAATCTTTAAAAAAAAAGAAAAGAAAAAGGATCGTGCTTGAAAAATGATTTCCTTATTTTCATCAGGCGTTTATTTTTACTTATCATATAATTAACCTAATTGAAAAAAGTGGCAGTGCACGATGCCCTGGAAAGTGCCGTCTAACACCTAGCTACACCCCTTGGGACACAGTATGAAACTGAGTCTGGGGATGTCACTTCAGATAAGGCTCACCCTTACTGTTTTGTTTTTGTTTTGTTTTGTTTTGTTTTAAGATTTTATTTATTTGACAGAGAGAAACACAGTCAGAGAGGGAACACAAGCAGGGGAAGTGAGGGAGGGAGAAGCAGGCTTCCCGCCGAGCAGGGAGCCCAGTGTGGGACTCGATCCTGGGTCTCCGGGACCATGACCTGAGCCGAAGGCAGTTGCTTAACCAACTGAGCCACCCAGGCGCCCCATCACCATTACTGTTTTTCACAGAAGCACCCTTCCCATCTTCTTTTTTTCCTTTTCTTTTCTTTTTTAAAGCATGTATTTATTTATTTGTCAGAGAAAGAGCAAAAGCACAGGGAACTGCAGGCAGAGCAGGCAGAGGGAGAAGCGGTCTCCCTGCTGAGCAAAGAGCCCCATGCTGGACTCTGTCCCAGGACCCTGAGATCATGACCTGAGCTGAAGGCAGACTGCACCATCCAGGCGTCCCCACTTCCCACCTTCTTGCCCCAAGCTCAGTGTGTCCCTGCCCTTTCTCATTCTCCCCCCACCAAGCACAGCCCCCTGCTTTTAATTCAGACCAAGTGTTTCCCAGGGTGTGAGATAGGCAGAAAGAAGTAGATAGAGAGAAGGAGGAGGGGGTCAGGAAGGAGTTAAAAGAGAAACTTCTCTTCTTGATAAATCCCTCCTCCCAACTTACCTTCTTTATGAAGAGAAGTGACACTCAAAGAGAAAGGGCTAGAAAAGGAAGGGAAACTGTTCCTGGCTCACCTCCTCCACCCTTGGCCTTCAGGTCTGCATCCCAAGGCTCCTGTCAGCACTAGCTTAGAGCCCCTGCCCCAGCCTGGTTCAGTGGTGACACTGGGACTCTCCTGGCCACCCCAGGCCCAGGCAGGGGAGCCCTCCCCAGGAGAATGGGGGCAGGGAAGATATGCTTTCACTGAGTTGTTGGTGAGAAAACTTGCTGCCAGGATGACAGTAAGGAGAGAGACAGAGAAGGAAAGAAAGAAAGAAGAAAGGAAGGAAGGAAGGAAGGAAGGAAGGAAGGAAGGAAGGAAGGAAGGAAGGAAGGAAAGAAGGAAGGAAGGAAGGAAAAGAGAAGGAGGGAGGGAGGACAGATGGGTCAAAGAAAGGAAGAGAGAAGAGATGGAGACAAGGAGAGGCAAGCAGAAGGGCATAGAAGGGGAGGAAGGATGGTGACTCTCTCCCTGCCCCTCAAGGGGGGATTCTTCCCGCAGTCGTGATGGAAGAGGATCTGAAACTGAGGGGGAAGCAGGGGCCATAGCACCATGGAGTTTCTGTCTTCTTAGCCAGAGGAAGAGAGAAATAAAGGGCCAACTGACAGTCGCCTGGTCTGTTCCGGAGTCACCAAGATCCCTCTGATTGTTTCTCTCTCTCTCTCTCTCTCTCTCTCTCTCTCTCTCTCTCTTTTAAGATTATTTATCTACTTGACAGAAAGAGAAAGAAAGAGCAAGCACAAGCGGGGGGAGAGGGAGAAGCAGGCTCCCCATGGAGCAGGAAGCCCAACGACGACGTGAGGCTTGATCCCAGGATGCTGGGATCGTGACCCAAGCCAAAGGCAGACGCCTAACTAGCTGAGCCACTCAAGCACCCCTGTTTCACACACTTCTATTTTAACTTTCTAATGTAAACTTCTTGAGGACAATGTAGAGTAGTGATGGAGAACTACTTCCTAGCTGAGTCCCTTTGGGAAGTTACTAGATTCCCTTAAACCTCAGCATGTAAAGTGAGAAGGATATCATTATTATTAATACCTATTTCGTGGGTGTTGTGAGGATTAAGTAATGTATATAAAGTACTTGATATATTGCTAAATATATAATAGAAGAATAAGAAATGTTAGCTATTACTATCACTTTTATCCATGGTGCATGAGGTGAAGAACATTTATTCATTTATTCAACAAAGTTTTATTGTGTGCCTACTACATGCCAGGTACTGTTTTAAGCACTAAGGATGCAACTCTGAACTAAACAGACCAAAAAAACAAAACAAAACAAAACAAAACTTTTCCTTATAAAAAAATTTTTAAGCCTTGCCTTGTTGGGATTTCTGTTCCAGCATGAAAGGGGATGATAGTGTAGCAGATGCGAATGTGAACAGAAAGAAACGGGCCACACTCGGGAGATCTCCTTACTGAGTCCAAGGGTGTCTGGTGTTGCCATGCACTGATTTTTCCTCCCAGATAGGCTGTGACCCCTGTTAGTAAAAGAGGGACGTGACAATCTTTTCACACCTGCCCTGGAGATAGCCTACACCAGTGAAAGAAAAAATGTAGCACCTGCAAATCTCTGGCTTAACTCTTTTTAAAGAAATTCCTTTGATATTTGTGCTTCTATAAATGAATTGGGAAGAAATATCCCCATTTGCACTTTGAACAAAGGAAAATGATGATAAGATGTCATAGGGGTCCATGATTCTCCTCCAGGGGAGATGATGATAGAGGTTATAACCCTCTCCTTTTTGCAAGAACAGGTGCCCAGGGGGACACAATGACCTTGTGGTCACTCTCTGTCTAAATGAGCACCTGCCCTAGGGTTCCAGCCTCTCAAAGCCCTCCACTTTCAGCTGAGGCGAGGCAAGTATTACTTGAACATTTAGCGTTTGATGTGAGAATAAAAGAAGACAAATCCTTTCACAGCTCGCTGTCTCTTGGTGTTCTTCAGTTTTTGTCCTATTGTACTTTATTTTTTAAAAAGATTTTATTGATTTATTTGACAGAGAGATACACAGCTAGAGAGGGAACACAAGCAGAGGGAGTGAGAGAGGGAGAAGCAGGCTTCCCGCTGAGCAGGGAGCCCGATGTGGGGCTCGATTCCAGGACTCTGGGATTATGACCTGAGCCGAAGGCAGACACTTAGTGACTGAGCCACCCAGGTACCCCATGTCCTGTACTTTAAAAAAAACCCAGAGTCTATCCCCAAATAGAGTCATGTTGGATTTTGGAAGATCCTAAAAGAGAAACTAGTGAGTTGCTTTGGGGAGGTTTGTTTTTTGGCTTTTTTGTTTTGTTTTGTTTTTTTGTTTTTTTTTTTCACCCTATTCTTTCCCTTTCTTTCTCTTCTACTACATGAGTCCCTGCATGAAAAGTCACTGGAAACACCTGAACCTGTTCAGAAAATTATTCTGGGCCTCAGGGTTTCTTTGTCAGCCTTCTTGTCCTCCCTTCTCATGTTGCCCCATTCATTGTTGGGTTGAGTTGAGCTTTGGTGACCCTCCTAACAGCAGAAAGTAATAAGGCTTAGAATATAAATAATCTGGAGGCATCTGTGCTTTTGCCTGGTTGGAGAACAAGACTGTGGGCTAGAATTCAGGATTCAAGTAACTCCCAGGCTCAGCATCTCTGAAGTATAGGGATTGATACCTTCAACCCAACTGGGTCAGCTCGAAGTTGCCCACATACCCAGATACTGTGAGCCCTTCTTAGAAACCCGGTGCTGTAGATGTGTCTGTTTCCTTAGCCCCAGGCTGACCCACTATTTTGCTTGCTCCTTTTTCTGTCTGCCTGATGCTGCTCTATCTTGCTTTGCAATCATGTCTTGCTGAATCATGAAACCTAGCACTTCCTATATTTGACAACAGAAGTCAAATTAGGACCTTTGTCATAACATAATAGTTCCCATAGGAATTTTAGCTTTTAGGACATTTTCCTTAATGTCACCAACATACAACAAGCAGCTGTCCTATGCTAAAAGTTTTATCAAACTATGTGTTTAAATGTGGTAGCCCAAACTTTTTGAACCATGGTACATATAAGGAAGGGTAATGCCCCCAAGCACCACCAAATAGTCTCGCTTTCCAGTAGGAAAAAAAAATAATAAGTGACAAACTATCATTTTACAAGCACATATTGTAGATTTTATGTACATATCTTCTCTAGTATTAGATTGCTCGTATGTCAAAACCCAGGTTTAGAAAAAATTATCAGCCGCAAATACCATTGCCTCAAATAAGTGTCACTATTTGCAAATGTTCTGATTGTCAAAAGTTCATAAATAGCACAAGTAAAGCAAATAACTTGCCGAAGTAGCAGTTAGTAAAAGTTTATTGTGCTTCCACCAAAGAGACAGTTTGCAAAGAGGGAGCATTCCAACCAAACCGTGGAATGAGTCTCAGGGATATATCGCTATGAGACTGTTAATGAGAAAGCAATGACTGTTCATCCCCCATAGTGATTGGTTATAATATTAGAATTAAAATAATACTAGGGTTTTCTTAAATGATAGGGAATGGTGGTGACCTCATATCAATTTTGAAAAACAGTGTAAGTTTTGTTTGTGATTTCCAGAACCATAAGCAAGAAATGACCCAGGTCAAGCTGGTCTTGCAAAATAAGCTAAATTAAGCTTTGTTTATATGACTAAACTGGTTTTCATCTGCTCAGGAAATTTCCAAGACTGGTCTCAGTTTATTTTTTTATTTTATCACGATAGAAAACAAATCCAACAAAATGTTTTAATATAAAAAACAAATTTCTAATAATGAAGCTAAAGTCACAGTTTGTCATGAAGTGGCCAGAATGGGAGCAATTGAAAATCATGAGCAACGCAGCAAAACACTGATGATACAACATTAAACAAAATGTCCTTTCAAACAAGTGCGGAATTCTGACCATCATTCCATAGGTGCAAAACGAGCTCTATGGCATGTGCACTCCTGGGTGCCAAAGACTTATCAGTAGGCTACTGAGCTAGCTGCTTTGTCAACTCTAACGTGCATTACATTTGGCTTACAAATAACCACGTTTAGCAACCCTTAGTTTTCTTAGCAGGTTACTATGCTGATAAGCATCTCTTAGCCCTATGTAAATCGAAAGTCACTTGTCCTTAACGCACCAGAGAAATACCTGGCATATTTAAACCAATTTGAAACTCCTCGAGAGGACCCTGCAATGGGTTTTGAAAATTATGATACTGACCTAGAACAAACCTAGAACAGTTGCAAACAACTGTTCCTTTAGGCCACATGCTGCCCATTGGTCTTGGTTCTATTGGTATTTCTGCCCACATGCCCTGTGTCAGCTCCCTTTTCTTATTCTTATATCTACTTGACCTTTGTCATTCCTTCTCTCTCCCCTCAGAGGTTGGGGTCCCCCCAAACTTCCAAGCTTACTGTTATTCCAAAATAAAAGTTCTCTAAACTTTTATCCAAATCGACCATTCCCTACTCTCTTTCTTTAACCACCTTGGGGATGTTTTACTCAACAACAGCCTCTTCAGCCAGGCCCATTTATGGTGGAAACTTCTATAGGCCTCAGCTCTGAGAATGGTGACTATCCCATTCCCAGGCCTCCCACACCCCCATCACAAACTCCTGTGTATATAGGCCTCTAGTCCCCAGATGTGCACAAGCCTAAGACTAGATTGTTCTGGATTCATTCCAAAACTTTTCAATTTTGGCATAGCCTTGCAAAGTCTCGTTTTTATTTCTCTAATTATGAAACATATTCTAAAAGTCCAGCAACAAGATGAAGGGTTTTTTATTTCATAAAATGGAGGAGCCATGTGTTACCCTTCTGTGAGAAAGTACTCATTTATCATCCAAACACTGTATAATAAAAGCTGCCAAAATACTGATTAAAAAAAAAAACCAAACTATAGCACACAGCCAAATCAAAGAACTGTAACTGCCAACCCATATTCTTTCTCATTAAGCTGTAAGTGACCACAGGACATGTGCATTCTCCTGATGCCCAGAACAATAACCAAGTTCTTCTGCTAAATTCATCATTCATCCATTCCTTCAACAACTATTTATTAAGCACCTGTTATGTACCACCACTGTTCTAGGCACTGTTGAGTCATCTGTGAACAAAAAGAAAAAGTCAGCATAGGATGGACAAAGGTATGATGTGTGATAGAACATGGAGATTTGGCCTTCAAGCAAAAATCCACCAAAAGAAAAACTATCATTTGTAAATTTATCTTTGGATTTAGGCCTCTGACTTTCAGCAAATCTTGCAGTCTGTTTCCTTCTCTTGAAGTCTGATGCAGTAAGACCTTGACTTTGACCACTTTCCCTGTTTGCATGAAGTCATCCTTGACACTCAGGTTATTTTCACTACAGCATGAAAGCGAATAATGATGACAATTACAACTCTAATAACAATGTCCCTGCCAAGACAAATAATAGTGGGGTGCCCAGGTGGCTCAGTCAGTTAAGTTTCTGCCTTTGGCTCAGGTTGTGATCCTGGGGTCCTGGGATGGAGTCCCACACCAGGCTCCCTGCTCAGCAGGGAGTCTGCTTCTCCCTCTCTCTGACCACCCCCTGCTTTTGTGTACTCTCTTTCTCTCAAGTAAATAAATAAAAATTTAAAAAGAAGACAAATAATAGCACCAACATTTAATGAGCAATTATTATATTTTAGACATAGAATTTTCACAATAATCTTAAGAGTTAGGTATTATTATTGTTATTATTATTTTTCCAATTTTATAGATGAGAAGAGATGAGGGCATGGGTTTGCCTACTACTCCAAGGCAAGGATCAAGTTCTTTGATTTGCTGAATGCCTCCTGGCTGCAATGGCAGAGTCCTGAACTCTGTGGTTGACTCCAGCTCCAAAAATACCTCATCTTTCTCATGGGTTCTTGGCACTCATGCCTTTCTGCAGCCAGCTGTCAACAAGCTCCTTCTCTGCTGATTACAACATCAACAAACAATAAATATTGAATATATGTGTAGACTGCTTGCTATTCTAAGCAAATAGTGCATTCCACAAAGCTAATTTGGCCCCTATTTAATGAGACACATAAGTGTTATTGAATTGCTCGACAGTTAGGTAAAGTTGTTCCAATAAATTCTGTAATCAATCCCTAAATAATTATCTTATATTCTCTACTCTCATTTTTTAAGTTTGCAAGACCTACCATTTCTTGATATGCTGTGCTATTCTCCTTTTCTTCTTTTTCTTCCTCTTTTTATGTTTCTTCAGAACACACTACTTACATGAAATAAAATATGATAAACCTAGATTTGATTCCCAGTATCCTAAATCCCACATTTTTCAGGGATGAACTCTTCCTGGTCTTCTCCTGGTACCTCACATCTCCTTTCCTGATCGCCTCTGCCTGGATTATCCGGAAGCTGAAGGATTCAGACACAGCAAGAATCGGGCAAAGTTTGCCTTGAGAAGGTTACAGATGTATTATACGCTGGAAAATTGGCATGACATTGACCTCCAACACAGCTGATGACAAAATAGAGCTAAAAATGAACCAACATCTTAGATTTGAGAGTCTCAGAGCAAAAAAGGTTAGAGAAAACAGTTTAAGAATAAGAAAAAGGGAGAGATTTTCCAATTTAATATAGTAAATTGCTCAATCTTTAAATATTCTCTTGCTCTTGAACCTATTCTTAACTGCAACAAATAAGTGAAAAAAGCCACAAATTTACAAGGACAAAGAGAATGTGAGAGGATACAATAGTTGATGAACAACATTAATAACCTTTGAAGGTTGGAAAGCAGTTGGAAGAATGATAATAGATTTGAGAAAGCTGCTACCTAAGCACCTATGGATAGGGATACCAGCAGGAATTGAGCCACACCACCTCCACAGAGCCCTGGAAAGTCTCTGAACATGATTCTTCCTGGGAACCTTTAAGGTGGAAATTAAATATGTAACTGAAATTAGGAAGAACAATGGATCGTCTATACACTGAGTTGGTAGACCTTTTCCATGAACCCAGAAAACTATCTGTCCTCTCCAATATATAGAGACCAAGGTCTCTGGGAAAATGGAGAGGAAGTATCTCCATACCAGAGAACACCAGATATGGCAGAGAGCAGAGTTGAAAACAGAATAAATAAAATTTGTTGATTGAAGAGTTGGACCCTCAGCCTGCTCCCTTATTCTTTATCCAGAATGCTGGTGCCTATGAGACACATCCAGGCAGAAAATAGCTGAATTCTTCTCAGGAGAGACAAAATGGCTTCAGAGGTGGGGGGGAACACTATCAATGTTGATGTTTGGGATTTTTACAGTGAAAAGCTTGCCTACCATCTGATTACCATATAGCAAAGCTCACTAGTATAAGTTGGCAAAAACTGCCCATCAATCCAAAGCCACCTGTAATATTAAGAGAGCCAAAGATTTCTAAGCTGTTTGAGGGAACACTCCAGGAAAAACCCACAAAAATAGAGATACAAAAGAATTGAAAACGACCTCAGTTGAAAGACACAATACAGAAAGTAGAAGAAAACATCAGCGAAACTATAATTAATATCCTTAGAGAGATGAAACAAGACATGAAACGGGAGCAGAATGGTATCCTTCAAAAAAGGAATTAGAGAGGCACCTGGGTGACTCAGTCTATTGAGAATCCAGCTCTTGATTTCTGCTCAGGTCATGATCTCAGGGTTGTGAGATTGAGCCCTCTCCCCAATCCTCTACCCCCATGGGGCTCGGTGCTCATTGAGGGGTCTGCTTGAGTTTCTCTCCTTCTACCCCTCTCCCCATTCGAGCATGTATGCCCATGGGCACATGCTCTCTCGCTCTCTCACTCTCTTTCTCAAATAAATAAATAGAGGTGCCTGGGTGAGACAGTCATTTAATTTTCTGACTCTTGTTTCAGCTCAAGTTGTGATTTCAGGGATGTGGGATCAAGACCTGCATGGAGCTCCACACTCAGCATGAAGTCTCCTTGGGACCCTATCTCCCACCCACCCTGCCCCCCTCAAATAAATAAATCAATCATTAAAAAAAGATTTGGGAATTAAAATATAAAAAAGAATATTAATTGTTAATTTTCAACAATAAAACAAAGTAAATCTCCTAGAAAAAGAATGAAAGGGGACAAAAGGTAGGAAGAAATCATTATAAAATCAGAGTATCAATTCAGAAGTGCCCAACCTTCAGAGCACCTGGGTGGCTCAGTCAGTTAGGTGTCTGACTCTTGATTTTGACTCAGGTCATTATCTGAGGGTCATGGGATCAAGCCCCACATCAGGTTCCATCTCATCAGGGAGTCTGCTTGAGATTCTCTCCTGTCCCTCTCTCCCACTCACTTGTTCCCACTCTCTCTCTTAAATAAATCTTAAAAAAATAAGTCTCCAACATTCAACTAAAAAGAGTTCCAGAAAGAAACAAAACAGAAGAAATGAAGGGAAAGAAATTATCAGAAGAAATAACACACAAGAAAATTTCCTCAAATTAAAAAAAACCCCAAGTTTCCAGATTGAAAGTGTCAGTCCAATGACTAAAGTAAAAGGTAAAAAAAAAAATTATCCATACCAAGGTACAACACAACAAAACTTTAGAATACTAAAGTTTTAAATAAAAAGATCATAAAAGCTTAAATAAAAAGATCATAAAAGTTTCCACAATAAGGAAAGTCAAATAAAAATGATGAGGAATTAGGATGTCACCTGACTTCACAACAACAACCCTAGAAGCTACAATGTAATGATGCTATTTTTTCAACTTGGAGCTCCTTTCTCTCTCTCTCTCTCTCTCTCTCTCTCTCTCTCTCTCTCTCCCTCTTCTCTCCCTCCAAAGAGCCATGTCACCCCAGGAATGTTGGCACTTATTTTTTGACCAGGAGGAAAGACTTAGAATGAAATCAATGAAACTGATATCACAGAAGTCAGAATGGAAAAACAGAAAGAAATAAAACAAAGCAGGATCTAGAGAACATCATTGATTTCCTTGATTAAGCCATCCCTGAAGCCCTGCCTCCCTGTGAACATTGTGTTATATGGCCAGGTATTTGCCCCTTGGCCGTCTAGGACCTACCCCCAGAGATCGCTAGCATTACTCCCACTGCACTCTACTTGTTGAAGTAGTCACAAACCTGCAAAGGTTCAAGAGGAGGAAATGTGGAACCACCACTGACTCTGAGAAATGAAGTTAGTGAATAGTAAACCCTGAGCTCAAATGCAGGCTTTCCTGATATAGAACATGTGCTATTGTACCACAGGATCATTCCTAACCTGTGGGCGGAGCATAAGAAACCACAGAGCTAGTTTAAGGAGTCCAGGAAACCATACCAGCACCAAGTATTTTCTGTAGATAAATAGTATGCCTTGTATACATATTAATCTACTATTATCTTTAAAGTGTAAACACTGGTCTCACAGTTGATAACATACAAACTCTTAAAACTTTGGCTGAAGTCATAGCAGGTTTTTGTATTTTGTATATTTTGTATTATGTAATTTTTTTTAAGATTTTATTTATTTATTTGAGAGAAAGAGAGACAGAGTGTGTGTGAGCGCACATGAGCTGGGTGAGGGGCAGAGGGAGAAGCAGGCTCTCCACTGACCAGGGAGCCTGATGCAGGGCTTGATCCCAGGACTTCAGGATCATAACCTGAGCCAAAGGCAGACCCTCAATGGACTGAGCCACGCAGGCACCTCTGTATTATGTATTTTCTTAATCAGGGACCCTGAAAGTACAACTAAGGTATGAAGCAAATATTTTTATGCTTAAAAGGGGTGGCCATATACTCCAAATTGAAAAGTACCATCTTCGCAGTCTGTCATAAATCACAGAGAATCTCCGAGGAAATTGCTAGAACAGGATCACATTGCCTTTCAGATCTCTGGGCACATCTCGGGAAGATCAGGGCCCAGACCTTGTTATAAGCAGTAGCTCTGAACTGTATGCCTGCCCACCCTTGCCCACCTATCGACCTATCAACACTGATTGGACCAGGGAAGTGCAGCCGACCAAATCAATTTCCGAGCTGGCCAATGATCTATGGGGTAGACAGCTAAGGGCAAACTGAGCTAGTCAGACTCATCCTATTAAGCATTTTAATTTACACAACTAGACACACAGCACATGAGACCACTAGAGGCAAGAACGGACACTAGTAAATCAAAGTAATGAGGGAGTAAAGTAAAAGTTAAGTAGAAGCTATGAATTAGAGAAAAGACAGAGGATGAGGAAGCTAATTGGAAGCAGGAGGAGAAGCAAATAGAAAGTGGCTCCATGAACACAGCTGAGTGTTATTAACAGGGTTGCTGGAAGGCAGCCCAGAAAGGATTCTTCCTGAGAGCTGCCCATTGGAATCCATCTGGGAGAGGCTTCCTCCTAGAAATGCTTGAGCCCATCCAGATCTACTGAATCAAAATCTCTGGAGCACCGAGATGTTGAAAAACTACAGAAGCTGAGAGTCCCTCATCTTTAGAAAGCCCTACCATGGCCCATTTCACTATCTTGGATTTCAGTGAGTAACTGTATCTTCCTAACTGCCCAGTATAAAACCTGATAGGTAATCCCTGTTAACTAGCTAAGTTTGTTCCCGTTGCTTCTAACCAAAAAAGGTCTCACTGAAACACTCACTAAATTCTCCCTAATTCTCACTAAAAGAAAAGGCGAACTACAGAAAAAAAACTTTGTTAAGCCTTTTTTTGAGGCTGTAGAGATAAACAAAAAAACCACAAGAAAGGGGCTGTTATATGAAATCGTCTTCAGGAAAAATATGGTCATTTTTGATATCTCATCAAAAAAGCCTTCTGAAGAATGAGTTTTCTTTGAAGAGTTATTTATATCTTTTGTTAAGAAAAAGGGAACTGTAAAAATTTTTAGTTATAAATAAATTAAAGATACATGTCTCTCTCTTGACTTTTTCTAGACATAGGAGGCTATAAATTAATGAGTCCAATACCACATGCCGCACGGTAAAGTGGGCATGTTCCTTCACCGTCACATATGTTTGCATTTTGTCTGACAGTCCATAGGCTCTTCTCTTCTTACTGTCTGGAACCAGAGGAAGCAGCTCAGACCCTAGGAAAATCTGGGATGTTGGTGTTCAATTATGACAAATTCCTCAAGGCAACCATTCCGTGACTTATTTTCAAACCATGTCTCCAGAACACAAAGGGTGCTTGGATTTCCGATGATGGGAAATTAAGGAAATTTGACTATGCAAAAGTGGTCACTTTCATCACTTTTTCAATTAGCAGTCACTCTCTGTAAAGATGATAAACTATAATTATAGATTGTCTTATATCATCACGATATACAAAAGAGCACTGTTAGGGAAGTTACAAATTAAAGTCGCTTCATAATTAGTGGTACCTATCACATTATTTTATATAAGATTTTTTTACAGTTCTTTATAATTCACCACTTTTTTAAAAAAGATTTTATTTATTTATTTGACAGAGAGAGCTCAAGCAGGCAGAACAGCAGGTAGAGAGAGAGGGAGAAGCTTAGCAGGAGCTTAATGCAGGGCTCGATCCCAGGACCCTGGGATCATACCTGAGCCGAAGGCAGCCACTTAACTGACTGAGCCACCCAGGCGCCCCTAATTCACCATTTTTAAAATATACACTTAGAATTGTTTCTTCTGTCTTGAGTTCAGAATAATGCCCCAACCTTCTTTTCCAGCCTTGCTCACAATATTCCTTTCCTTCTTATGTTAAGCTATTTGCCTTTCTTTCCCTTCATAACCATTACACCAGGAAAGATCTTCTCAATCACTTACTCTCTGCTTTAAGACAAACTTCCTTTCATCCCAGTTTCTCCTGGAACAATTCATCATTAGTATATCTGTCTCCTATAATCATCTACCCAAAGTTGCTTCTATATTTTATATATACTGTGTAAATCATTTGTTTCTCTTTGAAGACGAGAATCAAATTTTACTTATTCTTTTTTTAAAAAATATTTTAAATACTTATTTGACAGAGAGAGATCACAAGTAGGCAGAGAGGCAGGCAGAGAGAGAGGAGGAAGCAGGCTCCCTGCTGCGCAGAAAGCCCAATGTGGCCTCGATCCCAGGACCCTGAGATCATGACCTGAGCCGAAAGCAGAGGCTTTAACCCCCTGAGCCACCCAGGCGCCCCAAATTTTATTTATTCTTATTTTTCTTTGCTTTAATAATCCCTAATGCCTGGCATAGTGACTTGGAAAAAGTAGATGCTATACATTTTTGTTGCATGAAGAAATACTTGTGTACAACAGTTCATAATTTCTAACTCCCACCCATCTCTACCCAATGACACTCATTACTGAGACAATTAACTGGAATGTTGGTCAAGAAAGATTATTTTTACTGTGAAACTGGCTTAAAGAATTCAAATTTATGGTTTTGAATTTTTAAAGCCATGATCCAAATAAGAGAGAACTATCCAAACATGAAGTCATTACAAAGGAATTGACCATCTCAAATCTAAAGGAAAATATATAAAACTCTATCATGGATATCAGTAGCAGATAAGAATGCAATGGTGTCAATATTCTCCAGATGACTAAACAATCACATGGGTGTATCATTTCTGGGAAATGTATCAAATTCTAAATCATTGTGGTTTGAAACTTTGAATTTCATTTGATACTCACCAAGAAGACGCTAAATAAAAGAACAAACACATTGAGTGACTAGTTCAACTAACTTCTGCAGATTTTTTTAAGGAAGACTTTGATTATATGAGGTCAGCCTCCTTTCCACAAAGCTCTCTTGGACTGGAGTTTCCCCAACAGCTTTCCAATAAGGCTTTCTTCGTTTCTTAGCCTAGGCTCTTATAAATCCTGTAGATTACAGGTCTTTTGCATTTTTCAAGTACCTGATAATAAAAATTTCAAGTTAACAATAATCATAAAGGCAGAATTATAGTTATCTGTACATACCAAAATTGAGATGAAATCAATCTTGAACCATAATTTTCAAACTTGTTTATTTTTTTTTTACTTTCTTTTTTTAAAGATTTTATTTATTTGTCAGAGAGAGAGCACAAGCAGGCGGATGGCCAGCAGAGAGGCAGAGGGAGAAGCAGGCTCCCTGCTGAGCAAGGAGACCAATGTGGGGGTGTCAATCCCAGGACCTGGGGATCATGACCTGAGCCGAAGGCAGACACTCAATTGGCTGAGCCACGTAGGTGCCCCTCTCAAGCCTATTTACACTCCTGAATCTTCACCAAGTTCCCAAACTAAATCCTCACTTGCTTATTATATATTTCCACACTAACCACCTCAAGTTCACTGTGCCCAAATGAAGCTCTAAAACCAGCCCTCCTGCTCCATCCAACTTCTGTCTCTGGTAACAAATTATTCTCAGTCACTGATCCCTCATCTGGTGTGGCTTTTTTTTTTTTTTTAAGATTTTATTTATTTTTTTGACAGACAGAAACACAGCCAGAGAGGGAACACAAGCAGGGGGAGTGAGACAGGGCGAGAAGCCAGCTTCCCGCTGAGCAGGGAGCCTGATGTGGGGCTTGATCCCGGGACTCCAGGATCATGACCTGAGCTGAAGGCAGTTGCTTAAGCAACTGAGCCACCCAGGCGCCCCTGGTGTGGCTTTAAATCAAACTTTCTCCTTTATCTTTTATTTTCTGCTATGCAGTTCAAGGATTCCTCCTTCAAAAGGTCGCTTGTATGTATGGTGAACTTATGTTGTTCCTGTATACCCAGCATCCTTTTTTTTAAGGGAACTACCCCTCTCCTGCTTGAGGTGAGGCTGTGAAGCACAGTACCTACCCAGTCCTCACTTGAAAATAAGCTCGTGGCCTAGGCCTGTCAAGTCACCGTACCTTATTCCTAGAGCAAGTGTTGTTGGTCAAAGGGGTAGGTTTATGCCGCAGGTGGGAGCAGAGCTCCTCTTCCAGAATTCATAATTAGCTATAACAAATTCTCTTTCCACTAGGGTTGCTAATCTAGGAGTATGTGAATTTGCAACTACAAGCAGGCATCTTCCTGGCTATATGCAGAAGTCTATCTAAAGTAGAAATAAGGAGTACCTATTTCTAGGTGGCTCAGATGATTAAGCTTCTGCCTTCAGCTCAGGTCATGATCCCAAGGTCCTGGGATTGAGCTCCACATCAGGCCCCCTGCTCAGTGGGGAGTCTGCTTCTTCCTCTCCCTCTGCCACTCCCCGCTGCTTGTGCTCTCTCACTCTCTCTATCAAATAAATAAATAAAATCCTTAAAAAGAAATAATAAAGTAGAAAGAGAATGAGATTGAACCAAAGAAGGCATCAGTACTTATATGGAAAGCCAGAAAGTTTGATATTGTTTAAGTCCCTAGAGCCAGCCATGCCTGAAGTCCATCCCATCCTGGTACTTGCCACTTAGCCGATTCCAACTTGCTCATTTCTAGCTAGGTGAACTTGGGCAAGCTATTTAACTTCTCTGTGCATCTCTTGCCTTGTCTATAGAATGGAAGGTAATATTAATACCTACCTCACAGAGTTATATGAGGATCAGCATAGCAGATGCTCAGTAAATGTTAGCAATGCTACGAAGTGCCAGTGAATACTATTGTTCCTAATCTGGCTGGAATTGGGGTCTTGTCACAATTGAAGGGCATTAATGAGAGTTTTAGCTTCTTTAAAAATGCACCTGGAGCCCATTCTTCCTCTGCTTTTCCATGACTACCACCCCTGTGGATTCTCAAGCCATGTTTTAACTGGCTTGTCTGACTGCATCTTTGTTCTCTAAAATCATCCCTAGTCACCAGGGCCAGATCCACCTTCATGAAATAGCACTTTCATCATGCAAACTCCCTGCTCCAATTTCTGTTCACACTACTCTCCACGGTTTCCCACGTTCTACCTTATTTATCCAATCTGAATCACCTCTCTCCCTAACATTCCAGTCAGTTTGACATCTGATATTTCACAAAAAGTGAGCCTTACTAATTTGTGTCCCCCTGCCTTACCCTGCCTGAGTCTTCACCCTCATCCATCCCATCTTTTTCCCTGATGAATAATCAACTCCAATCATGCAAATTCTGACTCTTCTAGGATATCTTTTCCAACGGTCATAGTTTTCACAGATTTTACCCTCCTTGAAATTCTGTATCATTTTCAGTTCTGTACCAGAGGCTGCAAAATGCATTTATAGACATTTCTGAATTGTTCAGGTAAACCCAACTAATCCCATTTGTGAGTAAAATTTTTAGGTTACGTTTCTTTTGGCATGTCCTGTAACTCAGTGGTAAGCACCTAACAGACATCAAATATTTTTTTATAGGGCCCAATTATAACACATCCCTACTTTTAAAATTCTATTGTTTCAAGGAAATGTTCCTTCAAATTGAGAGATCACAAATAGGCAGAGAAGTAGGCATAGAAAGAGGGGGAGGCAGGCTCCTCGCTGAGCAGAGAGCCCGATGTGGGACTCGATCCCAGGACCCTGAGATCATGACCTGAGCTGAAGGTAGCGGCTCAATCCTCTGAGCCACCCAGGCACCCAAATTATGATAACTTTTATTGCAGTTATCTAATCTCGATGCAAAAACTTCTAAGAGGCGCATAAATCTTAAGCGACCAAATAAGGCAGACAATTTTAACATAGTTACATGTTTTTATTATGTCAAGATCACAATATTCCTTGTGATAGCTAATCTACAGTTTTGCCTCTTGCTTTACGGAATGTCAAATATCTGTAGAAATTTTCTAAGAATGATTTCTGAAACACCCTTGCACCCCCACCAAAAAAACCTCAATGCCTACATTTTTCCAATCAGATTCCTGAGAAAAAAATAATAGGTTTTGTTTATTTTACAGTGTAATGCATAAATTTTCTTTCAAGGTATAAAAAAAGGACAGACCTTTAAAATAAGAGTCTCCTTTTTTTGTTTACAAAGTCCTATAAAAATACATTAAGTATGCTCATGTTTGCCATTCGACTTAATATTCCAGTTTACTAGAGACAAAAAATAACAATAAGCAAAGATATGCAAACCACATTAATCCTGCAGCAATATAATGTCCACATCATCATGAACACCTTGCAAAAGGAGCTCTCCTGGGTACGTAACAATCTTTCTTCGTTTTGCAGCTTTGAGAGTTCCCACCAGTGCTTCGAAGAGGTTGGCACATTTGTCATCTCGAAAGAGGACCCCAAATTTCACACTTAACTTCCCATCAGCATCTAATTGGAGAAAATACAATATTAGCCAATGCAAAGTCTCGTCCCCATATGGGGCAGATCTACTTAATCTTTAAAAAACATCTAACTAGATATTAACCAAGATTACAATTTAACAGTTCACACTCATAAATTCAATGTCATCTCTTGCCAACCCGAAAGTATGAAATAAATATGTGTCGCACACCTCCTAGACTTAGGGTCATCTGGACAAAGACTAGAAATAAACCAAAACCAACTTATAAAACATGAGTGTGTTACAGTGCTACTACTGTGGATCAATTTCTCTCTGTTTACATTTTGATTTTTTTTTCTAAGATTTACTTATTTATTTGAGTGAAAGAGAGTGTGCATGTGCTGCGTGTGTGTGAGTGCATGAGTTGGGGGAGAGAAAGAGGGAGAGGAAAAGGGAGAATCCTTGAGCAGGCTCCCCACTGAGTGCAGAGCCCAAAGAAGTGGGGTTCAATCCCAGGGCCCTGAGACCACGACCTGACCTGAAACCAAGAGTGGGACACTTAACTGACTGAGCCACCTAGGCACCCCTACAGGTTGATTTTTTAATTGTGGTGTTGCTGAATCAATAAAAAAATAACAAATATAAGAGAAAGGTTGGGTGAGGAGCAGTGTTTCTCTAAGTGTATTTGAAACACACTCAGAGCCCCAGGGAAGGACTGGTGACCTTAAAAATGAAGATATCTGTATTTACCAGATCCCTAGATTATCCAGTTTGGAGACCAGTTTTTAATATTGATGTTAAAAATTAAGGTAAACCCTAAAAAGAAATGAATCATCAAACCACGAAAATATGGTGGAACCTTGAATATGTATTACTAAGAGAAAGAAGGCAATCTGAAAAGGCTATGTGCTGTCTGGTTCCAACCATAGGACATTATGGGAAAAGCAACACTATGGAAAAAAATAAAACTAAATAAAAGAGCAGTGTGTTTCAGAGGTTGGGATAGGGGAGCGATGAATAGGATTTTCAGAGCAGTGAATATACTCTGAATGATAATATAATGATGGCTACATGTCATTAAACATTTATCCAAACTCACAGAATGTACAACACTGAGAGTGAACCATAAACTATGAACTGTGGTTGAAGATGTGTCCATGTAGATGATCATTTATAACACATGTGCAATTCTGCTGGGGGGCTGTTGATAACGGGGAAGGCTGTGCATATGTGGGGATGACAGGTGCACAGGAAATCTCTGTACTTTCCTCTCAATTTTACTGTATCCAAAACTGCTCTTTAAAAAAATGTTTCTTTTTAAAAAAATAAGATAAATGAAAGGTAGATCTTTGGTTAAAAAATCAATCAACTAGAAACTTATAGATAAGAATAATATGAAACACCTCCCCATTGTTGGTTGATTCCCTTGATCTACCTGGCTAAACTTCTGACTCCCTTCCTTCAGCACTGCTTCACATTCTCCCCTCCAAAACCTGTGCCATTTCTCAAGGACCTGGTCATCAGAGTTAGCGGGACTATTCCTGGGCCAAGGGTTCTTGAGTCTCCATGATCCCCTGTTAGAACTTCTAACCTGAGACTTAGTATATTCCTGTGAGTGTAGCACTGTGCTGAGCACTGGAGGCAAGTAGAAGGAAGTATAGAATCATTTTCTAACTTTCAAAGAAAGCTTCGGTTCCCATGGGAAATAAGAAATATACATATAATAAGTAAAGCTACAGGACAAAGCAATATGTGACTGGATGTCCAGTAAGTAGCCAACACAGGACATCCTACAGTTTGGAGAAGGGCAAGATAACTCTGGGCTAGAATGGGAAGGGAAGACTTCCTGGAGGAGGCAGCACCAGTGCTGGCTTTGAAAGGGAATGTAACATGGAGCTTTTCATTTTTAAAAAAAGATTTATTTTAATTTGAGAGAGAGAGTAGTGGGAAGGGACAGAGGGAGAGACTCTCAAGCAGACTCCTTCCTGAGTGTGGAGCTAGAAATGGGGCTTGATCCCACAAACCATGAGATCATGACCTGGACCAAAACCAACAGTTGGATGCTCAAGCAACTGAACCACCCAGATGCCCTCAGGTTACATTTTTTAAAGGCACAAAAGGCAGAAACCGGGATAAAATCTCGGGAGTTCTGCCCACTAGTTCTCCTCAATCTCATAAGTGATTCCATTTCCTTTGTATCATCTGTTGCTCTAGCTTCTTGTCCATGGACAATTAATTTCTTGGTTCAGGCTGGAATTGATTCTCATGCAGATAACTGCAAGCCTCCTCGCCAGCCTCCCTTTCTTCATTTTTGTCCCCAATACATCCTCCATATTGGTGCAGAATAAAATACGTGAAAGAAACCTTTAAGATACAAATCTGTTTGATACTTTTTTAAAAAAATAAACTCTACCCCAAGGTGGGGCTTGAACTCACAACCCCAAGATCAAGAGTCACCCACTCCACAGACTAAGCCAGCTGGGTACCCCTGATTGATACTCTTCGACTCTAATCTTTCAGGGGCTCCCTACTACCTTCAAACAGTGACACCTCTGGCGTTCCAGATAAGACCCTTCATCCTCTGGCCCTCACACTCCTCTCTCCTGGTCTCCTGCCATATCATTCAATGCACCTTTTGATCCAGTCAAAATCAATGACTTGTTGTCACCCAAGGTGACATGAAAGCTCCTGCCCTGGCAGTTGTGCCTGTGTTGAGCCATCGGCCCAGAATCCCAGAGTTCTTTCTCCAGCTAACTCCTTTTCTTCAAGAATGGACTCAAGTGTCACCTTTTCTGAGAAGTGCTCTGTGATTCCTTCAGTCAAGTTAATAACTTCTTATAAGAGGAAGTAGATATCAAAGCACTCACCATCAATTACAGTAATAATAGCTAACATGTATTGAGTCCTTGCTATGCTCCTAGAACTGGTCAGTGCATTTTATAGTAGTTAGGACTCCCTTAATCCGCACTTCATGGAAGGTGAGCCACAATGCATTGCAAGAAGCACCATTATTTTATGTTCCAACTAAGCTGCCAATTTAACTACAACACAACATGGATTATAAGATGCATTCTTATTCTGGAGATGTTAAAGTTTGGGTTACAGAGTGTCTTTGAATCACTGGAATAGAGTACTGTTATCCAAATAAGGAAACCAAGGCATAAAAATGGTTACTAATGTGCCCAAGGTCACAGACGAAGTGGTAGGGGAATTGGGATTCATTCCTGGAGAGTCTGACTCCAGAGCCTGTGCCCTTCACCACCTCCCCATAGCCACTTCCAGCTCCTGTGTCTTCCTGCTACCTAAAGAAGCCCACAGGAGCTGAGATGGAATTTTGTTTATTTTCACACGGCCAGCACTTGAGCACAAAGACGGCACTCAAGAAATCTTTGTTGAATGAAAGAATTTAAATCTCCAAATAATCTTTATCCACTTAATTTTTTTCCATTGGATGAAAAAGGGAAGACTTTAAAGAATTTCATTTTAAAAGAAATACATAAATAACTAGAATGTAAGTAAAAATTTGGAGAAAAAACAAAAGAGATAAAACTAAATTTGTTAATTTCCAGCTTCACCTAATACATTATATTTAGATTAGTCTACAAATGATTCACCTAAATCATAATTTAGTCAAAATTAGTCCAGACACCACTTACATAATTTACCATAACCTGTCCAGAGATGACCTGTCTCCGCAGATGCTTTCCAGCTCAAGAAGTCATTTATTTCCAGGAACAGGTAAATCAAAGAGGCTTAGGGAAGCTGCAAAGTTCAAAATGTTTCATCCTTACAGAAATATGATAATTACTGTGTAGTCTTCTGGTTTATAAAACTGCTAATTTTGAAGTGCAGGTTCAGTTTGCCCTAGTAGAATAATAAATGTTCTAGGGTAAAGGTCAGAATCTTAAATGCAATTGAATCTGACCAATAAACACTAGGCTTACATGGAGACAGATCTAGGAGGAAGAAAATCCTACAAATCATTCAAAATACATCCTTATATCTTTAACAATCTAAACAATAGTACTACTCTCAAGAGCAATATAACCTCATAGAGCTCCAAAGAAACTGGAAAGGTAGAAATGAGGAACACGGGTTTCTTTCACTATTGAAAATAAGATTCACAGGGTGCCTAGCTGACTCAGTCAGCAGGGCATCTGCCTCTGGCTCAGGTCATAATCCCAGGGTCCTGGGATCGAGTCCCTCAGCAGGCTCCCTGCTCGGTGAGGAGTCTGCTTCTCCCTCTCCTTGTCCCGCCTTCCCTTTTTCCTCAACCCCCACTCATGCTCTCTCTCTCTTTCTCTTTCTCTCTCTCGTAAATAAATAAAATCTTAAAAAAAAAAAAAAAAAAAGATCCACAACAACAATGGAGAACTAGTGCAGGGGACATTTGATACTAATGGCTTAATGGAATTTTCCAAGACTATCTTATTTCAAGTGATTTGTGATTTGAAAGCAGACTGAGCTATAAGTAAGGAAATTCACGAGGTATAATGAGAAAACAACTCTTACGAAGTACTTTTAAAACTTTTTCACCCACAATGATATAATTTTATTTAATTTTTTATACAATGTAATTTTAAAACTTTGAGTTCCATTATCCTAGGTGTTGCTGAATATGCCTATTGCTCTTACAATTTTCAGAAATGTTTCTGAACTCCAGTGTATCTTACCTGAGATGTACAAATAACTAAAGCTACAAACGTAATAATTACTTTCATTCCAATTTGGAAAAGGACACTAATACTACCAATTTCACATGGCACTAATTTCACAGTAGCTGCTTCTCTGTTGCTGAAGAAAAAGCTGATTAAAAAAAAAACACACACACACATAGAAGTGCTTGTGCGGCTCAGTCAATTAAGAGCCCGACTCTTGATTCTGGCTCAGGTCATGATCTCAGGGTCATGGGATCAAGTCCCAAGTCCAGCTCCATGCTCAGCGGGAAGTCTGCTTGAGATTTTCTCCCTCTGCCCCTCCCCCAGCTTAGGTACTCTTTCTCTCTCCTCCTCTCCCTAAAATAAATCAGGGACATCTGGGTGGCTCAGTCAGTTAAGCATCTGCCTTCAGCTCAGGTCACGATCTCCAGGTCCTGGAATTGAGCCCCACATGAGGCTCTCTGCTCAGCAGAAAGCGTGCTTCTCCCTCTCCCTCTGCCTGCTGCTCTGCCTACTTGTGCTCTCTATCTCTCTGTCAAATAAATAAATAAATAAATAAATAAATAAATAAATAAATAAAGTCTTCTAAAAAAATAAAATAAATCTTTAAAAAAAAACTATGTAAAGGATATGGTTTCTTTTCGTTACATGAACATAAATACCTGGTTATACAAAACTCCAGAATTTGGACAAAATAGAGACACGTTAGCATAATTTGAATCTGAGCCCTAGTCATTTGGAAGTCTGTAAGATGGTGGCAAGATAAAACAGAAAAAATGAATTTTAATAGTCTGACACAAAAATTTGAACACAATTCAATCACCAGATTTTAAGGCAGCCAGACTAAAGAAGCGCAGCAATTTTCTTTCCACTCAAGGGATGATGGACTATCTCAACCATTCTTTGCATCCAAATCACAAGACCCTGAAGGCTTTGTCTCTAGAAATCACTGCATGGCTGAAGGCAGGGCTGCCATGACAATGTCCTGAAGTCCTGGGTGGCCCCTTCATAGGCTTCTACCAAAAAGTCTGCTCCTACCTGCTCTGAGGTAAACTCACAACACTGTGGCTGTATTAGAATACTTACTTTTTGAACCCAGACGATGAATTTCCTCCACTAAGAGGTTAATTTCGTGATCCACATTCATTGCTGCCTAAGGGAGAAAAAATTGCTATATTACTACCATTTCTATACCCCATTAAGCACATCTTGCCAAATCCAAGGGCTCTTTCTTTCTTTCTTTCTTTCTTTCTTTCTTTCAGATTTTATTTATTTGACAGAGAGACAGAGTGAGAGAGCACAAGCAGGGGGAGAGGCAGACGGAGAAGGAGAAGCAGGCTCCCTGCTGAGCAGAGAGCCTGAAGCAGGGCTCGATCCCAGGACCCTGCAATCATGACCTGAGCCAAAGGCAGCCACTTCACCAACTGAGCCACCCAGGTACTCCTTCTTTTTTTTCCCATGTAGCTCTTGTCATTGTTAATTTACCACATCCCTCTTCCTAAAATTACTTGTGTGATGTACATGACACTGGAGTACCTCCATTTCACCTCTGTCTTAATAATTGCCCCTTTGTGCTGACCCTGCTCTTATTCTACACAGGATATTGGGAAGAATGCAGCACCCACTATTAAATTCTAAGCCCATCCTCACCTTGTTGTGCTCTGCACCCAAAACACAAAGATGAGTGACACAGGACCTACTCTCAGGGAAATCACTGTCCAGAAGCAGAGAAAGATCTAGAATGAATAATGGCAATGTGACAGCATTCTTTAAGTGGTGGGTCCAAGGCATTACAAGAACATAAAGGAGGAAGCCACTGAAGATTTCGCAGAGGTCACTGGAGAGAAGTGGACCAGGTTGACAGTTGGCAAAGGGTGCTCTATGAGCGGGGAAGAGTGCATGCAAAGCATAAAAGCAAAGGAGAAAAGTCACAGCACATCTGAGGCAGGTCGTAAGCAAGAAGCTGGAGTACCAAGATAAAAGAACATACTCCCAACCTTCCCGGAGCCTGCAGTCTGGTGGGAAAAGCTGATCAATGCAGGGCAATTTTAATACTTTAATTTTAATACAGGCATCGGTTAGCGCAGTGATGCCTGTGGGTCACATGCAGGGCAGTGTGTCCTTCCCTGGACAGTGCCCGGTACAGGCTGACGGCAGTTTGAGAGCTGGTGGTAAGGCTCAGTCTTCTCAGATAAGGAAGAGTCCAGGATTACAAGTAGCTATGAGACCTACCTTGGTGCACTAGGTCTTCTCCAGCCTGGGTTCCGCCCACCGTCATAACCTCCTCAATCCCACCACCTTGAACTCCAGGCTACAGCTCCATGGAGCTTCTTTTTGTTCCTCAAACACCCCTGGCTCTCCCACCGCCAACCTTCACACATCCTGTGCCTTTGACCCGGACTAGTGCTATTCCCCTTTCTCGCAGCTAACTCTCACACACCCAGTTCCAACTTAGATACAACTTCCTCCAGGAAGCCTGCCCTGAAACCCTGGTAAAGGAGTCCTCCCCCATAGCACTGCACTTGGCTGGAATTACCAGTTTCTCGGCTTTCACCACGAGACCCTCCATACGGGAACCTGACTGTAATGTTCACATCTGGCACCAAGAGCACAAGCTCAATAAATATTGGTTTTGAAGGACAAAGGCATGAAGGGGAATGAAACACTGCCTGTGGAAACTGTCAAATCAGAGTTGCTGATTTGGAGCAAGAGTGTCCAGAGACAGAAAAAGGAGGTGAAGGGGCATGGCAAACACCTACAGAAAGGGGAGGGGAGCAAGATATAAAGAAAGAACAGGTGGATGTGGAGGAGAGAACTCCAACCATGTAGGGCCAAAGAAGTAAAGGCAGTGGAGAGAGTTTCCTTAAGAAGGCAATAACTCAGCAAAAACAGAACATAAGAGTCAGAAAGCGTGAATAACTGACAGAATATGCATCAATTCAGGTCTGTTTTCTGAACAAATAAGGAACTAAAAAAGTGGGGTTGTATGAATGGTTTACTTTGGAGTGGTGATTAGGAGGAAACAATTGTATCCAGACAGATTAGAACTAATTCCTGGTAACTTTGAAAAACAAGAATGAAATCTATGTTTATGTGATATTGACCGCTACCCCAGGTTTTCTATCAACTCATAATTAGAAGCACCACTACTACCTGCTACATTATTTGTGCAAATATTATAATTTAAGAAGTGTTTATTGTGGTAGTAGCTCCTTCTTCCCATGAGTCCTGTCGCCTTGCTTTAATAAAACCACCTTTTTGCACCACAAAAAGTGTTTATTGCAATAAGATGCAAAATCTTGGGTTAATGCATCTACATAAAAATCAGTATCAAAAATTATACCTTCCAAATATTGAGAGCTTTGTGTTGATGAAATTATATCTATAACATTATATTCAATTCAAGATAATTTGAGATATGCAAAAAAGTTAAAATCAGAAGACGCAATAGGAAAAAAAAGAAGACACAACAGAAAGATATACCATGAAAATAATGGTAGGAAAAAACCTTATAGATGTTAGTGTGGTAAACAGCTGTCATTTTTTACCTACCTGGCTCCCATTTCCCATTCTGGCTCAAGCAGTCTAATTTTTGTTTGGGTCCAGCCTTTCCTTCTTTGTTCTAAACCAACAGATTTCTGTAGAGCCTCACCCTAAATTCCAGGAGTGGGTCAGAGCCAGAATAATTGATTTGGGGCCTACAGTGATCCCATCCTAAACAATGAGGTTCAGCCCAGGGATTTTGCCAGGTCAGTAAAACAACACTCTCCTACTAGGTTCTAAGACGTCAGTTTAGAGCCCCTAATGGAAACTGTGACCATGTGAAAAGAGCCCTTTGGTAATTAACACTAAGAAAAGCCCAGCCATGTTACAATGACTGAGCCTGTATAGGACCCTGGACTTTCCAGTTGTATGAACCAATCAGTCTTCCCTGGTTTTGCCTGTGCTGTTTTGATTGAGTTGCTGTCACTTGTACTCTAAAGAATCTTGATCCATAAAGTCAGTCTAGAGAGGACCTGTGACCATTTTTTAAAATTAAAGCTTCTTTTATGTATTTATGTGATAGTGTTATCTCATGCTGTTGTATTGGATAGGATAGATAGATGTAATAGATTTGGGAGCCATATAAGAAAGAAATTTCCTAACAATCAAAACTGCCCAGCAATGAATAAAGTTTGCACCTGTCACTGAAAACACTGATGCAAGTAGTATGGATCTGTGAGGGTTAGTGAGGAAATCAGCCCCAACGGAAGGGAGAATGAAATGTCCAAGGATTATGATCCTCTCTAATTCTTAGGTTTTCTGATTTCCTCTCACTCTGAACATTTATCTCTTTAAAACTGGTCCCCTACAATCAGCAGCACACTTCAGATCTAGCTCACCTTTAACAATGGCACTCACAGAGGAAATCCCACTATTAAGTAGTGTGAATACCTGCATCATGTTAAGCAGATATATGCAGATCCAATTTAAAGAAAGGAAGGCAACCAGCATTTCTTTACAATTAATTACATATGAGACTCCTTATCTATGTTAATTCATGCAATCCTAAGAAAATTTGCAAAGTATGCATTATTTAAACCCATTTTATGGGGGTGCTGGGTGGCTCAGTTGGTTAAGCATCTGCCTTCAGCTCAGGTCATGATTCCAGGGTCCTGGGCCCGAGCCCCACACCCGGCTCTCTGCTTCTCCCTCAGCTCATCTTCCTCTGCGCCACCCTACCACCCCACCCTGTGCTCTCTCTCTTTCTCTGAAATGAATAAATTAATAAAAGGGGGGGCTGGGTGACTCAGTCGGTTAAGCATCTGCCTTCAGCTCAGGTCATGATCCCAGGGTCCTGGAATCAAGCCCCAAGAGGGAAGCCTTCTTTTCCCTCTCCCTCTGTTGCTCCCCTTGCTTGTGCTCTCGCTCTCTGCCAAATAAAGAAATAAAATCTTTAAAATAAAATCTTTTTAAAAAACCATTTTATGGATGACAAAACTGGCTTAGAGGGGCTCCTGACAATTAAATGCTGTTTCTACAACATCATTCTATTTTTTCTTTTCCTCTTCCTCATCTTCTTCCCAGTCATTATGCAAAGTGTGCTAAATATAATACTGAGTTGTGTTTGTATGGACTATTACATGCTGAATACATACTAAGGCAAAACAGTTACAAAGCAAGAAAGACTCCCTGCTCAGACCCCTACAAATAGGAAAGCAACAGACTTCGGAACTACTGCTAGCATAATTTGGCATGATTTATTTATTTTATTATTTCGCGGGGACAAAGCGGGGCATACTCATTGTTGTTACACAACCCTGGAGAGGCCCATGACATTTTGTAATGACAGAAGGCTGGGACCAGAGTAAGCAGCAAGGTCAAGAACAACGAAGAGAGCAAGTCTAAGGGGAAGAAAGAGATATTCAGTGGGAGCTCAAGGCAAGGCGGTGGCAGATGCTAGTCGGTCCTCTAACTGTGTCAGAATCTAATTAGGCATTGTGCGTGGGAATCACAAAGAAAGCGGAATGTCGGACGATTGGGCCATATGTCCAAATGCTCCACCATCAATATACACTTAAGACTATATTTAGGGACCTTTTTATAGGTTTTGTTTTGTTTTGTTTAAGTTTAGAGGCAATACATGTAGATTTTCTAATGTTAAAGGAATAAAGCCTGCTGGAGTGGAAACGCCTGGGAATCAGCAGCCTGCTCTACACCCACACCCTGGACCTGGCCACGTTTTTCAGCTGTCCTTCGCAATCCCTGACTAGCAGCTGGCGTGGGTCAAGGGAAGACTTGGGTTCCTTCCTGCCAGCCCGCTGGCGCGCACACGCTCCATATTTGGTCATCCCTGCTCCAAGTTTGGGAGCTGGCCCGGAAGGGGTCCCAAGCTCCTGTCCCTTGCAGACCACGACACGTTCACCACCCGCACCACTGCGGGGTTGAGAGCGCGGGACTGGGGGACCCGGGGCCGCACGGCGGGCTCAGGGGCAGGCCCGAAGGAAGGGCCGTGTTCCGGAAGCCTTTGTCTCCGCGGATCCCGCGCCAGCGCCGCCAGCCGGCTCTCCGCGGTGGCCGGTGCGCCCCGGCGAGCCGCAAAAGCCAGCGCCCTAACCGGGCGACGGAAACGGACCCCACCCGGAGCTCCTGGAGCCTCTAGTGTCTCTCACCGCCCCCATCTTCCACCTTCCACACGACCTGGGGCGTAGGGAGCTGCACCCACCGCCCGCGCCGCAGAGTCCCCGGCGCGGGGGCCACGGCAGTCCTCGGGGAAAGCTCGCCCCTCCTGCCGAGCCCTGCCCGGTCCGACTCTGCAAACGCGCCCTCGCGCCACCTGCAAGCGCACAGCGGAAAAGCCGCACCGAGGAGGAAACCTCCGCCAGGCTGCCGGCTTCCCCGCCGCCCCGGGCCAGCACACTATCACGTGAGCCGATGCGGAAGTCGGCTGGAGAAGTGGGGGCGTGGGGGCGCGCCCACCCGGTCCCCCGCGCAGGGTCTCAGCCCAATTCCAGTCACACTGTCCACGCGCCTCGGCCCCTCCCGGCCCCATCTTCCCACCCGCAGCCCCCGATCGCCCGTCCGCCTGGCCTCCCGCGAACCCCTCCGTCCATCCTTTATACCTGCTTGTCACCTTCAAGAGAGACCCACTCACCTATCCGTTTCTTTTTCTTTTCTGAGGAAAAGCTGGGGCAGCGTCGGTCCAGGCCCAGTTGTCTTCTTCAACACACAGAGGAGGAAGAGGCTGAGGAAGGAAGTGACTGAGGCATAAGAGAAAGGCTGGGGTGGAAGAGGGGGGTGGGAGGTAAGAGTTTAAGCGCTCGAGGAAGGGGCCGCCCACACTCCCAGGGACAAGCCTATGAGAAGGAAACTCAGCGGAGCAGACGCCCGGGAAGGGGGCAGACTCTAGACAGGTGGCAGAGAGCCGGAGGCTTCTAGGAATAGGACTCGAACTTCGATTACTGCCACCGTTCACCGGCGCCACTCGGTGCCCATGATCCCCAACCCCCGCATCTGATGCTGGGCATCGATTTCCTGCCAGGATCTCTCTCCTAACGTAAGAAATAAAGCGCCCCAATGTGATGATGGCTGGGATCTAGAAGGAACGTGACAGTGGTTCTGTGTGCCTGGAACAGGAGTCTCCAGAAAACTGTGCAATGGCAGCGGCATAGTCTGACTGGGGGCGGGGGTCGGGAGGCGGGAGGGACGTTCTTAAAAACCAATTTGTTCTATTGCAAAGAAATTTTACTTGGACAATGCTAGTTCTTGATCCTGAGTGAATATAACTTTCTTCTCTTCTTCATTCATTTAACTGCATCGTTCAATCGATCTATTTATAGTTTGTTTTAGTCGCTGTTGTTTTCACTCTGTGTGTTTCACTCGTGCGCCAAAGAGAGAAAAGAGATGCTTGCTATACCCAGAATCCTTTAAAAATGGAAACTGAGGCTCTACTGAAATGACCCAAACTATTCCTAGAGCAAACGCTGCCCAAATAACCCAAAAAAGCACCTCCCACCCTACCCCCTACCCCCGGTCCCGCAAAGCTGATTAGATTAAGAATGATCATGTGACCCAAGAGCACACAATCCGTAAACTGGCCATCATCCTAGAAAGTGACCCGGAACTATCCCACCAAACAGGGACTCTGATAATTGAGTAAGGAAATCAGATTCTCCCTTGGAAATTGAAAGGGGAGAGCAAAGAATGAGCCATGCCATAGAAAGGCTGAAGCTGAGAGAGGGTTTGGGGCTGGAGTAGAGAAAATGGGCTTCCAGAAAGCAAAACACTGGAGTAAGCAGAAACCCCCTGGGATGAAGTAGAAGGTGGGTGGGGTTAGAAATGGTAGAAGCAAGCTCTAAAGGAAGCTGAGACCCAGGAACGGATCAAGAGCGACAAACCTCTGCTCCCCAGTGGGATATGAGTATCCAGGTCCCTAAGGCCACACTGGGTCCATCCCCTTTCCAGACTCTGTTCTAGTTACCCTTTCATAGTGAACACCTACCACTCTGGACATCACTTTGAATGAGTCTCTGTTCCATACCACCAAAAGATTCTGATTCAGCCTAGGTTTCCGATATCAGATGAAGTATAAAGTAACTCTGAGATCCATCCTCTGGGACCTATCTTTTTCTCACTAAAACAAAGTTCAGAAGTTCACTTTAATATCTTTTGAAGTCTACATAATGCAAAATTATAATTCAAGAAATTAACCTGTTTTGCAGTTCTCCAAGCAGGACCTGGCTATTTGGCCTGTAGCAGTGATCACAGGTCTTCATTTGGATAATATCCAATGAAATGAATTGGTCTGTAGTGTGCTACCTTTATTATGACTAAGTAATTAGAGTTTCACAGGACTCTACCAATGCACAAAAAAAGGGAAATGTTTCACCTAAACAAGGAAAAGTCCTTATTCATGTAAAAATGGATAGTCTTTGGAAATACTTTTATACATATGCTACACTAAGTGTAACTTAAACCTCATGTGAATCTATAAGGAATTATGATTCAAGAAAGTTGTTTTTGATGAAAAATATTGAAATTTTTGCCAGTTCATATTTTTCATACCCGATTCCTATTCTTTCAGTTTCTCTATAGACTTTGGCCATCTTTTCTTCTTCTCTTAGGAATGTTATCATCATATAGCTAAACAATGTGGAATTTTAATTTAAAAAGCAAAACAAAAATTTCACCTTGAAAAGCAAGAAGTAATGTTTATTAAACAGTTAAGTATTTATTAAATATCAAAGATAGACCTGTGACCGCGTGTCAGTATTGGAGGGTACAAAGCCGCCTACAGCATGATCTTTGTCAAGAAAAACTCTCAGTAAAGGTAGATTTGAAATATTAAGACCAGGCTGCTGGGTGGCTCAGTTGGTAAGGTGTCTGCCTTCAGCTTGGGTCATGGTCCCAGGGTTCTGGGATGGAGCCCTGTGTTGGGCTCCCTGCTCAGTGGGGAGCCTGCTTCTCCCTCTCCTGCTCCCCTTGATTTGTTTTCTCTCTCTCTCTGTCTCTCAAATAAGAAAATAAATAAATAAGAAATATTAAGACAATCTTTATCCATTTATTTAATTGCAAAATATAGACCAGCACTGTCCAATAGAAATGGAATTGTGAGTCACATATGCAATTTAAATTTTTGTATTAGCCACATTAAAAAATGTGAAATTAATTTTAATAATATATTCTAACCCAATATATCCAAAATACTATCATTATCACCTATAAAACTTATTAATGAGTTATTATACTTTTTTGCTTTGTACTAAGGCTTCGAAGTCTACAGTGTATTTTACACTTATAGTACATTTCAGGTGCTCAATAGCCTTGTACGGCAAGTGGCTACTATATTAGTCAGTGAAGCTACAGACAATTCCAGAATAAAGCATGACATATATGCTAAGAATGACTGGGTGGCTCAGTCGTTAAGCGTCTGCCTTTGGCTCAGGTCATGATCCCACAGTCCCGGAATCAAGTGCCACATCAGGGTCTTAGCTCAGCAAGAAGCCTGCTTCTCCCTCTCTCCCTCCCACTGCTTGTGTTCCCTCTCTGGCTGTGTTTCTCTGTCAAATAAATAAACAAAATCTTAAAAAAAAAAAAAAAAGAAATCACATGGTCCTGGAATGAGAAAAATTATAACGTTATATTTTAAGGTTCATGACAAATTGCAATATTCATTTTAAAACATAATTGTATCTGTTGTAATGAATAGAAAGTGGTATTTGTAAGAAATCTTGAGGATAGCAATTCTATCCTGAGTATATACCCAAGAGAAAAGGCACAAAGATTCATCAAAGGATATGACAGAAATAGTTACAGAAGCACTGTTCATAATATTTCTAAACTAAAGCTAAATTTTTCTAAACTAAAGCTTTCTAAATAGTCCTAGACTAAAGCTACCCAAATATCCAATAATATTGGAAGGGTTAATAAATTGTGATGTATTTTAAGCTGGAGAATTATCCACCAAGGAAAAGACATGACCAATAACTACAAGCAATAGTATAGATGAACCTCACTAACACAGTTAAATGTGTTACGTGAAATGATCCTCACTAATCTTTTTATATACAGTTTTAAAAGCAGGCAAAACTAATCCATGGTGTTAAAAGTTAGGGTAGTGGTTATCTCCGCTGGGTGGTGGGGTGACTAAATGGGGCATGACAGGGGCCTACTGGGTGGTGGTGATGTTCTGCTCTTTGGTCTATTCACTGGTTAAACAGATGTTTTGTTTTGAGAAGTCACTAAGCTGGACATTTAATTTTTCTTCTTGTGACTATGTGCTTTCTTAATAAAACATTAAAAATATATAAAGAATAGAAGATCTTGAGCAAGGAAGGCCTATTCCAGAATGTAAGGATTATTCAACAACATTCAAAAATGTAAAAGTCCCCTATGGCTAAGAGTCTTTAAGTTTTATCTTACTCTGTAAGTGAGATTTCTCAGTTGGACCTGTCATTCTAGTTCAAATCGTCATCACCGTATGCTCACATTAACGTTAAAGATGACAGTAGTGTTAATGATGATTGCGTGTCTTGGGCTTTAATGCTGGACCCAGTTGTTGTACTATTTGAGTGCTCTGGGTGGCTCAGAGCAGTAAAAGTAAAGTAAAAGTAAAAATCTGTGCCCTCAAGAAATAATGGAAAAGGATTATATATCATAATCAAGTGGGATTTATTCCAGGAGCGCAAAATTGGCTCAACAAATGGAAAATTATCAAGGGAATACAATATATTAATAGAATAAGGGGGAAATCCACATAATTATCTCAGTAGATGAAAAAAAAAGCATTTGATAAAACACAATACTTTTCTGCAATAGAAACCTTCAACAAACTAGACAAAAGGAATTTTTTAACCTAATAATAACAAGGGCAACTACAAAAACTCATAACTAGCATCATACTTAATTGTGAAAAAAATAAAAGCATGTGCCCTAAGATCAGGAACAAGGCAAGAACATCTGCTAAAGAATACACAAGAAAAGTTAGTAGAGACAAAAAGCTAGTTCAGCAAGGTTGCAGAATATATCAATATAAAAATCAGTTGTATTTCTCTTTTTATGACATTTTTCTTTTAAAAAAGTCTTTATTTATTTGAGACAGAGAAAGAAAGAGCATGAACACAAGGGAGGGGAAGAGGGATAAATAGATCCCCCACTGAGCAAGGAGCCCTAGGACGTAGGGCTTGATCCCAGGACTCCTAGATCATGACCTGAGCGTAGGGCAGATGCTTAACCAACTGAGCCACCTAAATACCTCATTCAGTTGTATTTGTATATACTAGCAATGAATAATCTGAAAATGAAACTAAGAAATAAATTCTGTTTATAACATGAAAAGAATAAAATACTTAGGGATAAGTTTAAAGAAGTACAAGAGTTGTGCACTTGTACAAAATATTGAGGGGAAAAATTTTAAAAATCTAAGTAAATGGAAAACCATCCTGTATTCACAGGTTGGAAGGTTTAATATTGTGAAGATGGCACTACTTCCCCAAATGATCTACAGACTGAAGGCAATCCCTATCAAAATTCTAACTTTTTTTTGATAAGCTGATCCTAAAATTCATAGAAATGAAAAGGATCCAGAAGAGCCAAAAGAATCTTGAAAAAGAAGATCAAAGTTGGAGGACTCATATACCCTGATTTGAAAGCTTGCTACAAACCAATAGTAAGTAAGGTAAAACTTACTACAAAGGTAACGTAAGTGGTACTAAGATATATAGAAAATGGGATAGAATTTGCCATCCAGCAATAAACTCATCCATTGATGGTCAACTGATTCTTTTTATAAATGTGCCAAAATTCAGTGGGGAAAGAAAGGTATTTTCAACAAATGGTGCTGGAACACTAGATATCCATAAAGAAAATAATTGATTGGGTCCCTATTTCATATGCAACAACTTAAAATGGATCAAAGACGTAAATGTAGGAATGGAAACTATAAATCTCTTGGAAGACATAGGTGTAAATTGTCATGACCTTGGATAAGGCAACATTTTTTTAGATATTGCACCTAAAGTGCAAGCAACCAAAGGAAAAATGGATAACCTGCATTTCATAAAAATTAAAACTGTGTATGCAACCAAGGACAGCATGAAAAGTAAAATCTGGGACAGCACCAGTTAATTTAGGACAACTGGTCATCCTATCCATTCACCCTATCCATAGTTCATCCTTCCCTTTTGTAGATTTGTTTCATTTGGCTTTCAGTTCTTCCACTTTCTTTTTCCTGAGTCTTTGTTGCATCTCCAGTAAGGGAGAGGCTACATTCTCCTTTACTGAGCCTGGGCCAAATGGTCTGTGTTGCCAATTGAGAGTTAAAATTTCAAGATCATTGAACTTAGTCACAAGAGGTTAAATGCTATGTGCCAAGAGCAGCCAGACAGTGATCACAGTGATGTCAGGGCAAGGTGGACCCTGAGAAATATAATTTCTAGACCAAATAAACGTTCAAGGTGTTGTCCGAGGGTTACAAAGGCCTGGAGTGGAAGAGGTTAATGCCACAGAGCATGACAGTGGTAGTTAACCTAGCTACACATTAGAGTCACCTGTTAACCCTTAACAAGTAGTGCCCAGGACCTACCTAAACTAATTAAATCATAATCTCTGAGACATCTATGTTTTAAGGTCCTGAAGTAATTCTGATTGTAGTCAAGGTTGAGAACCATGGTCTGGTCAAGCCTGTGAAGCCAGCAGCCAGAGAAATCTTGTGGCAGGAGTTGCTCCAAGGAATTCAAAGGAAGTTCTGCTTTTCAGCTTCTGTAGCTACTAATGTCTTTTTAGCTGATCCCACAGAATGTATAGGGTCTGTTCTAGTCTCTGCCCAGGCTTCATCATTCATGTTGACTGTGGTTAGGGCACTTTCCTAGGATGAGCAGAAATCTGTTACCAAGGCAGGGTAGGGATTCAGCAATATTATAAGATTTGAGGGGTGCTCAGGAAGATCTCTTTTTCCCAAAGTGTCTCCTTTATCACCAAAATTTATGCCTGGAATTTCAATCAGTACAGGCTGCTTTAGTACAGAAGTTGCAAATTCAAATGCCTCTAGAGACAGGCAAATAAATGAATGAAGTCTTTCAGTATCTCAGTTCCAGGTTCTTGAAAAAGTATCTAACTGACCCAGTTTAGATTGATAATTATTGATTATTACCTCCAGTTAAATCTGGTATGTCCAATTATTATGACTGCTCATTCCAAAACCTGTAAATGAGATGGTTTCTCTAACAAGGAGGTGTGGGAGAGGAATCACCCCAAAATATGTCTGCCATAGACAATAGCAACTCTCTAGATCTGTCTTGTACAGTAACTAGCTATTAACCCCATGTAAAGATTTTCATTTACATTTAAATTAATTGCAAGGAAATAACATAAAAAATTCAGATCTTTAATCACAGTAGCCTCATTTCAAGCATTCAGTTGCCACAAGTGGATAATGGCCACTGTCTTAAATGGCACAGAACATTTCTGTATCAGACAGAGCTAGTATAGATGGCCAAAAAAATTGACAAACTTTTCCCCCACTTCCAAGCCCCCAAGTAAAAAGAATTGCAAATTATTTCTGCTCTAAGCCTCCTAGTTTTCTGACAAAAACCTGAATTCTTACCCCAAAATGATCAATCCTCTAGTTTAGTCACAATTCCTCCCCTCAATCTTCTGGACTTCTGTTTTCTTTTTTTCTCAAAAAATTTCTTCAAGGAACACTTTCAACTTGCGGCTGCAATGCCTCACCATCCACCATTTATTTTACTACTTGTAATCTGGCTTCTGCATCCACTCTTTTACTAAAGCTACTCTCTCTCGTCTAAGGTCACTTATGACTCTCAAATGGCAAACACAGTGACTTGCTCCCGGTTCTCACAGCCATGTAGCTCTCTGTAGCACTTGGCATTGTCCCCAATCCCCTTGGTCATGATCATTATCCGATAACAGAGAGTAAATGGCTCAGATGCACTACCTGCTTGAAGTCTAGGCTGCTGGAAATCGGGAAGAAGTGGACTCCTCAGACTGGATGTCAAGGAGCAAGCAGGAGGCAGAGGGGATGAAAGAAACAGGGTCAACCGAGGTCTCCTGGGAAGAAAGTGTTATTCTAAGGCTGAGTCCAAAAGAAACATGACTACAGTGGTTTGGAGTTGGAGTTCTGGTCCAGAGGTTGCAACCAGCAGATAAAATGATACATGGTTGTGTGCCTAGCACAGAGAACACTAAATAAACATTAACAGAGCAGAACTAGCTCTCCACCCCTTCCCCTCACTGTACTTTGGACCAGTTGCAGGAACAGAAGCAGATCTTGCCATGGTCCAGGGCCGGTGATTACGGGGAGGAATCAGAGCAGGAAAGTCAGGATCTTGGGAGAGGACAGCAGGGGCCAGGCCCCCAATCTGCACATCCAAAAGCTCTCAGCAGGATGTTGGCAAATAGAGCCAAGCTGATGGACACTCTCCCACCAGCTGTTGGTCCCACTTATCTCCCATCAGGGAAGATGTGGGACCAAGAGCAAACACTACCATGCAGGTAAGCACAGAAAGGCTGGGAAGCAAGAACAGCTCACCAGCTCAGACACTTGCCAGCATCAAATCATGTTCAAAGAGCTACCTCAATGCTCCTCCTGATGCCATTTCTTCCTTCTCTAACTCCATCACTGACCCCCTTTTGTACTACCCAGGAGTCTAAACAAAGAAGTCCTCACAGACAAGTCTACACTTGTCTTCTCATTCCCCCCAGCTCTCACCTAACCTACACTACTCTAGTATTTCTCTTTATAGAGGTCTCAGATCCCCCAGCCCAACCAGCCTCTCTGTGTCAGAATCCTAAGGGAGAGAGCTTGTTAGCCATACAGAATCTCAGAATTATTGAAACTTCATTGATATTACATTCAAGTCTGGGATGCCCTGCTGTGGTCCATCCTTCATCTTCCTGCCAGGATAACTTTCTGAAAGTACAGCTTTAATCTGTTACTTTCACCCTTCAGAGTTTCCTGATGGTCTAGTAAATTGAATATACACTTTTAACCATGCCCTTTAAAACCTTCGACAACTTGGCCTCTACTACCTTCCAGATTCCTGATCACTCAAAACCATCCGTGGAAACCATGAATCAGTCAAATTGAACTCTACTCTTTTCCTGCACCTGGTCCAGAGTATAGGGTGAGGATGAGATGCGGATTAGGTTTGTTCTGTAAATGTGTAGTTTGCACTTCCTGTGTGCTTTGGCATACAACCTTATACTTCTCCCCCTGACCTGAATTCACCAAATCCCTACTTTCTTGCCTTTGTTCAGATCATTCCTTTTACCTGATGAGTCTCCCTTCCTGGTCCCCCATGATATATTTGTCTACTGAACTCCAAGATCAAACTTGAATGCCTGTACTTAAATAAAATTCCATGTGTGGTATAAGCTAGAGATGACTGACTCCAGTCCTGATTGTGGGCATCCTTGGGAATGGAACTATGTTTGAGATGGCTCGGTTTCCTAATCTAAAAATTAGTGAGACCAAAACCAACTTGCTGGATTGCTGTAATGATTAAATAGAAGTGTGTCTCTTTTAAACATCCCTCTTCATTGCAAAAGGATTTGACAGGAGAAGAACGAATAGAGCAAACATGCCCAGATCTGTTCTCTTCCTTTATTCCAATCCCCTCTGTCCCAAATGTATCATATACCCCTTTCAGAGTCCTCCAGCCCTCCGCACATCTTTTAGGACCGTTATCTCATTCCACCTTATGAAATGCAAGTATTACCGTCATCTTTGAATTTTAATAAAACCAATTCAGGTTCACTATTGCAATCCAGTGCTCTACCCTATATTTTTGCAAATTCTCAGGATGTACATTCTCCTGCTTTCTGCTGGTTCTGAGTTCTCTAATACTAATTACATCTTACATTTCATGGATGTTCAAAAAAAAAAGATTTGGAAGAGCTCCATTCCTTTAATTCACCATAAACACACCCCAATTCCTTCCCACCTCCCCAACCAATATTTGGCATTAGGTAAAGAATGTCAGGCAGCTATAATTTACAACATCTTGTGAATTTTTTTTAAGATTTTATTTATTTATTTGAGAGAGAGAGAGCACAGCAGGGGCAGAAGAGGGAGAGGGAGAAGCAAGCTCCCCCCTGAGCAAGGAGCCAAGGCAGGGCTCAGATCCCAGGACCCTGGAATCATGACCTGAGCGGAAGGCAGATGCCTAACCGACTGAGCCTCCCAGACACCCCTGATGTGGATTTTTTAAAAATACATATAAAGTTCATTAAAAATAGATTGCACAAATGAAATACAGTTGGAATGGAGTTTTGATGTTTTTTCCAGAGTAATGCACAGTTGTGAATTGCACTTTTACCCGGTTGTCCAAGGATGGCTAAATCCACTTGTTCATGAGTTTTACAATCCCATGTACAAATATGCCTGCATGTAGATATTTACATGTATTTTCATATGCTTATGTGCATTTGTTATTTTCTGTATAACAACAGAATAACAATTCATCTACATCTTTTTCTTTAAAGAAAGTGTAGGTTGGTGCACCTGACTGGCTCAGTTGGGAGAACATGGGACTCATGACCTCAGGGTCGTGAGTTCAAGCCCCACATTGGGCATGGAGCCTACTTTAAAAAAAAGTAAAAGCGTGGGTTTAGGCCCCCCCCCCAAAGTTTCAAGATAAAGTTTAAGGATAGAAGCAATTTATATTAAAAGAAAGCAGGCAATTTATAATGGAATGTGAGATAACGTGTTTAAAAGTCCCTTCACTGCCCTATCTCTGGAATTGCTCACTGGCCCCTTTCCCTGCAACTCCAGCCTCATCCTACCTGCTGCCAAGTACTGTTCTCAAATCTGTCTGTGGGCCAAGGTCTCACTTCTCAGACTCCAGAACCTCCAGTTCCCTCCTTTATTATGCAGAGCAGTTTAGGCTTCTAGTCCAAACTTCAAAGTCTCCTAAATGTGCTCTGCTGAAAAAAGCACCTTCTTTGGCCCTTGAGCAGCTTGGAAGCCCTAAAAGAGGCTTTAGAATTTGCCACTGTTTTTCTTTCTTCTGTCTTTTTCTTCTCTTCCTTTATCTCCCTCTTCGTTTCCTTTCCTTTCCTTTCCTTTCCTTTCCTTTCCTTTCCTTTCCTTTCCTTTCCTTTCCTCTTCCTTTCCTTTCCTTTCCCTTCCCCTTCCTTCCTTCTTTCCTTCCTTCCTTCTTTCCTCTACCCCTTCCTCCCTCCCTCCCTCCTTTTCTCTCTCTCTTTCTCTCTCTTTCTCTCTCTCTCTCTTTCTCTCTCTCTCTTTCTCTTTCCACCACAAACCTCTACCCATGAAACTAAGCTTACAGCAATTTCTTTGCTGTGATGTGAGTTATAACAAAACCCTCATAAGAAGACAAAAGATGCTACAGTCTAAAAGCATATTTATTGAAATTTGTACTGGAACTTATACCATAGTGATTCTGCTTGGTAGACTATAAAGTTCTTGAGGGTGGACAGTGTCTTATTCACTTTGTATCCTTTATAGTGCTTGGCATCGTGCCTGGCAAGGAGTGGGCACTCAACAGTTGCTTAGTTGAATGAACTGGAGGGTTGACTATCTAACCTCTTGACTCCTCTTAGGGCTATTTAAAATGAAAGATCAGATGTATAAACCAGTCACCTTAGCCATTGTAGTCTAGCTCTTTTTCAATTTCACTGAAATTTTTTTTTTTAAGATTTTATTTATTTATTTGACAGAGAGAAACACAGCGAGAGAGGGAACACAAGTAAGGGGAGTGAGAGAGGGAGAAGCAGGCTTCCTGCCAAGCAGGCAGCCCGATGCGGGGCTCGATCCCGGGTCCCCGGGATCATGACCTGAGCCGAAGGCAGTCGCCCAACCAACTGAGCCACCCAGGCGCCCCAATTTCACTGAAATTTAAACAAGCTTCTAGGGAAGAGGTAATTTAAAAATTGAGTGTGTGTGTGTGTGTGTGTGTGTGTGTGTGTATTTTTTAAAGTAAGCTCCACACCCAACATGGGGCTTGAACTCACAACCCTGAGGTCAAGAGTCAGATGCTCTACTGACTGAACCAGTCAAGCACCCCCCAGCACTTATATTTTATTTCCACTGTTCTTTTATTGTGAGATTAATGTCTAGTCTCTACCTTCAGGATCAATTACATTAAATTGCTACTAAAAATAAGCTACTAAAATGGAAAAAATTAGTTGAGTACATTTTTAATGAGCTGAAAGGAAAGTTTCATTGGTTGTAGTTTACAGCATCATGTGAATTTTAAATGTTACTAATTACATGGAAAAATTCTTCATAATACTATATTTTTGCTGTCAGTTACTAGTAAGCACTTGTCATACACATTTATGAAAATCTTCCTGAGAAAAATTTCACAGAAATATGATCTGATGAAATTTAGAAGCTCTATCTATGAATAAATTTTAAGTCTTTTTGGCAGTTGTTCCATGTATTTAGTTAAGGGATGAAACAACAAAAATGTATGCATAAGACACCTACACCACATTTATTCCTTTCTGGTCTTAGCAGTGTTGATGAAATTGTCATACCCTAAATAAAAGAATTATTCAATAAATAGAGATACCTTTCTGGGGCTAATACCAATCTCTTTGATTTCTTAGGAACTTAAAATGTGGTTTTTATTGCCACAAATTTCCTTAAAATAGCTATTTACTTCCTTGCACTTATAAAGTCTGATGGAGTTTGACAGGTTCTGTCACTCAAGCAGTTAGATTTTGATTTAAAAATTCAAACATCCAGATGTTTCTAGATAGGCTTCTCTTCTGAGCGGTTAAGTGGTTTCAGGGTGCTCCCTCAAGTTTGACACACATCAGGAAGACTGGCTAATGTTAACCAAGTGCTGTGTACAGAAGATTGTCTTTGAACTATCAGTATTAATATGTAGTAGGAACTGTAACTGTAAGAAAGTTAG
The DNA here is from genome assembly GCA_004023965.1 of Spilogale gracilis. NCBI lineage: Eukaryota > Metazoa > Chordata > Mammalia > Carnivora > Mephitidae > Spilogale > Spilogale gracilis. The sequence goes on along the minus strand of PITA01000844.1, from coordinate 133,168 downwards.
ATTAGTTACCCGCCTAGAGGCATCTACAATTTGCCAACAGATTACTGTGCTTGCAAAATCATATTTGTTTTTACCAAGTGGCTTTTATCAGGACAGACATAAAAGCAAAACAATATGGATTTTCCTAGAGGTTATCAAGTTCCTATAACTGTAATGGGAATTCAAAGCTTGTGAGAGAAAAGAAAGCAAGGTATATTACAGTAACAAAAAACTTCGATATTAATATTTTGTCAGTTCTGTTATATTTGCCACTGGTAATTGTAACCATTAAACAAACATCTATAGAGTACCTATTATGAACTTAATCGGTCACTCTTACTTCTAACAGGGATTTTTGGTCTGCTATCCAAGACTGTCGATTCTGTTGAGGAAATATCTACTAGATAATGCTTGAGCTGAGATAATGTGAGTCTCTTATCAAACTCTCCCTTTTAAGACCCTTATACCGGTCTTCAGAGGATTCTGCTTGTAGATATTAAACTATTGTTCTGTTCCCGTGAGTAGAGAGCCTCTGATAGTTAGCTAAATCCAGGCTTCTTTCCCAACCAATTAAGGGCAGAGAGGTCTTCTGTACCCACAGGATAGCAACCATCAGCATGGCAAGATTTGAGATCAGAAACTAAGAAGACTGGTTGCCAACACTCATCAAAGCACCTATTTGCCTTTCTACCAGCAAAGGGTTAGAATATGGCCCCATCAGGAAAGTCACTTTGTTATCAGTGAAGCATTGGTATTATTTTGTGATAATTTTTGTTTTCAGTTAATGTTATTCTGCTTTTTAATGATCATAAAGTTAAGTATCGTTGCTTTTTAATGATAGTAAAGTATTGTTGCTTTTTAATGATCGTAAATGTTAAGAATGTGTATGATTAATTAGAAAGAAACTTAATTAGCATATCATTATTAATTTAGTATATATCATTATATATTAATTTCGGGCTGCATAATTTTCTTTTTTCTTTCTTTTTTTTTTAAGATTTTATTTATTTATTTGACAGAGAGAGACCCAGCAAGAAAGGGAACACAAGCAGGGAGAGTGGGAGAGGGAGAAGGAGGCTTCCCTCCGCAGAGCAGGGAGCCTGATGTGGGGCTTGATCCCAGGACCCTGGGATCGTGACCTGAGCCAAAGGCAGCCACTTAAAGACAGCCACCCGGATGTCCCAAGCCACCATAATTTTCTAAGCCATTGCCAAATGACATATACTTTTGAAAATATCTCAAATTTGATGTATGGTAACGTTGACTTAATTATAGGCTCCTATTACATCTCTACTATTTATGCTGGGCAGTGTCTGGTGCGGACCAGGAGAATGGCTATTTGGTCCCTGAGCCTAGGCAAGGGGCCTCTGCAGTGGAATCAGGGCTTCTGAGACTCATGATTATTGTGACTTTAAGCACTGCCCCTCTTGGTAGTCCCTTCTGATTGCTCACCCTGCCTTTCTTGAGCAATGGCCCAAAACCTTCTAGGCTGCTTCTCTAGGATCAACTCCCAGGCTCCTAAGGAGCCCTCCAATAAGCTCCTACCACTGGAAAATCCTTCCTCCTCTACTCTGTTTCCCTCCAGAGCATTGTCTTCCTTCATGTCACCGTCTTCTCCTGTGGCATTTTCACAATAGACTGGATCATTTAGAAATTAGTATGTTAATTAAAAATGGAAATTTTAGCTCTCCTTTAGAGCAAGGACAGCTTAACTTCAAATCTTCCATGGAGATGAGGTGAAATATTTGCATTTCATCTTTCCAGGGCAGACAAGGAGGGGAAAACAAGGCTTTCATAGTAAGCAGCCTAAAAGTTCACACACTACTGCAAAATGTTCATATCAAAGGGGATCAAAGGCCAGTAGAGGAGAACCAGACATCCTCAAACTGGGAACACAGCCAACTCAGGACTGAGAGGTGGAGTGTGGGGGTGGGGAGGTGCACAGATAGAAAGTTCAACAGAGGGAACAGGAAAATTTTAAGAAGTGTGTATTTGTTTCCTCTACTAGACTATGAATTTCTCAGTAGCAACATTCTGTGCTCAGTAACTTAGTACAATTATTAACAGATAGTAGATGCTCAATAAATGTTGGCTTGAAGTGAACTGAACTTACCAAACTGTTCTCATGACAGGAATTTATAGGTATGTGCCTGGCCCCCAACTTGTCTTCAAAGCCCTATGCACCCCAGACAACTCTTGAACCTGTAGAGGATTAGAAATATATTGAAACCTTAAATAAATGCAGGTCAGAAGAGAATGGAAAAGTATAGAAAGGCTAAGACAAAAGAGCTGAGTGAGATGCATAGGGAACTCAGTGCATAACAACTATAATTTGCAGAGCGACTACAATAAGAAAAATTAGCAAAGAGAGTCAGATTACAAATGTCTGAGCATGGGATGAAGAGATCTTTGAGGACTGCTCTTTTGTTAGCATCATACAGTTGTAATAGTGAAAACTATACTCAAAACATAAGCAGCTTCAAATTGACTTTACTAATCTTAAAATTGGACCACAAGTACCATATACATGCAGATCTGATATAAAACCAGAACTTAAACTGCATAGTTAAAATTACTTCTGGATAACGTTGAAGTATATGCATTAAATATGCTTTCACAGTAGAGTCTGAATGACTACTGTCTCATTGATTTATGAATGGAAGCTGCCTTTCTATTCACTTTGAGTCTTGTACCTATAAATTTTTTCTTATGAACTATGAAAGAAAACATTTTATGTACTTGTTTTTAAATAATCTCCATACTCAATGTGGGGCTTAAATTCATGACCCCAAGATCAAGAGTCATATGCTTTTCTGACAGAGCCAGCCAGGTGCCCCTTGAATTAAAGCTGTGAATAAAAAAAAGAGGAATATGTATCAATGAAGGTCCTAGGAAAACAGAAAGAAAAACAAATATAAAGGAAACAGGCATAAAATACCTGGGTGTAACTGAAACTTTGATCTTAGGCAGATGGCTGGATTATCTACTGTTGCATTATATATTACCCCCAAACTGAATGACATGAAACTGGACCTTGTGAGCCATGGATTTGGGGGAGGGCTTGACTAGGCAGTTAGCTTTTGTGATCTATGTGCAGTCATCTGAAGGCTTGACTGGGTTACCTGTCCAAGATGACTCACTCATATGAGTAGCAGTTAATGCTGCCATTGTCTGGGAGCCCATTGAAGGCTATCTCCTGGAGTATCTTATATCTTATGGCCACTCCATTTGCTTGGCTTCTTACAGCATGGTGGCTGGGTTTTAAGAGAACATCTAAAGAGCAAGAATCCCAAGAGATCAAGGCAGAAATCATTCAGCATTCTATTGATCATAGGTGGGTCATGAAGGCATTCTGATTTAATGAGAGAAATATATTCCACCTCTTGATGGAAGGGCCCAATGTTTTTCATTATAATGAATAAGCCATGTAAAATGATTTGTCTTTGAAAACCATATGTACTATAACTGACAAAAAAATGACCACAACTAACCAGTGGATTTACTTTAGATCGGGTTTCTCTTTTTTCACTCAATCTCCCATCTTTCTGTTGTTGTCACTATCTGTGTTGTGACTTCCCTATCAAGATTATATTTGTCTCCAAATTAACTGGACAGTCTTTCTCTTTACCATAGGAATGATCACCTAGAGAACCATTCGACATTTTTGCATGGTGTTTCTTTGCCAGTTTATCAGTTTCTTCCTCAATCATTGACTCATTGAGATCTTCATTTTCTTATTATGTACATTTTTTTCTCAGAAATGTGTCCATTGCATTGAGATTTTAAAATTGACATCAATCTTTTTAATGTGTCTTTTGTGAGTATTTTAAAGGCAGAACATAATTAAGTTTTGGAATAAAAGGTAAGTTTAACTCATTTCTTGGGTAATTTAAAAATAGACTTACAGTGTCTAAAAAAACTTTTAAAAAATTTTCATCTTGAAATGTGCTACTTGCTCAGTAGCAAAGCTGATTTTACCAAAATAAGCTTATTTCTACTAAGAAGTATAAAATTAACTGTATGCTTTCTGTGGTGTTTAATAAAGAAACCCATTGAAGGTCAATGCAACAAGAAGTCAATAAGCACACTAAGATTCATTCTCAGGGGTGCCAGGATTCACAACACCCATGTTCTCTAGAACAATACTTTGATTTAAAGACAGAAGGCTATTTTACCAAAGTAACTCAATAAACCGGTTCATTCACTCAAAGACAATAATTTTCTTTCTTTCTTTTTTAAAATATATTTTATTTATTTGCCAGAGAGAGAGAGCACAAGCAGGGGGAGCAGCAGGCAGAGCCAGAATCAGGTTTCGAACCCACATGCATTTGACCTCAAACTAGGACCATTGTGTTTCTCTTACACCTTGATACCTTCCTATTGCTATAGTCATTAAGATTTGTACTCATTTTACACATATTTGGTTTTTAAGATTGCACAGAGATGACCTCTAAGCATCCTCAGGAAATGAAATATTAACAACAGCAAAGCATGGCATAAGGTTTAAATGGAAAAAGTTTTCACAAAGCAGAAACGCGGTATCTCTTAAGCACCATGGACAGTTATGGAAGCATGACATTGCAAAATATTTCCAGGGCTGGGTGATGGAAGTTAACAGAAACTAATAAAGGTTGTGGAAATAAAATACAAGATGAATTATTTTGCTTTACTTTTGTTAAAATAATAGTTTAAAAGGTTAACGTGTTGGAGATGACTCCATCCTAGTGCAGAGTTTTCACTGTAGAAAATGCTACGAGTGTAGGCACCTGGGTGGCTCAGTTGGTTAAGCATCTGACTCTTGATTTCTGCTCCAGTAATAATCTTACGGTCCTTGGATCCTGCCTCATTTCTGGCTCCATGCTCCGCACAGAGTCTGCTTAAGATTCTCTCTCTCCCTCTGCCTCTCCCCACTTAGCTCTCTCTCTCAAACAAATAAATAAATCTTTAAAAAAAGGGAAGAAAAGAAAAAAAATGCTACTAGTGGCAAGTAACACGTTTGGTGTTTTTCACAACTACCTCCACATGCTTTAGTATCACAAAGAATAATTAAAACAATTTTGATCTTTTCTATATTAAAAATTCATAATATTGAGAAAATACTAAATTGAAAATGTCCATAAAAGAAACTTAGAGGGAAAACTGACCTCCAAAGAGTAATAAATATTTGTTGGGTTGATTTGTATTTGGAGAAAAGTGCTTTTTCATTTTTGGCTTATCTCTTCCAAGAATTCTATTTATATAAAGAATCAATTTGTTTTTGCTCTGCCAACAGTTTTGTATAGATTTCTATGTCTTTGCTCCTGATGAACTTCATGCTAATATGAAATCTTAAATTTATTTGGAATTTTCTGTCTCATTATGGAGACACTGATTTATAGCTGCAACAGCCAAGAAGATAATCATTTTATGATTCCCTTCTAGTTAGGTAATGAAAATAGATCCCATTGGTAATAAAGTACAAGATTACCTTAAGTGGTTTCTGGAGGATACAGTTGTGTTTTTCCAATCTGTTAATCTGATTGTATCATTTATATTGCTGGCTCCAAAAAAGGAAAGGAAATAAGATTCAAATTAAGGGAAAAGGACAACTCTTTTTACAAATGTAATCTTGAATGAAAAAGACTTGCTACAAAGGATTATTAAGAAATAGACATACAACAGCAAATAAAGGGATGAATTACACATACACACATATATAATATTACATATACAATACGTAGTAATGCATCCATTCAGTTGATATATTTGAGTATGTAATAAGCAATAATGTAAATATATAATACAATGCATGTGTGTATATATACATATAATCCATCCTTTTATTTGATACTATAGGTTTGTGTGCTTATCATTTTGTCTGTATTTTATTTCATTTTATTTTTAAAAAGATTTATTTATTTATATCAGAGGGAGAGAGGGCATGAGCGGGAGGGGCACAGGGAGAGGGAGAGAGAATCCCTAGCAGACTCCACACTGAGCTTGGAGCCCAACATAGGGTTCAAGCCCATGGTCTGCAAATGGGACGCTGCACTCACCACCCGAGGCAAAACCAAGAGTCATCTTAACCAACTGTGTCACCCAGGTGCTCCCATTTTGTGTCTCTTATAAACAAATGATGTCAGGAATATTCAACCAAATGTTAACAGAAGTTGCCTGCAGATGGCAGGATTCCAAGTAATTTTTATTTTTTTCTTCATTCTGTCCTGAGTTATTTTGTTTTCACAATAACTGTGTATATTTTTACAAAAACAAGAAGAGATTTTTCAAAAACAAAAACAAAAAAAACCCAGAAATTTTGATTACAGATAGGAAACTACCCTCTACTCCAGATTCTACATCAAACAAACAAGAAGCACACACTGAATCAGCTGTGTGCCCAGCACATAGGTATGGTATCATGTTTGCTTCTAACCCCTGGTCTTTCTTCATGAGTTCCACAGGCAACATTTCTTAGCAACTTACTATCCTCATGTCATCCCCAAATACCATTTTTGGTTTTTATGGAAACAAAAACTGGGGTATCTGGATGGTTAAGAGTCTGCCTTTGTCTCAGGTCATGATCCTAGAGTCCCCAGACTGAGTCCCACATCAGGTTCCATGCTCAGCAGGTGGAGAGTCAGCCTCTCCTTCTCCCTCTGCTCCTCTCCCCCCCACTCCCCTCATGAGCACGCGTGTGCGCCCCCTCTCTCTCTCACTCAAATAATAAATAAAATCTTTTTTAAAAAGAAAAACAAATACCATCTTCCTGTTTTCAGAGTTCATTTGCTTATGTAACATTTAATCCAATTATAACAATTACAATAATAAGTACAACAGGTTGGTAAGCACTAATTAACTCAACTTAATAGGAGCAGAAGTGTGTGGGTAGCTTAAGTTGGTTTCCCCAGGAAACATACTGAAATGAAGATTTGGGTACAGGAAGTTCATTGATAATTATTGTCAGAAACAGCACACACACATACAGAAATGAAGTGGGAAAAGCCTGTAATTGGACAGAGGGAGCTCTGCAATGTGGTCACAGCAGAGGCGCCAGCCAATTCCTGGAGGAGCTCTGGTGCTGGGATGCCTCTTCAAGCTGTGTCAAAATGATGCAAGAACCTGGGTGCCTAGGTGGCTCAGTTGATTAAGCATTTGCTTTCTGCTCAGGTTGAGTGCTGCATGGGGCTCTTTGCTCAGTGGAGAACCTCCTTCTCCCTCTCCCTCTGCCTGCCTCTCTGCCTGCTTGTGCTCTTTCTTTACTTTTTTCTTTTTTTTAATAAATAAACTTTTTTCTTTTTTTTTTAAGATTTTATTTGTTTATTTGACAGAGAGAGAGATCACAAGTAGGCAGAGAGGCAGGCAGAGAGGAGGAAGCAGGCTCCCTGCCGAGCAGAGAGCCTGATGAGGGCCTCAATCCCAGGACCCTGAGATCATGACCTGAGCCAAAGGCAGAGGCTTTAACCCAGGCGCCTGCTTGTGCTCTTTCTTTCTCTCTCTCTGTCTCTTGCTCTCTCTCCTCATCTCTCATAAATAAATAAATAAATAAATAAATAAATAAATCAAATCTTAAAAAACAATAATGCAAGGACCCTTGGGCTCCTATATTCACTGACTAATGTGTGCCCCCAGGACACCATAGGTGAGGGTTCTTCCTTCTCCTAAGGGCAATCCCTGGCCAGGTATTCAGCTATGAGCCCCTGACTCCCCAACATTCCTAACAGTTGAAAGAACGATGTCTTAGTCCTGACGGGTGGTAAATCTGGTTGGCATGCCTCAGCAACCACCACAGTCCATACTGACAGCGCTCAGATCCATTTGCTTCACGCAGTATAATTACCCACCGGGGAGCAACTTCCCCGGGGATTCTTACAGGTATTGTTTCCCGGAAATTTTTGCAGGAGGAAAGCTGGTGGAGCAAACTGTATCTGCCACATTGGCAGCTCATTTCAAGCCATATCCGATATTCATCGCCTCCTCCCTACTTCTCCATCTAGATACCTCTCGACCTCTGTTAACACCTCTGCAGCGCCAAGTGACTTACCTCGTAAGGTGACACAGACTTTCATCCTAAGTGGTCTGAGTCCCTTGTCACTATACCCTTCTCAGACCATGGCAGTCACACTTGTCCATTCATCATTAAAACTGAAGAGAGGAGTAGCAGGAGACACCCCGGTGGTCTTCTGGGTGTGAAACATATTCTTTCCTACTTCACTTGTGTAAAATAAGCACTACACTGTTTTCTCCTGATTAGTAGGTTCAATTAACCTCTAGTATGTTGATTCTTTTCTTCTGTGCCAATCAATAGATTCACAGGAGGTGCTCTAAGTGACCAGACATCATTTGCAGCTTCAAGTTTGGTGGGGCTCATAATAAACCTCCTAATGGAGGCACTCCCTTTTGAGAGCCAGGACCTGTGGATACACAAAACCGCAGATTGAGAGGATGGGAATTTCAAACTCCTGTAAGTAGGTTGCTGAGGGCAAAGGCAAATGGGCCAGTTTGACTTCTACCCATTGGTTTCATCTCCCATATGGTCAGGCTATCTACTGGAGATGGGGCAATATGGCAGGCCACTAATTTAATGTGCATACTGTGTCCTGGAGTATAGGGTTCCATATTTATGGAGTATCATCTCCTAGCTGACACAGCAACTGCATTTCAAAGGGCCATTCTATACTCTCTGACATCTGCAGCTTCTGGATGATGTGGTGTGTGAGAAGTCCAGTGGGTCCCATAGTAATGCACTTGTATTACTGGAAAGGGAATGTCTCAGTCTGAAATGATGTTACATAGATTCTAGGTTGGTGATAAAAATGCTTGGACCCTCAGATACCATTGCCAGCTGAGGCTCAGCAGACAGAAAAGCAAATTTATGCCCAGAATATGTTTGATTCCAGTAAAGAGTAATCAACTTGTCACCAAGCATCTGACAGGTCTCCTCTGAGGGTTGATGCTGCATCAGAAGCTCAACTTGGTGTTGAGCTGACACAAGCTGAGCTGAGCTAAACTCAATTCTTGCTAGCAGGTGGACGTTTGACCTTGTTAAATGGAAACCCATCATGTGGGACCCACACATGCCTTCCACTGCTGCTACTCAGTTCCGAAGCCAGTGTGCCAACACCAGGGGGGCTGTCTGCAGCAAGCCAGGCCATTTCGTCCACTGGGTTGTCATGTGCCCCCTCTGTAATGGATGCTTTCCGGTGGGTGTCAGCACAAAATTCAACTATATTCATATTTCACGCCCCTTCCCATAGTTTTAACCACATGCTTTTTCCTTAGACCACCTCTTTCCTGATCTTCCAAACAGCTTTCTTTCATGTCCCTGCCCTATCATCCCAACCATTTGGCACTCTTCATGGATTTAATGTATATTTTTATCTTGGGCAATCTTCTAATAGAAAGTTAATGACCAAATGTACTAAATGAAACTCTCTCCAGCAGATTTCCCCTCACTAATGTCTTTTAGGGTCACCCCTGAGTTAGACTAAAAATCCTATTCTGTAAGAAATAAAAAGGTAGGCCACAGATGGTAGAAAATACTGTCAAATCATACATCTGACAAAGGCTTGTGTCAAAAATGTACGAAGAGTTAAAAAATCAACATAAGGAAACAAACAACCCAATAAAACACAGGAAAATTCTTGAATAGACATTTCAGAGAAGATATTCAGATGGCAAATAAGCACATGAAAAGATGCTCAATATCATTTGTCACTGGGAAAATGCAACTTAAAATCACACTGAGAATCTAGTGTGTTCATTAGAAGGATGTTAGAATGGTGTGTGAGGATATAGAGAAACTAAAATTCTGTATATTGTTCAAGGGAAGGCAAAATGGCATAGCCGTTTTGGAAAAGAGCATTTTTTTAAAGTTAAACATATACTTACCATACGATCCAACAATCCCACTCCCAGATAGGTATCCAAGAAGAAAATGAAGACTTGAGTTTGCACAAAAAACTTACACACGTTTACAGCATCTTTATTAATCATCACCTAAAACTGGAAAACTCAAATGTCCTTGACTTGGTGAATAGATGAACAAACTATGGCAATTAAAAAAAATGAACCATTATAGAAGCAAGAACATGGAAGAATCTCAAATGCATTATGTTATATGAAAAAAATCCAGATTCAAAAGGCTACCCACCACAGAATTCCATATAGGACATTCTGGAAGAGGCAAAAGTGTAGAAGCAGAAAACAAATGAGTTTTCTGAAGGAGCTGAAGATAGAGGCAGAGTTGAGTAAAAAGGGGCAGTAAAAAGGAATTTCAGGGGCATCATAGAGTGGCCTCGCGACTTGATGTTGATGGTGGGTACATGACTAAATGCATTTGTCAAAATTCACAGAACCATATACCAGAAACAACGGATTTTACTGTATACAGTTTATTTTAAAAGCCTAGGGGCGCCTGGGTGGCTCAGTTGGTTGAGCAACTGCCTTCGACTCAGGCCATGATCCTGGAGACTCAGGATCGAGCCCCACATTGGGCTCCCTGCTCGGCGGGAAGCCTGCTTCTCCCTCTCTCGCTCCCCCTGCTTGTGTTCCCTCTCTTGCTGTGTTTCTCTCTGTCAAATAAATACATAAAATCTTTAAAAAACAAACAAACAAATAAACAAACAAACAAAAAAGCCTAGAGATTTCTAGTTAAATAACAGTTGATGCATTTGTTGAGAGTAATCAACTATTTGACCGTTCCCTGAAAACAAGCATCTTTAAATTTGTAACTATGTAATATAGACCATCCATTTTAAAATAGCTTTCTCATTATGTCGCTTTTTAAAATTGATAGATCTAGAAATGTATAGAAGGAAAAAATTAGACTTGACCTCAAAGAGCATGTGTTAAATTGCATTTTTCCCCCTTTCGTACCTGGAAATACACATTTAAGGGGCAGATACAGAGAAAAATCTCTTTCATTTGTGAAACTATCAAACCCTCCACACCAAAGCCACCCAGAATGCAGTAGGGGGCTGAGAAGACAGGTTCCGCTTGAGCAGGCCTCTGTGTTTATGAGCGCCCAACTCTGTAAGGGGGAATGTGTTTGTTTGGAGGCACTCGCACACAGTCACTGTGCTCTTCACAAGGTGAATGATGTTCGGGACTTCTTCACGAGCCTGGGGAGTAGGTCTGGGGCTGAGGCAGTGGTTGCTGGCAATAGGGTCCGTTCCGTTGCTTCTTAGTAAACCCTTCCGGGTGGGGGTTTGACCTTGTTATGCGGTATGGGCAACTTTTTGTTCTCTGCTTGGTCTTGCTCATCAACAGGAGAATTCCCACTCTCTATCTTGTTACATCAGGAAAGCCTCACAGGACAATGGGGCCACAGAAAGAGTCCTCTACAACGTCCGGTAACTCACATGTTGTGGCCAATTTGAGTTTAGCCTTTGGCAAAGGGTAGGGGGGAAGGACAATGCATGAGGGGATCCAGGGTGCTTGCCGGGTGTCTTTGACATGACAGGACTCTGAGGTCCCTAGAAGGATGATCTCAAGGACAGGATCATGCAGTTTGATTTACCCTGGCCCAGGATGCTCAATGTATACTTTGAATATATGTAATATGTGTTGGGATTAGGAGAGAAGAAGCTGCAGGTTATAAGGACCTGGTTTATTCAAGGAATGGGAAGCAAGAGTAAAAGGATATCACCTTATGGACTGAGAATGAAATCTCGGAATCCCAGAACCTGGAAGGGAAGCAACCCTGCAAGTGTTCTAGGTTGCTAAAGAGGAGTAGGGCTGGATGTTGCTGGAGTTAAGGGAGCCAGATTAGGAGATTAGGGTACTGATGGGCTCATCAGATCATTAGTTCATTTGTTCATTCATTCATACAACAAGTAGTTCTTGATGAGGATTATGTGCCAGATATTAGGTGTTGGAGCCACGGCAAGGAGCAAATATTTTCCGGTAAATACAGGGATGGTAGTTGGGGAGACTCAATAAGCAAGTAAAAAAGCTCTATAAGACAGAAATTTCAGAGTTGAGATTTCCTGGTTTTGAATCTCAGATCCAGGCATTTAATAGCAATGTGACTTGTAAGCTATTTAACTCATTTGTGCCTCAGTTTCCCCATTTGTTCAATAAAAATACTAAGTGCCTACTTCATAGGATTGCTGTGATTAATGTGGTAATTAGTGTAAAGTTTTAAAACAGTGCCTGAAACATAGTAAGCACTCAATAACTATTAGCTATCAAAAGTGCAAATAGATGTATACTTTAATGTCAAGTGGTGAAAAGGTCTATAAAGAAAAATAATTCAGAGAGGGGGATAGAGCATGGTGGTAGGGCTGTTTTGGATCAGGTGTTGAGAAGAAATTCTCTCTGGGGAAGTGACATATGATGAAGACCTGAATGGTGTGAGAGAACAAGTCATGCAAAGGTCTGTGGGAAGAGTATTTTAGGCAGCAGAAGCTAAGGTCCTGGGGCAGGAAAGACCTTCAAGATCTAGGAAAGGTGGTAGAGAAAAAGATCTGAAGACAGTTTTTTTTAAAGATTTTATTTATTTATTTGAGAGAGTGAGAGAGTGCACATGACAGGAACAGAGGGAGAGAGAGAAGCAGACTCCTCACTGAGCAGGGAGCTGGAGCCAAGAAGCTCAATTCTCTAAGCCAAAGGTAGCTGCTTAATCAACTGCACTAGCCAGGCTCCCCGCTGAAGACAATTGTGATATCCCTACCCCATTGTGCTCCTTCTATCCAGCCTTTGGAAGATAAGCCTTCTGTGGGGTTCTGGTCACCTACAGCAGGTCTCCTGTGCAGGTATGTGAGATGTCTATGTAACAAATTGAAAGACTTAGAGACAGGGGAACTTGAACTTAATGACATACATTTATACATATATATATGCCTAAAATGCTACTGATCAAGTTAGAAGGTATTTATAGCTCCATAGTCGTGTGTGTGTGATCTATATTTTAAAGAAATGCAAAAACTTATTTACAATAAAATATTCTGGGGTGCCTGGGTGGCTCCAGAAATGACCCCAGAGTCCTGGAATCAAGCCCTATGTCAGGCTCCCTCCTCAGCATATCCTATCCTCAACATATCTTCGGGTATCCCCACTCCCTGGTTTGTATTCCCTCTCTCACCATCTCTCTCTCTCTTTCTCTCTCTCTCTCTCTCTCTCTCTCTGCCAAATAAATAAATAAATAAAATCTTTTAAAAAAATAAAATAAAATATTTTTAAAAAATGCAATAAAAGTAATAAATGCCTGTGACTACGTATTAGCATCCCATTAAGGCCTGGAGTAAAAGGAGTACAGATTGACACTAAGTGGCAGAAGTAAGGCTATAAATAGCTTCATGTGAATTAAGATTTTTGTCTCCAAATGAGACAGGGCAGGTTTTGTTGCAAAAGTGCTGTAAAAATCCTTTTGGGTTTTCAGTGTTTTTTGATTCTGGAATTACAGATAAAGGACTGGGAACCTGTAATGATTTCCTCCCATGGGTCATTTGTAGGGTCAGAACTCTAGGGAGCAACATGCAGAAGATAAAATAAAAACCAAAATGGAAAAATCTGTGTAACAGCCTTAGCCACTGTTTTTGAAATATTTCCTATTTGCTAAGTACAAACTCTTCAGATATTCTACTTGAGCTATCTTAGGACACTCCTCTCTCAGGTAGGTGCTGATCAGAGCAGTGTATGATTTTTGTAAAGGAGGAAATTAAGAGTGGCAAGGAGCCCCTGAAGTCAGCCAGGACCCGCACGAGGTTACAGTTTATGGCGCTAAGTTCCCAGTGGCCAGGACGCGCTTGTACATGGAAGAAAACTTTGCCAGTTTTTCCCTCTATTCAGCAAATTTTGTTTCTCAGGTAAACATGTTTTGGAACAAGAGTGGGAGTTAAGCCATAATGTTAGTGTCAATATGAGAGTTCGAAGATAGACTGAATCTTCATAGCTCTTTGGAGCACATAGAAGAATTGCATTTATCCTCAGTAACATCTGACTTCTAGGAGGTACAAACAGATACAATAGTAATAACCTGAACAATGTTCCTATTTCAAGATGAATGTTTATTAAACCTTTAGTGTCAGAATCTTCGAAACAATCTAAATCTAATCCACAGATATGTAAGTTGCCTTGGTGTTACGGAGCTGCTGCTGTGGGCCCCTAGTCCTCGCGTCCCCGGGGGCCCAGCTCCCCCCCCCCAATCCCCCGCGGGCTGGGGGGCAGCTCGGCCCTCCGCCGCGGGGCTCCGGCCACCAGAGGGCGCTGCGGCCCCCTCTCCCGGGAGCGGCCGAGCCAGCCCGGTGGGTGTTTCTCTCCCTCTCGCGCTCTCTCCTCCCGGCCTCACATCCGGGTCTGGAGCGCGGCCGCCGCTGTCAGTGTTGGTGCGGGCGCGTCGGGGGCCGGGCCGGGGCGCAGTAAATGGCGGCGGAGGGAGGCGGAGCGGCGGCCACGCTCAGCTCGGAGCCCCCGAAACTTTAGACGCGAAGGCCCACAACTTTCCGGGAAGTGCCGCCGCTCCGCGGGCGTGGACGGAAGGGGAAGCCGAGGCGGGAAGTCTGGGGGGAAGAGGCAGGGAGCCGGGGAGACTCGAACCTGCGGCGGGGGCGGTGGCGGAGTCCGCCAGTGCCTCGCGCCGCCGCGGCCCCCACCTCCTTCCCGGCGCCCTCCCCTTGGTCGCGGAACAGGAGCCGGAGCCGCGCGGCGAGCCGAGCCCGGGACTGCGCGGGGCCTCGCAGGCGGCGGCGCGCCGAGTCCAGCCGGGCCCCCTACTCGCGACCTCCCGGCCCTGTTGCTCGGGCGCCCCCCGCGCGCTTGAACCCGGGGTTGGGGCTCCCCGGGGCTTCGCGGGGCGAGGAGGAAGGCGGGCCGCTCGCAGCCCCTGCCGGCCCGGGGTCGTGAGGCCGGGCCCCGGGTCTTGCATGCGGGGCGGGGCGGCCGTGAGCCGGAGGCGAAGATGGAAGGCTTAACGCTGAGCGATGCGGAGCAGAAATACTACTCGGATCTCTTCTCCTACTGCGACATCGAGAGCACCAAGAAGGTGGCGGCCAACGGGCGGGTGCTGGAGCTATTCCGGGCCGCGCAGCTGCCCAACGACGTGGTCCTCCAGGTAACGCTGCAGCCCTCGCCTCGGGACGCGTCGCCGGCTCTGCCGGACGCCGACCGGTTGCTTCTCCATGGCTCCGGCCTCCAGCCGGCCGCCTCCGGCGTGGGGGATGGGGGTGGGCGCCGTTTACCAGCAGCGCCGGCAGTGGGCTTGTGCCCCCGACTGGGGCCGCAGGTGCCCGGGTGGCCCGGACTCGCGCTGCGGTCGAGGGGGAGGGGTCGCTGTTAGAGGACAAAAGTCGTGCAGGGATGTGGTGGGGGTTGGGGGGCGGAGGTCTGTGTATTAAATTTGAAGAGCCTAAGTCCAGTGTCTTTCGGCTGCCCCTCAGAATCTGCTTTTCAACACTCGAAGAGCAACTTCAGATGAAGGATCTTGGACTGTGACCATGTCTTTGAATCCTAGATCTTGGTATATGTAACATAGGTCTTCGGATCCTGCAGAGTAGTAAAGTTCTCGGTATAGGTAAATTTATTTTTTTTTTTTTAATTCTTGGGCAGCAGACGCCACAAAGTCGGTTTTGTAGGACTCGAAGAAGCAGTTTTCTTAAGGAAGCAGAATTCTTGAGGAAATAAAAAATTTGAATTTATAGCTAGTAGTTTGCCAGTAGATATGTATGAAAAGAACTTGTAGTAATGGTGGCTGTTGTAAACTGGCCAGTTTCCGATTGCCATTCGGTGACACTTGGTGGAACTTGTGGGAGATAAGTATTCAGCAGCTGGAGGTCAAACGTGCATATTTCCGTCAATCCGATCCGTATCACTAAAGGAACAAGCAGAGTAAATTTTTAAGTTTTGTCTATCACATGTTTTTAAAATAGGTTTCCTAGAAGTTCTTCATACCCAGTATATGTGGTGAACATTGTTATTCTGTTTAATGATTCATGGTTGCTGGTCTGTCTAAACAGCATATCAGGAGCAGGTTTTTAAGCTTTCATCTTTACTATGGTCCAAGCCACTTACCCACATCTCCAAAACTTAAAGCCGTATGCATGGGTATAATGTAGTGTACTGCAGAGAGCACTGAATCAGGAGTTTTGAGGCTTGGGTCTTTGAACCCATTCTGTTGTTCCCTAGCAGTGGGACTTGGGCCAGGCACCTCCACTCTTCAAGTGTAAATGTGGTCATCTAAACAATGAGAGTCAGGTTCCTTCTAACATTCTGGGTGTATAAACATGTCCACAAAGGTCTCTGTTTTAGAAGTTGCCTAGGAATTAATTATGACTAAGTTGAATGAGTTCTGTCTTCTTGCATAATCTTGTATGTTTTATATTGCTTTTTAGAAAATCTTGGGAGGAAAATTTGGGTGTTCTAGATACCAACCTTTTAGGAGTCTCAAATTTGTGCTGTTGTAGAGGAACAAAAATTAAATATTTTAGGCTTTGCTGGCCACAAATGGTGTCTCTTCAGTATTCTTTGTTTTTTGTTTTTTTCAACTCTTTAAAAATGTAAAAGCCATTCTTAGCTCAGGGGCATATGAAACAGGGCCTATAGTTTGCTGACCCCACTAAAGAAGGGTGGTGCCTGCGTGGGTCCTTTGCTCACCTCATAATGGCTTTGGAGTTAGACTTTTAGAGGTCTGGTCAGAACATGCTTATTAATGCTATTGCCCCCCCCCCCTTTTTGTAGCAATAGCAAAACATACTTTCAAGTCATTTGGGAACTAAAATTAAGATGAAACTTTTCAAGTTCTATTTCAGTTTGTTTTGGGGGTGGGAGGAGCTGAAATAAACGTTTTATGACTTTTTTTTAATGGTGCTGGAAGACTTTTGGACTTTTATTGTATTATTTAGGATAGACAAATTAGCATTAATTACCTTTTGCTTGAAATATGTCTAACCAAGTTATTTTTACGTTTTGCTTAGTTTTATTAACATTCGAAAATAAATTTTGGTTACCTTTCAGTATAAAGAAAGAGCTTAAATAGCATAAATATTCAGGATTCAGTTACAAATTAGAAACTGTAGGAACTCACTGAAGCAGAACTCTTAGAGTAATATATACTAAATAGTATTTGGGGTCTCTTGAAGGCAGTTTACTTAAAAATTGGTCAGACAAAAGGGGACTATGGATTTAGTTTTCTTAAGAGTGTTTGGGATTGTCTGAAAACACAGCCTCCTGTTGCTTTCTAAGTGGGAAACATTTGGGTCAACTCGAATATATTGAGTTAGCTACTTAACTGGGCTAGGCATTTTCAGGGCATCGAAAGAGGGGTAAGAATCTCTTAAGGACCTTATAAACTGCAGGGATACACACGTGTAACATAAAGTACCATGTGAATGTGTAGGAGAGGTACAAAAGAGGTATGATCAGGAAAGTCTCCTTGACTTAATTGAGATGGACTTTAAATTAGTGTGGAGAGAGGGCAGTGGGATGGAGGATTTCCTGACAGAAAGAAAAAAATGACAAGAGGTAAAGTGTAGGAGCCTTTTCCAGGAGTAGCAGATAGTTAGGTTTTGCTGAAGCTGGAGTGTGTCTTAGGGACAATGGAACATAGAGTTAGAAAGTGATCATATTATATTAAGAAAGACCCTAAAGAGCATGCAGATTTCCAATTTCATTAGGCAGCGGAAACTCGTTCGTTTTTTGGTTTTTTTTTAAAGATTTTATTTATTTATTTGACAGAGAGAGAGATCACAAGCAGGCAGAGAGGCAGGCAGAGAAAGAGGAGACAGGCTCCCTGCTGAGCAGAGAGGGAGATGCGGGCCTTGATCCTGGGACCCTGAGATCATGACCTGAGCTGAAGGCAGAGGCTTTAACCCATTGAGCCACCCAGGCGCCCAACTTGTTTTTGACCACAGTGAGGAAAGAAAGATAGAGTTGGTGGAAGGAGGCTCGTGCAGTGGTCTGGAATGGATGCTGGGTAATGGGCATCCAAACGAGGGTGACAGCTGTAGAATAGGAAACAGATCTGGATGAACAGGTCTGAGTTACTGAAGGGCTGCTGGGTAGACACTATGTGAGCTTTGTTGGATAATGTTTAATTGAGGTTAGATTATCAAGACTGGGTGGAGAGCTTTGAACTAATTGTGAAAGTAACAAGGAGGTGTAGTTTAAGAGAAATGACTCATAAAAGCTGTGCTTTATGAGACCTTCAGGAGATCACTGCAACAGGAGTCAGAGAAAGAACCTGGAGATGAATTTGGGCACCCATTCTCTGTTGCATTTATGAAGTGGTGAGGAACTGACTCATGGTGCTCAGATGCAGGAGTGGGGGACATCTTGAATTGGAGGATTCTGTCACTGTCTGGAGACCTTTTGGTTGTCATAACTTGCAGGAAGGGAGCAGTTCTACTGGCATCTAGGGGAGAAAGGCCAGTGATGCTGCTAAACATCCTACTGTGCACAGGACAGCCCCCACAACTAAGATTTATCTGAGCTCAAATGTCAGTCAGTGCTGAGATTGAGAAATCCTCGCCTGGATTCTAGTGAAAACAGTGGAACCAAAAGTGAGGCTAGAAGTTATGAAGGTAAGCTTGATGGGCCTGGGTTACCTGGTGGTACTTAGATGAGGGAAGAATAGAGCAAGGATTGGTCTCTGTTGGACACCACTCACCATTTAGAAAAGGGGCAGAAAGAGAGCCCGGTTTTAAAAAAGATACTGGTGAGTTTGAGTTCCATGATTTCCTGCATTTTGAGGTGGCGGTAGGAGACTCTAGGAGATAGTTGGAAACTCATGGACATTTGTCCACACCGAGTACTTGTTCTTACAGTGGAATTTAGCTATTTGGGCATCTTCCTCTGCCTTCTCACCTAAGTATTTCAGGGATAGGGGACAGACAGCTGCTTGCACTGTGAGCGTGCATGTACACATCAGGGCTTTGATTAATGTAGTAATTTTCAGCATTTTTAAATAAAAGTCATGAGAAGGCTGAGTCATCTGGGGGAGTGAGTATAGAGAACAAAGAACAGAGGGCACAGAACTGAAGGAGGAAGGAGCTGGCATTTATTGAGTGTGTGTTATGTGCCTTTTACTGGGCAAGTCATTTTTCGTGCAAGAACTCATTTGATCCTTATGAGAACCTGGTGAAGTGGGTATTATTTTTATTTTTATTTTTATTTATTTGACAGCGAGAAGCACAGTTACAGAGGGAACACAATCAGGGGGAGTGAGAGAGGAGAAGCAGGCTTTCCAGCCGAGCAGGGAGCCCAATGCGGGGCTCGATCCCGGGTCTCTGGGATCATGACCTGAGCCGAAGGCACTCACTGAACCAACTGAGCCACCCAGATGTCCCATATTTTTATTGATTAACTAGGAATTTGATAGGCAGAGAAGTTAAATAATTTGTTAGTGAATAAAGCATCTCTCCTTTCCCATTATTCCTTGCTACCTTTCAGCTTTTTCTTTAACTATTCATGTGATTGGTTTGCCCATAGTTCTTCTGAAGAGATTTAAGATTGTTTGATTTTGAGTTAATGTATGGATTTCCTTCTTTGCATGGTGAATAGTTGTATGTATGATGCTATCTTGAGATGCACCCACTTAAGAGAAATAGGAAGATTCTTGTAGTTGGCATCCTGTGCACACAGGGACACACTTTACATTACAGCTGTCAGACACCTTCAAGTGTATTCATTACACTGGTAAGACTTGTGCTGAGTGTAAAGGTTGGGTTTTGGAGACAGTGTGTCAGTAGACAGAATGAGTGAGCTAAAGCTTTGTAGAATTATGCTCCACAGCAGAGAGGAACAGGACTGGGTGGAAAAAAATTTGGCTCATAGAATTTAGTCATGAGGAATTTTGCCCTTTGATGAGCAAAGTATAAATATTTATTGGCTTAAAAATCAGAAGATTTTTTTTTTTTTAAGATTTTATTTATTTATTTGACAGAGAGAAACACAGCGAGAGAGGGAACACAAGCAGGAAGAGTGAGAGAGGGAGAAGCAGGCTTCCCGCCGAGCAGGGAGCCCGATGTGGGGCTCCATCCCGGGTCTCTGGGATCATGACCCGAGCCGAAAACAGTCACTTAACCAACTGAGCCACCCAGGCGCCCCATAATATTTTTTTAAGATTATGGAAGATATGTTACTACACTACTGAGTAGGTTTTCTTAGCTTTCAGTTAAAGCCTCTGTTTTGGGAAATGTTTTTAAACTTCATATAGACTTGGAGGGCATAAAGCTTGATAAAAGTTTCTAGTACTAACGGTTCTTTCATTGAAGGTTATAACCAATGTACCCCTATTCATGAAGCTTAAGAAATCTTTTAGGTCATCTGTGTTAAACAACATCTCGGTAGTATAATTGAATAAGACGTAATTTAATGGGTGAAAAATGAGAACAGTGAAATATAAACCATTTTGTCTTTCTTTTGAAATTTGTGCCATTATAAGATCTACTCATTAGTGATAATATTAAAATAAGGAGGCAGAGCTTCATTTGTTTGTTGAAAGTTATAAATTTAATACAAGTAAATGTCAGGTTTGTTATGCTGGAATAGTGATTTCTTATTTGTAATTTCTGAATCACTAAAATAATCACAACAAACTACAAAAGTAATCTAGCCTTAAAAAGACATTTTCTATACACAATTGAAAAACATCATACTGTGAGAGAAGTAATAATTAATGGCTTTTTGTAGTGTTGTATTTACTTTCTAAATTTATTTTTCCTATATCATATCATGCTAGTTGTAGTCTTTTTAAAGTAATAGCCCAGGGTTAGAGTCTTAGTATTTGGGGAACTCATGCTCAGCATTTTGATGGAGCTATAAGAGAGAGGCTGGTAATAAGGGGTACTAAGCATGGGAGGCATGTTCCAGTCCTGTCTATCGCTAGCCTTGTGACCCTGAACATATCACTTAATCTCTTGAATTTTCATTCTCACAGCCTAAAGTGATTGGATTGAGTTTTTCAAACAAGATGTTATAGTGTCAAAATGGCCCTTCTAGCCTGTCACACCTTTAAGAACAGAGCACAGTCTTGAAATTGCAGTTGCCCCACAATTCTGACATAATGATTTGTTAACATTCTTTTGAAGAGAATTTCAGCTTGGAATGCTAAAGTGACCATATATGTATGTCTGTATATATATACATATGTGTGTATATATATTTATATGTATATATATACACGTGTGTGCACGCATATACATTGAACAGGAACTAATGTAAGGTTCATGGTTCCTAATTCTTAGATAGTTGGCCAGAGAAAATTCTAAATGGGTGATAAGACTTGACATTTCTCCTTTTCCTTCATGTATGTTTCATTTTCTATAGCCTTTCCTGTGATAGATACATATTTATCTTTTCTCCATATATAAAAAATCTATGTCTGATGGGTTGCACATATAGGCATAACATAAAACTCAGGACATAATAAGAACTTTGGCTCAGAAATCTTTTTTTTAAGTTCATACCATACACTAAGTTTCATTGAGATTTGGTAGATTATAGGACATAAGCCTTAAAAAAATACTGTATATATTTTAAGATTTTATTTATTTGAGAAAATGAGAGAACACGAGGTGGGGTTGGGCGGGGGGAGGCAGAAGGAGAGGGAGAAACAGACTCTGCTGCACAGGGAGCCCTAGGTGGGGCTTGATCCTCCATCCTCAGACCCCAGGATCATAACCCAAGCCAAAGGCAGACACTTAACTGACTGAGCCACCCAGGCATCCCCCCCAAATACTCTATCTTTATTTCAGGAGTTGACTTTATGTTGAATTTGAGTCTGCCTTGTTAAATGATGAAGCCAGAATTTATTAGATTATGTATCTTCTAACTTTTTTGGATTGCAATTTCCTTTGAAATTCTGGTGTGCATACTAGACATCTGCTTAGAAAACATAGTTCACAAAATTGTGTCTATAATTTGAGATTGCTAGCCTTTCTCCAGTTTAGTCAAGTTCATTTCATGGACCTCTACATTAAGAAAGTTTTGAAGAAGAACAGACCTGTGAAGTGCTAAACATAATGTCTTTCTTAAGTTAGTTTTGTATATTTTCATGAATACTTCTTGATGGCTACTATTTATATCCAGGAGATATATGGATCCTGGATATTTATATCCAGATATATATATATATATATATATATATATAAATGTGTGTGTGTATATATACACTTGTATGTATATGTGTGTGTGTGTATATATATATACACACACATGTATGTATATATGTGTGTGTATATATACACATAGCTATTATTTATATTCAGGGGTGTGTGTTTATATCTAGCAGTGGTAAAAAAATCAGAAATCTTTCCTGCCTTCATGGATTATGTTAATGTTAAGAAGGAAAAGAACTGTGTATGGTTAATAATCATTGCAGATTCCAGGGACCTACATAGTTGTAAGGAAAGGTTCCTCTGAGGAGACCTGAACAGAGATAAGGGAGCAAGAATGAGATGTTTCACAAAGAGGGAAAGCATGTGAAAGGCCTGAAGCTTGAAGGGCTTAATGTGTCTGGGGAAATGAAAAGCTGGAGCACCTTGATGGGGGAGGGGTGATGGATATGGCAGAGACCACATACTGCAGGGTCTTATACACAGCAATAAGGAGTTTGGATTCGAAAATATGAGAAGTTTTTAGTAAGGGTGTAGCATCATCTGAATTATGGTTTTTAAAGATTACCCTGCTGTGTAGAGAAGAGAATACTGGGACAAACAGAAACAGATTGGCAGTGTGGATATGCAGTAGCTGAGATAGGAGATGATGATGGCTTAGATTATGAAGTGGTGGTGGGATTGAGAGGAGTGGACATACTTGAGATATTTTGAGGCAGCAAAAATAGGACATGATAATGGATTGGGTACAGAGCATAAGGGAGAAAAAAGAACCCAGAGATTTTGCTGGAAGTCAGGATTTTTTTTTTGGTGGAGAGGTAATGGTAAATTCAGAAGTTGTTTGTTTGTTTGTTTTTTGTCAGTTATAGGTTCTCAAAATCCTGTCAGATTGTCAGGTAGGCCTCTACCAGAGAGGATCAAAGATATTTGGCTTGGAGATGTCCCTTTCAAGATCACCAGTGTGTTATTATTGATACTTAAAAGCCATGAAAACAGATGAAATCAGAGAGTAAGAGAAGGAAGAAATTATAGAGAGGAAAGAAGGATTAAATAGAAATAGAACCCTGAGGAGTACAGCACATTTCTAAGTTGGGGAAACTGGAAGGCCTCTAGGAAGGAGGCTAAGAAGGACAGTCAGAGTGGTTATAGGGAAATTGGGAATATATATTGGATTATGTCATGGGTCCTAAGTAATGTGAGTATTTCAAGAAAAGAATAGTTAACTGTATTGAGTTTGGCCGAAAGGTTGAGAAGATGTGGGCAGAAATATGGCTGTTGGTTAGGCAGTCTAAATGTCATCAGTAACTTTGATGAGCCAGTTTCACGGGCTGGTAGGAGTGGAAGCCAGATTTGAGTGACTTGAAGGATACTGGATGACCCAGGAATTAGAGATAGGGTGTATAGATAGCTTTATTTTTTTTTTTTTTAAGATTTTATTTATTTGATAGCGAGAAACACAGCTAGAGAGGGAACACAAGCAGGGGGAGCGAGAAGCAGGCTTCCTGCCAAGCAGGGAGCTCAATGTGGGCTCCATCCCGGGTCTCTGGGATCATGACCTGAGCCAAAGGCAGTCGCTTAACAAACTGAGCCACCCAGGCACCTCTATAGATAGCTTTTTAAAGAGGTTTGCAGATGAAAGGAAATAGACATGGGGTAGAAGCTGGAGGTATATGAGGATATAAAGGAAGTCTTTTTTTGTTTATTTTTTGAGTATAAAAAGTGCTGCAGCATGATTTTAGTTTTTAGGATTAATAAGGGAGAAAGGAAGATGAGGGGAGAGGGTATTGAAAAAGCAAGATTGTTCAGAATCCTGACTGTACAGGATAGTCTTAACAGAAGGGGATCCCTTCCTCAATTTTGAAAGGGGAGAAGACAGAAGAGCATGGATGTAGAACCAAGTAAGTACATAGATTTTGTGGAGGAAAACTGGGATATTCTAGCCTAACGGTTTTTACTTTTTCTACAAACTGAGGCAAGATTAACAGTTTAGTAGTGGGAACAGTCTGAATATGAAAGTAACAAAAATCTATTTCCAGTAGCATCAGAAAGAATAAATATTTAGAAATAAATTTAAAAAAGATGAGGCACCTGGATGGCTCAGTTGGTAGAGCATGCAACTCTTGATCTCGGTGTTGTTAAGTTCCAGCCCCACAATGAATATAGAGGTTACTTAAAAATAAAATCTTAAAAAAAAAACAACAACAAAATTTTTATACTAGAGAACATTACTAAGAGATACTAAAGATTTAAATAAATGGAAAGGGGTGCCTGCACAGTTGGTTAAGTGTCCAACTTGTGGTTTCAGCACAGTTCCTATCTCAGGCTGGTGAGATCAAGCCCCAGGTTGTGCTCTACACTGGTTGCAGAGTCCGCTTGAGATTATCTCTTCCTCTCCCTCTGCCCTCTTGCTCTTGCTTTCTCTCTTTCTAATAAATAAATGAGAGACAGTCTGTGTTCATAGGTTGGAAGATTGATGTTAAGATGGCATTTGTTCCCAAACTTACCTATAGATTCAGCAAAAGCCCTATTAAAATCCTACCAGGTCAGAGTGCCTGTATGCCTCATTGGTTAAGCCACTGCCTTCAGCTCAAACCATGATCCTGGAGTCCTGGGATGGAGTCCCACATTGGGCTCCCAGCTCCGCGGGGAGTCTGCTTCTCCCTCTGACCTCCCCTCTCATGTTCTCTCTCTCTCTCACTCACTCACTCTCTCTCAAATAAATAAATAAAATCTTTAAAAAGAAAAAAGTCCTACCAGGCATTTTTGTAGAAATTGTAAAGCAGAGCCTAGAATTTTAAGGAAATGCAAAGGACATAGAGTAGCCAAAACAATTTTGAAAGCAAATAAAATAGAAGATTTGCCCTACCTAATTTTAAAAATTTTCCGTAATCTGCAGTAATCAAGACAGTGTGATTGGTATAAGACTAATAAGCATGGCTCAGTCAATGAAGTGTCTGCTTTCAACTCGGGTCATGATCCTGGATTCTGGGATCGAGTCCTGCATCTGGCTCCTTGTTCAATGGGGAGCCAGCTTCTCCCTCTGCCTGCCCCTTTCTCTCTCCTGCTCTCTGAAAAATAAATAAAAATATTTTTTAAAAATGAAGTTGTTGGGACGCCTGGGTGGCTCAGTTGTTGGGCGACTGCCTTTGGCTCAGGTCATGATCCCAGAGACCTGGGATCGAGTCCCACATTGGGCTCCCTGCTCGGCGGGAAGCCTGCTTCTCCCTCTCTCACTCCCCCTGCTTGTGTTCCCTCTCTAGCTGTGTTTCTCTCTGTCAAATAAATAAAATCTTAAAAAAAAAAAAGTTGCCCATCTGAAAAAAATTGAAAAAGAAAGGCTAAGCCTGAAAATTAATAGAACAGAAATGAGATTCGAGAAATGAACCCTTAACATCTCTATGATGACCTGGTTACTGAAAAAGTGCCAGGATAGTTTAATGGGGGAAGATAGTTTTTTCAACAAATGGTATAGGACAATTAGATAGCTGTATGTTTAAAAAAAAAAAAAGGACTTGGACATATTGCTGTATATACTTCACACCATACACAGAAATTATCTCAAAATAGATCATAGACTTAATTATAAAATCTAAAACTATAAAAATTCTAGGAGGCATTTGAGAAAGTCTTTATGACCTTGTGTTAGGCAGAGTTCTTAGATGACACCAAAAGCATGAATCATAAAAGAAAATACTCACAAATTAGACTTCATTAAAATGTTTAAAAACTTTAGTGCTTCGGAAATGAGGAATTGTAAATGTCTGTTAGCAGCCTTGTTCACAGTGGTCAAAAATTGGAAGGCAGTCCAACTGTCCATCAAATGGATAATGGGTAAACAAAATGTGGTATAGTGAATGGATAAACAAAATGTGGTATATCCATGTAGTGAATACGATTCTAATACAAAAAGGAACAAATTACGAAATACTGCAATAAAGATGAATGTCAAAAACATGAAAAGTGATAGAAGCCAGAAACAGAAGGGTATGTATCTGTACAGAATAGTGGGTTACCTTAGGCCAGGGTAAGAGTGGAAACACTGGAGGAAAACATTTGGAGTGGTGGTAAAATTCTGACATTGAATTATGATGCATGACTCTATGATTTTTCTTAAAATTCAGTGAATCATACCCTTACCCATGATTATTAGATTTTATGGTATATAAAGTATACCTCAAAACTATAAATTTTTTGAAAAGTTTTGCAGGGGGAGGGGAATGTATGAAATAGTCATTTTAAAGGATGTGAATGAAGGTGGGTGTGGTAGAGAATATAAGGACCTTCTACTGTCTGTAGAATATAGTTCTAATTACAAAATCTTGGTATCCACACCAGTACTAGAATGATAATTCTGGCTTACTTTTATTGACTGCTTTCTGTGTGCTGGCTCTGCTTGCCTTATACATACTAGATTTTTTTATTTGTACATTATTTAGTAGATTTAGGAGGGGCTGAAAAAGTTGTGATTTAGAATGAATTAAGACCCAGTTTCATGTGATGTGATGAGCACCATGTGTTAGATGCAACTGATGAATTATTGAACACTACATCTGAAACTGATGTACTATATTTTGGCTAATTGAATTTAAATTAAAAAAAAAACAGTTTCTGTTGACTGTGGGTGGTATGCTGAACTTATAGACACTTAATTCAGATATCT
Source organism: Spilogale gracilis (assembly GCA_004023965.1). Classification (NCBI taxonomy): domain Eukaryota; kingdom Metazoa; phylum Chordata; class Mammalia; order Carnivora; family Mephitidae; genus Spilogale; species Spilogale gracilis. The sequence goes on along the minus strand of PITA01000844.1, from coordinate 106,501 downwards.
TTTTTTTTTTTTTTTTTAATTCAGATATCTTAATTTTTGGAAAATCACAGAAACAATGCCTTTCAAAAATAATATGATTTTGAAATAATCATGCTTAATAAGTAGTAATTTAATCAAATAGTAGTTTTAATCTACAGGAAGCACTACTTCCCGTTGTCTTCTATTAAAATAATCACTGTTAGGACTCTTCGTTTCCACTCAGGTCATAATCTCAGTACCTGGGATGGAGTCCTGCCTCAGGCTGTTGCTCAGTGTGGAGTCTGCTTAAGATTCTCTCTTCCTCTTCCACTGCCCCTCATAGCCCCCTCCCTGTACTGGTGCACATACACATTCTCTCCCTGTCTCTCTCTTTCTCTCTCTCTCTCTTTTTTTTTTTTTTTAAGATTTTTTTTAAAAAAAAGATTTTATTTATTTGACAGAGAGAAACACAGCGAGAGAGGGAACACAAGCAGGAGGAGTGAGAGAGGGAGAAGCAGGCTTCCCGCGGAGCAGAGAGCCTGATGTGGGGCTTGATCATGGGTCTCTGGGATCATGACCTGAGCCAAAGACAGTCGATTAACCAACTGAGCCACCCAGGTGCCCCTTTTTAAAGATTTTATTTATTAGAGAGGGAGAGAGAGAGAGATCGAGCACAAGCCAGGGGGAGAGGCAGAGGCAGAAGTAGACTCCCTGTCGAGCAGGGAGCCTGCTTCAGAGCTCTGTCCCAGGACTGTGGGATCCTGACCCAAGCCAAATGTAGATGCTCAGCCAACTTGAGCCACCCAGATGTCTTTCCCATAAATAAATCTTAAAAAAAAAAAATCATTGTCACTATCATGAACCTTTTTGTAGCTAAAAGCTTTTTATTTATTTATTTTTTTAAGATTTTGTTTGTCATAGAGAGCACAAGCAGGCAGAACTGTAGACAGAGGGAGAAGAAGGCTCCTCGTTGAGCAAGGAGCCCATTGCAGAACTCAATCCCAGCATCCTGGGATCATGACCAGAGTCCAAGGCAGACACTTAATGGACTGAGCCACCCAGGTGTTCAAGGCTAAAAGCTTCTGATGTTACTTAGAAGCACTGATTTGGTGTCTTTGTGCTTCAGAATTTTTGTATGCAGTCTGAGTTTGCATAAGTAGATCTGAGCCCAAGTCCTCACAATCATATGAATATACTGTGTTGGATAAAAAAAAATAGCTAACAGTGCTGATCTAAGAGTGATTATTGCTTCTTGTCTGTGGATAATTATGTCAAATGTTGTACTTGGAAATAGACATCTCTATATCCTTGAAAAAAGAAATTGTTGTCTGGAAACTAAGTATTACTGATTTTTCTTCATGTCTCATTTCTGACTAGAAGTATCAGGTTTGTTTGAACTCAAGTATTTATTGATACTGTATTTTTTAATATTTGATTTAGGAGAATTCATATTTGGAGCACCTGGGTGGCTCAGTTGGTTGGGTGTCTGGCTCTTGTTTTCGGCTCAGGTCATGACCTCAGGGTTGTAGGATGGAGGCCTCTCTTTGGGTTTTGTGCTGGGTATGGACCTGCTTAAGATTCTTTCTCCCTCTCCTGTCTGACCTCCGTCTCTATCTCCCTCTCTTTAAAAAAAAGAAAAGAAAAAAAAGAAGAATTTGTATTTTTTAGGGCACTTAATTATATTTCATGGAAAAATATTTAATTATGACACCCTTATAATATTCTGTGTCAGCAAGTATTGAGTACAGTATAGTCAAAATAGGAATGTGACAATTTTAGATTTAAATCTCTGCTTGGTACTTACTAGCTCTCTTGCCCTGAACAAATAACTTAACCTCTCTAGAAGACCCATTTCCTCATTTGTAGACTGAGGATAATACCAGATGATACTAGAAGTTTTCATAATACCAAAGTGAAGTGTAAACATCTAGCAAAGTGCCTTGTTATAAGAGGGTGATCAAGTAAGTGTCATTCAGACAAGCTCTACTTATATGAGAAAACTCAGAATTTATATGATTTGGCTTTAATAGTAAAAATCTCTTCCTATTTCTTCTGAGCCTAGATTTATATTTTATTATTTTTGTTGCCTGAAATTAATAATAACTGTCCCCAATCCTTTGATCCTATCAGTAATGCCATTTGTTTCACCCTTTTACTATGGAATTAGAGAATTTGTCCTCCTGAATAAAGTGTACAACTAAAAGGCTCTAATAAGGGATGATTTTAAGGTTTTGCACTTAATATAGCTCGCAGAATGGTGATAGCCATTAACAAATAAAGAAGTGAGGAGGAATCTATAGTTTTATAGGGAGACATTGGTGAATTTTGGATGTGCTCAGTGAGATGCCATTCTCAGTCCATCTGTGTTAGCCCGATTCTGTGGGCATGTCAAAGCTTGAGAGTAGCAGCTGTGTGGCCTTCAAGCTTGTGCAGACTTGATGGTGGCTTCTGAATGAGGCCACTCACAAAAATGAAGATTGCAAACTTCATTATATTTGAATTGTTCTTTCACGGTAAATGGTAAATTGCACTTGTGTCATAGAAATTTAGGTATTTTCACTAAAGACTTCAGAGTTTTTCTGAAATATTCTTGAGACCATTAGCAAGGTAAGGTGGATCACATCTGTAATATTCACCTGAAATTAGTATAGCCTTCAAAAAGTTGAACCTTGGATGTTAAACCCAGAAGTATTTGCATGTTTAATTTAAAGGGTTCGCTAGCTATTTGCAAGCAGACCCCACAGTCATCCATACATAGTGTGATTGCATTTTGGCTGAGGAGTAAGTCTTGGAGCTAGAATAGTCTAGCCTACCAGCTGCCATCAGCATTCATGGCAGCTGTGTGGTACTTAGTTGACACAAGATCTCATTTAATCCTTATAATAAGCCTGCCAGGTATTGTTCTTCCCATGTCATTAATAAGAAAATATGCTTTTATGATGCTCTAGAATTAATGAATTCTTAAGATTTGTGAACAAATTCCTTGAAAGTCAGTGATCCTGTAGCTCTAGCATCGCTATACCATTTTATTTAGGGAATTGAATCCTACTCACTGTATGTTCAAAAGATATTTTTTCTTTCTTTTTTTTTCTTTTAAAGATTTTATTTATTTGACAGCGAGAAACACAGCGAGAGAGGGAACACAAGCAGGGGGAGTGAGAGAGGGAGAAGCAGGCTTCCCGCTGAGCAGGGAGCCCAATGTGGGGCTCGATCCCGGGTCTCTGGGATCATGACCTGAGCCGAAGTTAGTCGCTTAACCAACTGAGCCACCCAGGCGCCCCCAAAAGATATTTTTTCTATTTAATATTCTGTAATAACATGAATCATTAATTCAGCAGTCACTATTAAATACCTATTATGCACCAATGCATGCATCCAGGGCACTGAGTATATAAAGCTGAATGAAGGAGACTTGGTTCCTGCCCTTTGGTAAATGTAAATCCCTTCTCCTAAGCTCTAGCGCTCTGACAGGGTAACTGTACCTGTCAGGTTCACGACCATATCCCAGACACATTTTTGGGTAAATATTTGTTGAGTGAATATTTTTTGAATGTTGAATGAATAAGTGTAGATTTATTTTTTTTTTCAGAAGTATGTTTGCTCATCACTGACTGTAATACTGTAATAATAAAATAGTAACAGAATAACAAATGCTATTGTGTCATGCCTGCTATATGCCAGCTACTGTTTTGCCCCCATTACTGGCATTAATTCATTTAATTCGCAATGTGGGTGCAGTTTATTATCCCTGTTTTTAAAATGAAGACGCGGAAAGGGTAAGTAACTTCTCCAAGATCACACAGCTAGTAAATGGTAGGGTTGGGATTTAAGTAGTTCTCTTTGTAACCACTATGTTCTACTTTCTTTTTTTTTAAAGATTTTATTTATTTGACAGAGAGAAACACAGCTAGAGAGGGAACACAAGCAGGGGGAGTGAGAGAGGGAGAAGCAGGCTTCCCGCCGAGCAGGGAGCCCGATGTGGGACTCGATCCCGGGTCTCCGTGATCATGACCTGAGCCGAAGGCAGTTGCTTAACCAACTGAGCCACCCAGGCGCCCTGTTCTACTTTCTAAGTATTATATGATTAATAGTTACTATTCTACTCCCATGCTCATGTCTTTGCTGTCTAACATGTCTAAAATACTCTAAATCCCCAAACTTCTTCTTTGAAATTATTTGACTTTTATAGACCATGTGGAGAGGCCCATACCTGCTTGCAGTCTGCCTCTACCAGTGTGAGTCCAGTTAGAATCTAACAACTGCAAGTCCTCTTTACCTAAGTCTTTCAGGCAGATGTTTTGAACATTTTAGAAATAAAACTTAAAAATAGATTCTTCTACATTTATTTAGATAACACTGATTATTTTTAGTAGTTTGCTAAGTATATTAATAATTTTACTAGAATAAAGAGATATGGGATTCCTGGGTGCCTTAGTCAGTTAAGCATCTATCTTAGGCTCAGGTGAGATCCCAGGGTCCTGGGATTGAGTTCCTCATGGGGCTCCTTGCTCAGCGGGGAACCTGCTTCTCCCTCTGCCTGCCATTCCATTTGCTTGTGCTCTGTCTCTCTCTCTCTGTCTGTCTCAAAAATCTTTCAAAAAATAAAGGGATACAATTCAAAACTATTTTTATGTAAAACTTTTATATACAAACAAAGAGCACCATAGTAGATTATTTTATTTGCTAAAGCAAAGTTAGCCAAGATGTCCTCTAGGAAATCTGGGTGACATTCATCTGGCTTTTTTGAGGTCCTGCTTATTAGCTCCAGAGGACTGCAACTTGGGAGAAGGTTCATGGAAACATGGTTTGGATCTCCTTAACACAGAGGCAGGGGCTTATGCCATAGATATGAATAAGATCAGCCAGGGTTACTTTGTAGAGTAAAAGAAAGGTAACAAGGAATCCTGAGGTAACTGCTTAAGACTTTGGAGAGAAATGAGCAGAGAAGCAAGGAAAGAGTGTGTCATGGAAAAGAGTAGTCTGTCACATGCCACAAAACTCAGTATTGGGTTTCACAGAGGTATAAGAGAGTCAGATTACCTGCTGACAAGTTTGTATATTACTTTCAAAAATATTTTTTAATTTAGATTTTTGGTTAACTCTGACTAGATTTTTTCTTGTATATTCTCCACACTGTTACTGAGATTTTGTTTATTCTTCCTTGGTATCCAGAACAAATCCTTCTCATGATGAGTTCATTTCTATATTAAGAATAGTGCAGGTGCGCCTGGGTGGCTCAGTTGGTTGGGCGACTGCCTTCGGCTCAGGTCATGATCCCTGAGACCCGGGATTGAGTCCCACATCGGGCTTCCTGCTCGGCGGGAAGCCTGCTTCTCCCTCTCTCACTCCCCCTACTTGTGTTCCCTCTCTGGCTGTGATTCTCTCTGTCAAATAAATAAAATCTTTTTTAAAAAAAAAATAGTGCAAACTACCTCATTTCTTAAAGTCCTTTGGTTTCCTTTATAATCTTTATCCCAAACATAATATTTGTCTAAATAATCGAGTCATCGGGAACATCTCTGTAATATTGTATTGTCTCCCATGGAATTAGAGGCATATTTGAAATAATAATTCAGAAACTTTATAATATACCACTCTTGCTGTGTTTTGTTTTGCTTTAATTTGACATCCTGCTGATTTCCCGAATCATCCCAATGAGATGATAATCTTCCTTCTGTAGTTTTCCCACCCTGTTCTGTATGCTTGCACTTGCATATACCTTGTATGCAGCCTCCTGTTCATGTGTGTGTGTGTTCGTTGATAGGCGGCAAGCAACTTGAGGACAAATATTAATTTATCCTTGTTTGTTTCCCTCACATCTCTGTTCATGATAGGCATCCAGAACTTATTGGACTGGTTAATTGGCACTTCAGGCCTTCATTCCTCATCACTACATTGATGGGTCCCAGCCAAAGTCATCATTTTATCATACTACTTGAAAATTTCCGAACAACAAAGACGCCTGGGAGGCTCTCTTGCTTAAGTGTCTGCCTTCAGCTTAGGTCATGATCCCAGGGACCTGGGATCAAGCCCCGCATTGGGCTCCTTGCTCAACAGGGAACCTGCTTCTCCTGACTGCTGCTCCCCCCGCTTATGCTCACTCGTTCTCTGACAAATAAATAAATAAAATCTTTAAAAAAAATCAGAACGTACAGTGTCTGAACCTCTCTGAACAATATGAAAACTCTGAGACAAGATGATTATATAGATCTTTCAGTTAGACTGAAATACTAGAGTATGCTAGTATTTCATACTAGAGTATGCTAGTTAATACTTTCGAAGTTGTTCAGATGAGTCTAATCAGATATAGTGAGCATGCATACTAATAACGTTAAGGCACTGTGCCTCAAGACTGTTCTCTTAATTTTTAAAGATAATCATGGTTCATTTTAGTAGTAAACTCACAAGTTTCTCTGCCCTTCAGAGGTGAAATTTCTAATTTTTGAATTTAACAATAAGCAGGAAGTGGTAGGCAATCTAAATAAGGAAATAGGTCAGTAGTTTCTAATTTAATTTAGTTGACACTTTGGGAGGGAAAGCATAGCGTTCTCATAAAATGCCTGGCCCGGCAACGGAGCTATCAAATCTGAGTAGTCCTGTCTACCAGCCTTCAAGTTACCTATCAGCTCACCCCCACATTTCACAGTCTTGTTTCTCTTAACATGGACTGTGTGTTCCCATCCAACAAATCTGTTTTCTGTTTCTCATAGTTACTTGTTCTATATCAGTGTCTTCTCATAATGCTCCTTTCTGTATCTGCTATACCCTCCCCCAACTTACATCCTCCCGCTTTTTCAGAACATGAGTTAGCTTTTGTAGATTTTGGAAATCTAATTTGAGCAACCTTATCCTCACTCTGAGACTTTAATTTGTCTCCTACCCACACTTTTCTGTGTGTTTCGCACTAGGTGGTTTTTTGTTCATTTATGCCATTGTTTAGCTGCTTTTCCAGTAGATTTACATCTCTGTAAATCTTACAGTATTGTAAGCATTCAGAATAAAATTCAGGTTTCTTTTCTTTCGGGACTGCATGATGTCTAGAGCAGCAAAAGCACATAGTAGATGTTTGGAAAACATAGCCAGCTTTTTCGGGTAAGCCAGTTGCTTAGCCCTGCTTATTGCTTGCTTTCATAGACGTGATTGGGGTGATGAATTAAGGCAAGGCTGGACTCCCCACCCAGGGAAGTAAGAAGGGGGGGTGGTGAAGCTCGCAGCCTTGGATACTTTCTCTGCCCACCCCAGCCAACATTCTGGGCTTGAGAAGAGAAGAGGAGGAGGTGGCAAGAACAGGAACAAATAGCACAGAATTCTCTGAGCTCTGACTTTGGTGCTTTGCTGACTGACGTTACCAGTTCTCCCTTCATCCCTTTCATAACCTTCCCCTCCCCCCATTTCTTTTTTTATAGCAGGGTGACTGTAAGAAGTTTAACAAGAAACAAAACTAGGAATTGGTGGGCAGGTAAAGAAAGAAATGGTGGTAGAATTTGGATATCTTTTCACTACAGCATATACTTGCTTTTATAAAATGGAATAAAGCACAACTTCCATTGAGTTCCAGTGTACCTGGTGGAAGGTGGAAGACCACAGACCCACTTAAAGATGAGGGCTTGAGGCACACTCACACGATATCACACACTGATGGCACATTCCCTAGCACAGGCCACTGAGACTTGTGCCACGTCAAAATGACTGGTTATACCGTTGTTGTGGTTTGTATAAATCTCACAGGAATAGGAGAAATTGCTGATGTGAAACCTTTGAAACATAAGGGCCTACTGTTTTCTCTGCCTCCCTGCAAAAAGCTAAGGATTTATTAGCCAGAGGAAGGGAGTTTTGGTTGGCTTTTCTCTTACTACCCTTGGTTTTGAACCCCTGGAGAAAAGAGAGCTTTTACTTTCCTCAGCACATTTCTGTAGATTCCCCCTAAGACTTGATTTTAGAGTGAATCCAGATGTCATATTTCTCATTTGCATGGAACAAATGGCCAAAGTGGCATTGTCATAATTATTAATTGTATCATGGCTATTTTCTACATAGTGCTCTTTTTTTTGCTTCCTCTATTCATTTGACCCTGTATACCCATGGAGCTGCCTTCCCTGTTTTTCTTCTTGCTTTTACTGCCAAATAACAAATGACCCAGATTCTTCTCTACGCCTTGTATAGTCTCCTTAACCACTAGTAGTCTCTTATTTTTTTTTTTTTTAAAGATTTTATTTATTTGACAGAGAGAAACACAGCCAGAGAGGGAACACAAGCAGGGGGAGTGAGAGAGGGAGAAGCAGGTTTCCCGCCGAGCAGGGAGCCCGATGTGGGACTTGATCCTGGGTCTCCGGGATCATGACCTGAGCCAAAGGCAGTCGCTTAACCAACTGAGCCACCCAGGCGCCCCACTAGTAGGGGCGCCTGGGTGGCTCTTATTATCCCTCCTCTCCCTTCCTTTTAAAAAGGATATTCTTTTTCTTTTTTTTTTTAAGGGGAGGGAGTCCTTACTCTGTTTTACCATTTCCCTTGCAGTTGACATTGAGTTACTTCTTGGTGAATAGTCTCTCTTTTTTTTTTCCCCCCGCTGACCATAATCCTGAATTATTCTGTTATTATGTCTTTAGCATCCTGACTGTCTTCATACCGTGTCTCTTTCTCTTGTTCATAATTAGCTTTGACGACTCCTATCCTTATGTCCAACCTGTGAGATCCTTCAGATTTTCTCTTTGAAAGATGTCAGCTAATCATTCTTTTCTGTCTTTTGCATTACTCACCTGAGCTCTTAGTAGTTTATTGTTCAATTACTGTAGTAGCCTCCTAAATCTTAACTAGCTTTTCTGTAATTGTTAATGAATAGATATGTGAATTTCTAAAAAATTATATGGCACTCTTCAAAAATACTCAGTAAAAATTAGTCACATTCAGAGCCCTCACTATTGAACTCTGTCCAGTTTGCTGCCTAGCCACCACTACAATCTCTGCTTTGACCCCTTGGTGCGCTGCCCCTCTCCCCAGCCCCCAGAAATTAGAATGCCCATCTTGTTTAGACTTAGCAAAAACCTACCCGTTTTTTAAAGTCCAGATCAGGCTTCCTTCCTCCCCCCTCCCCAATAATACTATTTTCAACCTGCAGTAATCCCTCTGTAATTCTTACAGTATCAAGTCCTAATTATGTACCATCCATTATGAGTCAGATATTGAACTTTTTGGCATATGATTAATTGTAAACTTAGAGAACAGACGTAATTTCTGTCTTATAGCTGAGAAATGTGGGGCTTCAGAGGTTACATGTTCAACAGGAATTGGGATTCAGATCCAGCTCCATTTGATGACAAAACTTCAAGACCTCAACCGTTTTGATATGTAAAATTACAGCCTTATATCATGGCTTACCTTTTTCAATCGTGTGTTGTGTTAACAACTAGATCAGAAGTTCCTTGTGGAGGGTGGGGGGTGGAGGATGTGGAATGTGTGTTAGAACTCTGTGTGCTTCCCAGGGCCCACTATGTACTTTGAATACTGTATGGTGTCCTTTAGGGAACATTTTGATGAGGTGTTCCTATAGTGCTACTAATTATAATAACCAGTCTGCCTTCTTTTTGTGTTAGAGCATTCTCTAAAATGTGAGTATAAGAAAACCTGTAGGCATGGCTGCAGACTTGGTTTAAGGGAGGCAGTAGAAAACCTTTGTTTCCCAAAGTGTGGGATATGCACCCAACAAGATGTGAAAACACCCAGTAAGAAAGCTGTTCCCTTTTCACTTGTTTTCCAGGTCTGGTGAAGGAGAAATTTCAATTTGCTACTAGTAAGTTTTTAACACCTTCCTCACACGTTACTTTCTTAACAGGCAGACCTTGTTGAATCCTTAAGCATATTTTGCAGACAGTGTTATTTAGCTGAAATTAAATAGCAGTTTTGTTTTCCTTGAACTTGTTTTTGTTTCTGTTATCTTGTTTCAGGCGATAACTTATTTTTTTACTTATATTGTGATACAAGTTCCTTTTAAATTAGTGTAGTAAGGGGCACCTGTGGCTCAGTTGCTTAAGGGTCTGACTCTTGGTTTGGGCTCAGGTTCTGATCTCAGGGTTTTGGGATTGAGCCCAGTCAGGCTCCGTGTTCAGCGTGGAGTCAGTTTAAGGATTTTCTCCTCCTCCCCTTGCCCCTCCCCCCACTAGCACTCTCTAAAATAAATCTTTTAAAAAATGTATGACTTACCAGCACAAGTAGTCCATGAATGAGCAGAATCTGTGAAGGTGGTGTGAGGATGCAAGTTTGGGAAACAGTGGCTTAATGAAAGAAGCCAGACTTCAGAGTTTCTCAAAGCTAGATTCATATTTTGGCCCTGATGATTTTTAGTCTGTGATCTGGGCAAGAACTTTATCTTTGCCCATTTTGATTTGTAACATAAATGTAACAGTACCTACTTTTTAGGGTTGTTTGAGGTGGTTTGATATCTTTATCAATTTTGTTATTTTCTTTAGTATTTTTTCCTCATTTAGTCAACTAAAAATCTTTGATACAATTTCAACGATGTAGTTTAATTCTTTTTTTTTTTTTTAAAGGATTTTGGCATTCTTTTCTTTTTTTTTTTAAGGTTTTATTTATTTGACAGAGAGAAACACAGCCAGAGAGGGAACACAAGCAGGGGGAGTAAGAGAGGGAGAAGCAGGCTTCCTGCCGAGCAGGGAGCCCCATGTGGGGCTCGATCCCTGGTCTCCGGGATCATGACCTGGGCTGAAGGCAGTCGCTTAACCAACTGAGCCACCCAGGCACCCCCAAAGACGTAGTTTAATTCTTAATGATTTCTTACTGGCAAGCAGTTAACTACTGTGGGCTTTAGTTTTCCTGGGCATTAGTTTTTTCATTTGCACGTTGGGAATAATATAGCACTTGCCTCATAAGATTGTTTTGAGGACTAAATTAATTCATAAAACACTCAAAATTGTGCTTGGTACTTGGAATAGTGCTAGATAGCCATTAGCTACTGTTGTTTTTATTTCCTTTGAAAGGATGTAGCATCTTGGAAGATCCTGAGAACTTTTTTCTTTGTTCTAATCATTCTGACTAGGGGATGGAAGGTGTTTTGTGGTATTTGTATATGTTTATTAAACACCTGTTGAGTATAAAGCATTGTTGTACTGGGACCATGGTACCCTGGCAAGGGAGAATAAGGAGGTCTTTAGCAAAGCTACTCTGAGCTATCTATACCCTAAAGTGATTGCAGTATTCAGTTAAACTCAAAAGACTTAACCCCAAAGAACTGAAGGGATGAATGTTCAGTCACTGTGTCTGTATTTACTGCATTTTTAATTAAGTAAAATGCCATAGAACATTTGAGATATATATGTATATATATCACTGTTTCTTCAAGGTTGTATCATGGGTTCATATTAGTTTCGTGATTATATTTGCTACTGTTTTGCAATTTTTTTCTATTTTACAAAATAAACTTGGTTTTAGGACAAGTAGTGTTTTTAAATTCTGTGGGTCAGTTCCTTAGACATTGGTTGTAAAACAGAGGTAGTAAGCCAAATCATTTCCCTACTCCCCCCCCCCCATTTTTCTTGAGTAATTCAATTGGTACTGTATTGATAGAGGAGAAAACTGACCCTAAGACATAACACAAAACTAGCGTGCAGAAAGTTTTCATTATCAAATATTTAATCCAAAAATATGATAAAACACTCATTTGCAAAATAAAAATACTGATGCTTGATTTTACACCAGATATTATTCCTTTGGAGCTAGAGTTACAGGACAGGTTTTAGCAAGTAACTTAATTATTTCCACTTAATTCCCCCATTCAAGCAGTGAATTTAACTCCTTATGTTTTTGTCATCATAACAACTCACATTTAAATATACATCTGTGTCATTTTTTTGAAGGTGGCACATAGCTAGAGATATTTGGTACTTAGACAGAAATAGAATTTTAAAAATTAGATGTTTTCAGAGAGTAGTTGTGTTGTAATTATAGACTTGATAGGAAACTTGTATTCAGAGAAATAGTATTTGTACTAGAAGGGATCTTAGAGCTAGAATCCAAACCATTCTTTTGTTTTGGTGGGCACTACAATATATTAACTTACTTGTATTCACATAACAAGCAGTTACCAACACTTGAGTCTGTGGCCTACACACCAAGAACCCAGAAACTCTTGTTTTATGATGCAACATAGTAAAGCTCTGGTGGGATTTACCTTATTTATCATGTGAATTTACGACTGGGCAAACATTATTCTTTATAAGATAATGTGGTTAAGAGCATGGGTTTCCATCGTGTTCTGTCAGTTTGCTGTGTGTCCTTCAGCAGGCTTCAGCAGGTGTCAGTTTTCTCATCTGTAAAACTGTACCGACCTCAAAGAGTTGTGAGGGTGATTATATTGGTTAACGTGTTACTGAGCGTGGATGGGTACCTGACATATATGTATATATGTTGTTACTGTTAGCTTGGTATCATCATCATCATTGTCATTTATCCTGCAACAACCTGCAATAGCTCTTGACACAGGGTAGAGCATTATCCTGAGTGGAATGAATAGTTCCTGTTTATCACAAGTCATGGCAAGTTCCCAGGCCTGTGTTTGTTGATGCTTGACCAGTGGTGAAGAAGAATATGTATCCGAGTTATAGCACAGGTGCTTAACCCTTTCCACTCCGACTGTGCTCATAGACTGTTACAGACACTTCTGAGCTCCACTCTGTTCTGTGTGTTTATGAAGAATAATGGGCCCAGTAAGAGGAGTAGTAGTAGCAAGAGTGCTGTAGGTAAGGACACACTGTGGAATCCTCAGCTTTCCCACACTTAATAAAGCTTCTCTGTGCTTTCCTTTTCTCATATAAAATAGGGATAAAAGGCCCTGTCTTTCAGGAATAAACGTTCCCTTTGTGGAGACTGAATGAGCTGATTTGTAAAGTTCTTAGAATGACACCTGGCCTGCAGTATTTAAATGTTTACCTTTTATTATTATTCTTTTTTAATTTGGTAAATCAGGAGTTGCTGTGGCTCTAGAATAGTCCATTAGGCCTCCATGTAAGAAAACAATGACAGAGGTTTGATTATTAGTAACAATTTCTGAAAAATATTACTCCTTAATCAAAAATTACTATTTTAATACAGCATATTGTTATGAAGTTTTGGCTTTTCCTGTCACCTTATGCATCTTACTAGTTAAATGGGATCATTTATTGTTAGAGGTGCTTTAGAAGGGCAGTTACAAGTCTGGGTTTGCTTGAGACAATCTGGCTTATGCCTTTTGTCCAGGTATAAATAGTACCCCCTTTCACTCTTGCAGATGTCTTAGCTTGGATGTACGTTTTATAGCCACTCTTAAGTATAGTTTACTGGCTGGATTTATTTTACTGGACTATTCCCATGCCCCAATAATATTTTCTAAAAGCATGCACTACTATTTTAAGCTTAAGTTTTAGATGGTTTATGCTATTTTTCAAAACTACTTATGCATTTTTGTTGTTTTTCTTACCTTTAATCTGTTTTAGTTTCCTTTTTTTTTAAGTTTTGTTGTTGATGTAGAAAATACTAAACAATATTTTAATTAGGAATTTGGGACCTGAACTACTAATGAACTTTATATACTGTTTTTCATATCACACTCCTTATGTTTGGAGGCTATCAGAAGTGTTTTGTTTATATAACTAATGACTGTGATACTGATTATAAGCTGTAAAATATTTATTGGTCTATATGTACTACTCTTACAATAGTAGAACTGTTAACAGGAGTGTATATGGCCCAAAGCAAGTAAAATTTATAGTTAAGGAATTAGGAGTCATACATTGTGAAGAGGAATCTCTTTAATTATCTGTGCTATCCAGAATTTCAAATTAAGAGCTCCATAAAATTTAAAAATCTAGGGTGCCTGGGTTGCTCAGTTGAGTGTCTGACTCTTGATTTCAGCTCAGGTTGTGATCTCAGGGTTGTGAAATGGAGCCAGGTGTGTGAAGCCTGCTTGAGATTCTATCCCTCTTTCTCTGCCCCTCCATCCCATCTCTCCCTCTTTAAAAAAAGATTTTTTTAAATCTATCTCAGTCCTCTTTTTCCTTTTCTTTTCTTTCTTTTCTTTTCTTTTTCTTTTTTTTCTTTTTTTTTTTTTTTAAAGATTTTGCCTATTTATTTGACAGAGGACAAGCAGGAGGAGTGGCAGGCAGTGGGAAAAGCAGGCTCCCCGCGGAGCAGGGAGCCCCAATGCAGGCTTCCATCCCAAGACCTGGAATCATGACCTGAGCAGAAAGCAGACACTAAACCCAGGTGCCCAAGGAGCAGTCTTGATTTACTGAAAGAAAAGTGGAAGAGGTGTTTCAGAATTCTTGTATTATTTATACTGTGGGAATGAGCGTTAAGAACTGTACCTGACAGACCAGTGAAGGATGAGGTAACACATTTTCTTAGAATTGATTTCCCTTGGTTACTCTTTAGTTGTCTCAGTACCTTGAGTCACTTTGCCAGATAACAGGATCTTATATATAAAACCATTATATAATGATTCGTTAATGGCCTGAGAATAATATTTTTCCCTGTATTCAGAATCTGGGATAACTTGAAGCACTCCAGGACCATTATATAAGCAGGACAGGTTAGTATATAATAATACTTCTGTGTATGGTTATTGTTCATGAAATTTTGGTCTCACTTTCTACTCTTCTTGCTAGGGGACCTGAAGGCTTGCTATTTATTTTATGCCATTTTTCTAGTATTAACTATAGAACACCCTTTGGGGCAGAACATGTAAAATAGGTGGTCCACGTATTTTAGTTTATCAGCATATGTTTTAAAAATTACTTTGATGCCACATTACCATCTAAAAATGTGAACATATCATAGAAAATTACAGATTTCCAGCTTCAGACAAATCTGAAGATGGCTTCATTTGGCAAATAATCTTCTATAGTAGCAGTTAGCTAGAGCCTAATAGCAGTTACCCTCACACCTGCTCTCCTTAGTGCAGTACATCCCACACCTGGCCAGTTTCACTAATTTATGCTACCTGCTTGCACCTGTAGATACTGTGTTTTCAGTGACTGTTCTAGGACCAGGGGTAGATAGCATTGCAGACAAGTCCTCCTATCACTGTTCTCTGTTTCTACTCTGTCGAAGAAGAGGGTATGCTCTGGAATAGCATTTCCCAAAGTTTGGTCTGTAGACCCCTGATGGGTGAGGTAAAATTTATTTTTATACTAATAGTAAGCTGTTTTTTGCTTTTTTTTTCTGAGTTGATGTTTGCATTGATAGTGCAAAGTAGTGGCAGATGAAACTGTTGGTTCCTTAGCACAGATCAGTGCATTTACCAAATTTACTAATATTGTATTCTCACTTAAGAATGTTTTGTGTATGAAAAAATTTAATTTTATTAAGTCTTAACCCTTGAGCATATTTCTTTTTAGTACTTTGTGTGAGGAAATCTAAGTATGCCTAAAGCACTTCTGCATACTAAAGTATGATGATTGTCTCGAGGGAAAATACTTCTTTTTTTTTTTTTAATTTATTTTATTTATTTGACAGAGAGAAACACAGCCAGAGAGGGAACACACGCAGGGGGAGTGAGAGAGGGAGAAGCAGGCTTCCCGCCGAGCAGGGAGCCTGATGTAGGGCTCGATCCCATGTTTCTGGGATCATGACCTGAGCTGAAGGCAGTCGCCTAACCAACTGAGCCACTCAGGTGCCCCGAAAATGCTTCTTTTATTTGAGTTGTGAGCTGTACTGTTTTTTTCATGATACACCATTTTTCTTAAAGGAACGGCTAGCTTGGATAATGAGCAGATATTTTCCTGCAAGAAGAAGGTGTGCCTGTCACTTAAAACAACTAATACTTTTTATTACTAATGGTGTAATTCAACCTTTCTGACAAAAATTAGGATTTTGAAAAACTTCTGTCTACAACTATGTGCTTGACTGCTTTCCAATATTTAATGACTTTTCTGATGAAATTGATGGTGGTATGTTAATAATGTGGTTTTTAAAAACTATTTTATAAGTTTTGGGAGATCTGCATAACTTGATGAACTAGTAGCTTACTTATGACCAGTGCAAGATGCAGTGCGCCTGGTACACCAATGCATTTTAAGGTAGTGTGGATAAAAGGGTTTATTGGTATGGCTTTGGATGATTCTGTATTACAACTAAACTTTAAGCAATTACCATTTGTTAAGTTTTGGTGTAGTATCAAAACACAAAATCAGAATTATCTGACAAGGCTATATAAATTGTCTTCTGTTTTCCAATATATATCCCTTTTTTTGTTTTTTATTTTTATTTTTTTAAAAGATTTTATTTATTTATTTGACAGAGATAGATCACAGGCAGACAGTGAGAGGGAAGCAGGCTCCCTGCTGAGCAGAGAGCCCAATGTGGGCCTCCATCCCAGGACCCTGAGATCATGACCTGAGCCGAAGGCAGAGGCTCTAAACCACTGAGCCACACAGGCACCCTGTTTTTTTTTGTTTTTTAAACATTTTATTTATTTTTGAGGGACAGAGAGAGCACAGGTGGTGGGAAGGGCAGAGGGAGAAGCATACTCCCAGCTGAGCAGGGAGCCCAAATGAGATTCCATCTCAGGACGCCAGGATCATGACCCGAGCTGAAGGCAGACACTTATCAGCTGAGCCTTCTAGGCCCCCTTTATTTTTGTTTTTAATGTAAATTCTGTGCCCAACATGGGGCTTGAACTCATGACCCCAAGATCAGGAGTCATGTGCTGTACTTACTAAGCCAGCCAGGCATCCCTTTGATCAGTTTTCTTAGTTTTGGAAAATAGTTATTTTCATAAAATTTTATGCTGCATGTTATCGGATTGGTTGTTATTTTTAAATGAATTTATAGATACATATTCCTAATTTCCCAGTTTAAATTCTGATATGGCAAATATCAATAAATATAACCTACAAAAACAAAAGCTTTGGGGGATGCCTCAGTACTTTTTATTTATTTAAAAATATTTTTTCTCAATAACTTTTTAAAGCATGTGTAAGTGATCTCAACACCAGAAAATGTGAAAATCACTGCTCTTTGTACAGTGTACAGCATTGATTCCCAGAGTTCTGAAGCATTTTAATAGACTCTGAACCAAAAGGATTTATTTCTAGGCTGTAGAGGTTGGGTGTTTTTTGGTTTTTGGTTTTTGGTTTTTTTAGTGCCTCTAATGGTCTAAAACTGTATTGTGTAGTCTCCACAGGGCCTGTAATAACTCAGCTACTCTGCTACACAGTCTTTAACTTGACTGGTGTTCTTTGGGATACATTTTTGGAACTACTGCTCCATAAGTATGCCAATGTTAAGAGTTCTGTTTAGCTATGCCTTGGAGACAGCTGGGAACAGAGAGCTTTGGACTTGGACAAATAAGGCTTTGAATCCTGGCTCTGCCACTTAATAGCCTCAGTTTCCTTTCCTATTAACTGGGGATAATGGGAGCCAACGTTAAAGCATTGTTCTGATCATTAAGTATGATAACAAGTAAACAACCTTCCTAATCATAGGTACGGAGTATAATTGTTCCCTCCTTTCTTTTAATTTCTCTCATAAATGTGAATCTTCACTATAGATACTCCCATGTTATTAAAGCTAATGAGTCATAGAGGTGTAGGGACTAGTCTAACAAGTTACTGGAACAAGAAAAATGACACTGATTGCTAGCCCATATAGTACATACGTGTAGACCAAGCTGCCTGGGCTTTTAAACCAGCAAAAATATAGTCAGCTTTGCCACTGATTCAGTCCCATTTAACCTTTGATTTTAAAAATGAAAGCAATGGAGTCACCTCATTTTTAACCTGATAATGACTATAAAGGGAGGATCTTTTTTTATTAAAGATTTTATTTACATATTTGAAAGACTGTGAAAGAGCACGAGGGACGGAGGGCGGGAGAGGGTAGAAGAAGTGAGCTACTGTGGAGCAGAAGCTCCATGCCAGGCTTGATCCCAGGACCCTGGGATCATGACCTGAGCCAGGGGCAGACACTTAACTACTGAGCCACCCAGGTGCTCTAAAGGGAGGATCTTATTTTCTGTCCTATTTTATTGTACAGTTGAACCTTGAATATTATGGGTTTGAATTGAGTGGGTTCACTTACATATTTTTTTTGATAAATACAGGCACAATACATTTTAATACATTGTAAATGTACTTTCTCTTAATGATTGTCTTACTAATATTTTCCTTTCTCTAGGTTACTTTATTGTAAAAATGCAGAGTATAAACATTTAACATACAAAATATGTATTAATCGACTTTATGTTATTGTAAGTCTTCTGGTCAATAGTAGATTTTTAGTTACATTTTTGAGAAGTCAGAAGTTTAAGTGCATTTTTGACTGCATGGGGGTTTGGCTCTCCTAATCCTTGTGTTGCTCAAGGGTGAACTGTGTTAAACATGCATAAAATTTCATCTTGGGGAGAATATAGACAGCTTTCTAGGATGCTTCTCCATATTATATAGTTTCAGTATAGTCCTCATTCTGTTTTTCTGTTTTGTTTATTTTGTAATTCAGCTTATGGATTCAAGCTCAGATATGTAATTTGGCATCTGCTTTGATCTTTTTTCATTTCAAATAAGAAATAACTTTTATATACCTTTATTGTTAGCATTCCTGTACCTCATGTTTTGAGCCTAGGATTAAAGAGCCTCTCTTACACATTTAAACTACTCTTTTGTTGTCACTGTATTCTAGACCCTATGGGCTGTAAGACATGCTTTAGAGGCTAGTGAGGGTACTTGCCCCAAGGAAGCCAACATTGGGGGGGGGGAAGGACAGTGTACTGCATGTCTTGTTGGAAGATGAAAGGCATAACTTTGAATTATAGCTCTGCCGTTTGGGCCCTCTGGCCTTAGTTACTTGGCCAGTCTGATTCTTTCTTCCTCTGTAAAATGATAATAATACCAATTCTGCCACATTATTTTCAGGATTAGATGGGGGAACACTTTGAGTAATTAGGATTGTGGTTAGCATTATGTGTTCTTAATAAATGTAAATGCCCCTCCCCTACCAACAAATGTTCCACTACCACTATATTTGTGTATCTGGAAGTAAAAAAAAATACTCGTGTACTTTGCTCTTTGGTGAGCTCTTTGAGTTAGTATTAAAAAATTATTTATTCTTGTTTTCATATAATTTTAAAAGATTGGTTCTCTTTCTAAGCCATGGCATGCAAGGCAGAAGGCCAACAACTAGAAAGCCTGCTATAGAGTAAAAGAAAAGAGCTTGGCAATAAGGAAAAAGTCGCAAAATCATTAAAAAGAACAGAATAAAACAAAAACTCTGTGAATAGTGTTAGTCCATTAGGTGAAGAAAAACATTCCACTTTCTTAGGGGCTTTGAATATGTAACTGCAATATAGTACGATATACTAATTTATTTATAAAATCCGTATTATTGAAAATAAGAGTCTGCTTATTAGATCTTACAAAAATATGTTCTTTTGGTTTTCATCAAAATAATATCGGCATAGGATTTTAAAAAATCAGGGATTGTGGGCCCCTGGGTGGCTCAGGGTTTAAAGCCTCTGCCTTCGGCCCAGGTCATGATCTCAGGGTTCTGGGATTGAGGCCCGAGCGGGGCTCTCTGATCAGTAGGGAGCCTCTTTCCTCTGCATTTCTGCTTGCCTCTCTGCCTACTTGTGATCTCTCTCTCTGTCAAATAAATAAAATCTAAAAAAAAAAAAAAAAAAAATCAGGGATTTTAAGGGCTTTATGAAAAGAGCAACAGTTTCCTCTCCTTCCCCTTTCCTAGATTTCATCTTGGTTTCAATGAAGTTGATGCTGGCTGGTGGGTTTCGCCTCCAGTAAGTTCCGATGCTCTCTATTTGCCTTCTGTTGGTCTCCAGTTTCAAAGGCAGCAGTTTGCTTTGTGACCTGACGTTTCTTACAGATCTAAGAAGAGTTCTTGGTTTTTTAGTTTGTTTAGCATTTTGCTTATTAGGATGGAGTGTTGACTTCTAAGCTTTTTTTTTTTTTTTTTTTTAAGATTTTATTTATTTGACAGAGAGAAACACAGCCAGAGAGGGAACACAAGCAGGGGGAGTGAGAGAGGGAGAAGCAGGCTTCCCGCCGAGCAGGAAGCCCGATGTGGGACTCTATCCCCAGTCTCCCGGATCATGACCTGAGCCAAAGGCAGTAGTTGCTTAACCAACTGAGCCACCCAGCGCCCCGACTTCTAAGCTTATGTACTAGACCAAAAACCAGAAGTCCATGATTTTTTCCCTTCAGTCTTCTTATCCTTCTCTCTTTGAACTTGTAAGCTATACTTTTACATATTTAGTAGTGAAAACATTTGCACCTTGTTCTAAAACCATAATTTTTAATTGTTTAATATGTCTGACTTTAGATTGAATCTAAAAGTTGAAAACCAAAGTGTGTTTACATTATGAAGATGCATTTTTACTGCAGATCCAGTACTATGATATAGTACTATGATTCTTTTTTCTTTTTCTTTTTTTTTTAAGAATTTTATTTATTCATTTGACACAGAGAAAGCACACAAGCAAGAGAAGGGGCAGGCAGAGAGAGAGGGATAAGCAGGCTCCCATCCCATGACCCTAGGATCATGACCTGAGCTAAAGGTAGACACTTAACGCCAGCTGAGCCACCAAGGCGCCTTGGTGCTTTTTTAAATATTTAATTTATTTATTTGACAGAGAGAGATCACAAGTAGGCAGAGAGGCAGGTAGAGAGAGCAGAGAAAACAGGCTCCCTGCTGAGCAGAGAGCCCTATGCAGGCCTCCGTTCCAGGACCCTGGGATCATGACCTGAGCTGAAGGCAGAGGTTTTAACGCACTGAGCCACCCAGGTGCCCTTCTATGATTATTCTTATACAGTTTTCCCTTACAAACTTTCTCAGATGTCTTTTCTTTTTCTTTTTCCTGACACTGTTTGCCTTTGTATCCATTCCTTCCCCCTTATTTTTTTTTGAAATCTTCTTCTTTCCTTCATTTATTTTGCTCGAATCTGGACTGGTTGCTTTCCAAGTCATTTGCATAGCTGTCATCCTGCAGCCTTATTTCCCCTGCTTTCTTGGTGTGTATCTGCTTTTTCTTGGATGTTCTGTCTCTAAATTTTGCTGGAAAACATCCTCAATATTTTTTCAAGAAAAAGTTCATAGAAGTTAAATCTGCATCTACGAAAGTGTCTGTTCTATTGTTTTCTGATTCAGTGTTCCTAGTGAGAAGTCTGATTCCAGTTAGTATTTCTTAGTGATCAGTACCTCTCCCCTTTCTCCACTTCATTTACCCATATTCTGGGTGCTTTGAGGATCTTCATTTTATCCTTGCTGTTCTGAAGCTCCGGAGTAATGTGCTTAGGAGTTCTTTAACACGTTGTGTTGAGCCCTCAGTAGACTCTGAGTCTGGAAGATTGTGCGTTTAGATTTGGGGAAAATCTTTTCTTCTATAATTATTACTGTTCTATTTTCTCTGCATTTTTTGTAGACCTTATTTTAATAAAAATTTTGGTCTTCCAAATTAATTCTCTGTTTTTCTCTCATATTTCCTAATTCACCTTGCCCCTTCCTACTTCCGGAGAAATTTTTCTCTGTCTTCTAGTATTTCCATTGAACTTTGTGTATATCTAGACATCTTATTCTTTGGTTGTTATTTTTCATAGTATCATTCTTGTTTTATGGATGCATTAATTGTGTTAAATCTGTCAGAGGATACTAGAGTATTTTTAAGTCCTATTTCTTTCCTGAATTATCTTACCCTCAGAGTTTTTTCCTCTTTTTAAATTTGACAGATTTTTTCCATTATGTAGGTTTTCCTCAGTTGCTTGTTGATCCTTGATAACCTGTTTATATTTAATGCAGCAGTAGAATAACTGAGCTCTGTGTTCTTGCATTTAGCTCTTTACAAGGCTGCCTGGCTTTGGAAGGAGTGGTCCAGATGCTGACTTACTGGATTGCTAAATGCTAGAAACAGAGCTTTTCTCTGGGGGCAACAACCTCTGTCCATGTCAGCTGACCTAGTACTTTCCTACATTTCTGTCTTTAGAGATATAACTTCCAGTTTTTTTGTTTGTTTATATTTGGTGGGTAAAGTCTGGTTGCTAATATTCTGTGGGCAGCTATAGAGATAGGGATCTTCATCCCTGCCCCAGTCTCACCCTTAGTCATACTGGCATTTCTAGGTGAGTCCCTGGATTTTGCGGGACAAATTGATTCTTTTCCGTAGGTATTCTTGGCACTAATTTCTTCCACTTACTTTATTAGGCATGACTCCATCAGCTTTCTGATTGCTAACATTTGTGGAGATTTCCTGCCTGCTCATTGTTTCCCCTTCTCTCTTTATTTATTTTTGTGGATTTATTCCCTTATTGTCATTTTAATAAGATTCCTGAAGGGAGAGGAAGTAATTTCCTTTGCTCAGTGTATTGTCTTAAACAAGAAATTCAAAATATTTACGATGGCTTGAAGGCATCCTATATTTTAGAAGACTTGTCATCACAAATTATAATAAAACTTACTTTGGGGCTCAAAGGCATTAACTCTGGGCTCTCAGGAGAATGTGGTTTTCAAGAATGACTTAGTCTCTGAAGTCTCTGAATGAAGTACATTATGGTCAGGGTAGTAAATGAAAAGTAATAATGATATCGTGGACCACTTTTGTGTTTTATTAAATACAGCCTCATTGAATGCTTACAGAAATCATAAGAGGTAGTATCTTATTTTCCCCAGTTTACACTGGAAACTCAGACACAGTAAAGTAATATACCTTGCTTAAGTACTATATAAACGATACAGAATGACTCCCTAACCATGTTGATCTCTGTGGGTATTAAAATGAATTATAATCTAGTTTATCTTTTCCTCCTGGAAGTTAGTGGCTGTGTGATAAGTATTATGGAACAGAGCATTCAGGAAAAAAGTCAATACTGACTTATTTAGGATCAATATCCTTGTGAAGCCAGTAAAATTAATGAACACTTTTGGCCTCTCTTCTGTCTCAGACCACATAGCCACAGTTCTTTGTTGGTCAGTAAGATGGTACAGTTATTCAAAGGTTTTTTTTTGGAGTGCTTGACTATGTTACGTTTTAAAGTGTATTCCATTTCTAGAAATTTGTCCTACAGTTCACAAGCGCACAAGAATACGAGTGTCCATCACGGGGATTGGTTAATTTGTAATAGGTATGTCCATGCATGGACTGCTGTGTAAAAAAATTAAGGAGACCTATGCTGAAAAAGGTCTTCAAATAATATTGTGCGGAAAGAGTCATTTACATAATATGACCCAATATGTGTAAAAGTAAAGTATGTGTGCTCATATATTTGAATACATGTGGAAAAGATGGGAAGAACATATGAAAAGTGTTGTTATGCTTATAGGGATTGTAGGAACTTTTAATTCCATATCCTTAAGTACCATTTTGTTTATTTTACCATGAACCTGTGAATTTTATGATGTTACGAAAATAAAGCTTAATGGTTTTCAGTAGCTATCCGTAGTATACCAACAACACTGGCTGGTCTGGGTTTCCTAGGTAAGTTACAGTCTAATGGCGGCGGAGGTCTGGGAATCCATATCCTAAGAAGGGTTTTAAGTGATTCTCAACATAAGGCAGCTCTGCAAGCATGCCCACAAATATGCAGACTTTAGACTGCAAGTTACCATAGAGAGACGATTAAAAGAGTGAGACAACTTTGAATAATGCTGAACTAATAAATTTCAAAATTTGGAGGTGATAAATGATTTTCTAGGAAATTATCAAACATTTTAAAGATAGACTAACCTAGTTTATTCCACCTGACCTGGAAGAAACTGAAACACACATCAGAGATACTGCTCAGCCCGTCATAGGTGAATTCTTCCGAATTCTTTATGGAACATATAGTGCCAAATCTATTTATTTCGGAGCAGAGAGAAAAAAAGTAAAACTTGTTTGTTGTCTTTACAAAGCCAACATAGCACCATTTCCAAACATTTCAGATATAGAGGTTTTGGGGTTTTTGTTTTCTCGTGTTTTTTTGTGCCTAATCATTTTAAGATTGTGGTTAAAATTTTATAAATGTTATTTGAAACAGTAATATACACCATACTAAATGGAATTCATTTTAGGGATCAAAAGATGGTTTGATGTTAGGAATTCTATGACTTTTTAGTTTTCTGCCCCAAAGTACACACAATAAAATTAACATCTATTTGTGGTTTTTGAAAACACAAAACCCCAAACAAACTCTTAAACCAGTGGAAATAACTGATAGTTTTCTTCCTTTTTAAAAATATTTCTTTCAGAGAGAGAGAGAGAGAGAGACACTGCAGGTGCGCATACCCTCGGGGGTAGGGGGCAGAGGGAGAGGGAGAGATAATCTTAAGTGGGCTCCACACCCAGTACAAAGCCCCACCTGAGGCTCTATCGATCTGATCTCTTGACTTGAGTTGAATGCTTGACTGACGGAGCCACCCAGATTCCCCGGGCCACCCAGATTCCCCGTAGCTGAGTAGTTTCTTAACATAATAAAGGTGTTGCAGAATGTTAGCCAGTGTCACGCTTAATGGTAAAACAGTAGAGGTGATCTTGTTAAAGTTAGGTGATCTTGTTAAAGAATCTTTTAAAGAAGATTAAAAATAAGTTACCATTCCAATTAAAATCTCAACTTTTATAAATGATTCTAAAGATTATTTGGAGAAATAAGTAATATGAGAATAGGTCAGGAAATTCTAAACAAGACAAAAACATCGAGGGCTGGACAAATAACCTTCACAAATTTATTTTATTATTTATTTTTGAAAGATTTTACTTATTTGTTAGAACAAGAAAGAGTGGGAGGGGCAGAGGAGAGGGAGAAGCAGGCTCCTTGATTAGCAAGGAGCCTGATGCAGGCTGATCTAAGGACCCTGAGATCATGACCTGAGCTGACTGAGCCCTGCGGGTGCCCGATATCACATATTCCTAAAGTAAGGAATAGCTATGTGAGACTCTGTTAACAAAGGCATTCAAAAAACTACCTGTAAGTGTGAGTGATCTTTTCAGGTTACCAGAGAAAAGATGAAAAAGAAATACTCTCATATTAATAGTGGGAAAATAAATTTCAGTAACCTTTTTGAGAGGCATTTGGCAATAGCGCGAATGCATTTCTAAGTATATGTACACTTTGGTCCAGTGCTTTGCTTCTAGGCATTATTCCAAATTTTTTTTAGAGAAAAATTTTGTCTGATTCACAAGATTGTGATAAGTCAAACCTCCTGATACTGTTTCATCAGGGATCATTTTTATAAGTTTGTATGTTACAGCTTCTTTCCTCCTCTGCTGCTTTCAAGCACTTGCGGCCTCTCTAATTGGGGTAGCTTGGGAAGATAGTCATCAGTGACACAAATGCCTGACCTGGGCCACAAAGTGGTTCTGTAGGTGTTGTAGCCAGGATTATTTACACTTGATCTTAGCCAAAAAGCCAAGAAGCGATAGTAGCCAGGATTATTTATAGAGAAATGACTGCAAATATATTCTGCCTTTGAGCCCTTTTATTTCCCTTTTCAAAATCTCATTCCCCTTTCTGAGCAGGGCAATTTAGAATTTTGTTATGTCTGATACAGTAGAAAGATGCTTTTCTACCCTCCCTGCCACCAGCCCCTAGGAAAGAGCTTCTGGTTTGCAATCAAAGACCTGGCTTCTTGAGCCAGTTCTTCCAGTGACTGGCTCTGAGACTTAGGAGAAGCAAGATTACCCTTCTAAATTTACACTCTTTGAGAGCCAAGCATTCTAACCTGTTTTTCCACTTATAGTCCTCATGTTTATTCCTTAATCTGTTGCAAATGAGATTTTACCCTCCTGCATCTGGACTAGTGCTTAAGCAGCATAAAACTCCTAATTGTAAAAATACAGAGTGCGTTTTCTTTCCTTTTTTATTTGGCACCACTAATTATTTTGTTTGGAAATTATATCAGTTTTCTGCCTACATAATATAAAATATTTTTGGTAGTAAATATACAGACTCATGTAAAGAAAACCTAGAAATATCCCTTAGTCTCAGTACCCAGAAATAATCACTGGCTTCTTCTCTACCATTTATATGTACATATCTTAATAAAATTAGGATTATACTATATATACTCTAATTTGTATCTTTTTGTTGTCATACCATAATACTGTAAGCAGTGAGTTTAAAGTGTTTTATGGTTTTCATATTATATGGTTATTTCATAATCATCTCTGTTTTGTTCTGTTAAGTTTAGGTTGCTTCTCATTGTGAACACCTTTGTACATGAATTTGTATGTGCAATAATGGTTTTCTTTAAGGTTTGCTCCCACCTTCCAGAACCTCTTTCTACTCTTGATTTCCTCCTTTACGCTGGTATTTTTTCTGACTGCTTCTTTCATAGGCTCCTTATCACCTGCCCTTAGGTTTTGGTGTTATCCAGAGTTTCCTTTTCCCTGCTCTGTGCTTGCAGGTAGTCTCTTCTTTCACCTCAGCTTTAGTCATTGCCTGATTGTCTGGTTCAGGTGTGGAGCACAGCTCCACTGTGTGCTCCCCTCTTCTGAACACCCCCTCTGCATTTCTTCCTGTTCCCTGTGCATCTCCTGACTGATACCTGAAATGCATATAAGTAGGATAACAAACCAACTACCTGTGATTTCCTTTGAGGTCTTCCCTTTATCAAACATAGATACAGGGCATATTTTAGCTATTTTAGATTTGTTTTATAAGCAAAAGTACCTAAGATTTGTAATGATCCTTTACAGGGTGCCAAGTGGGCACAAAAGAATCATGGAAAGGGACCGTAATGCTTGCATATCTTTCAAGGCTATGTGGCCTTCGAAACTCTTGTCCTTGCTTTCCTCCTAGTTTCCCTGATCTGAACCTGGCCTCTTTATCCTCCTTGCCCTTTTAAATTTACACTGAAGTGATGCCCCTTAGTGGCAGAATCAGGAACTTCCTCCATTGCTGATCAGTCACATAAAAGACTTGTCTTTTGCCCTGTAAATGAGTGGTTATGGTGATTTTGACACATTGCTTAACTGTTGTTGGGTGCTTTTTTGAAATTCTAGTAAACACTTGTGAATTATTACCATAACATCTAGGTACCCTAATCTTTTGAGTGTTTCAGGAAAAAGAAAGTAGACAAATATGTTCTCTTTCTACAGAGGAATTTGTATCTTTTGAGAAGGCGAGACAAGGATATTTAGTGCTTATTTTGAGATTCTGATATCTGTACAGTAGACATTAGTCCAGCTTTTGGAGCTGTAATTTAATCTCATAACCAAAGATTCTCTTTTCTAGTACGATACATACTTTTCGTAGCCAGTCTAGAAGTATTTGTCGAAAGACTAGAATGACAGTGTAGATCCTTGAAGACCTTTGTGCTTTAAAAATGCAAAGCAGTGGCGCCTGGGTGGCTCAGTTGGTTAAGCGACTGCCTTCTGCTCCGGTCTTGAGTCTTGGGATCCAGCCCCATATCAAGCTCCCTGCCCAGTAGGAGGCCTGCTTCTTCCTCCCTCACTCCCCCTGCTGTGTTCCCTCTCTAGCTGTGTTTCTCTCTGTCAAATAAATAAAATCTTTTTTAAAAAGCCTTTAAAAAGCAAAGCAAACAAAAATTGTTTTAAGGAAAAGTAGTATAGCCACATTAAATACAATCTGGGAAATAAGAGGAAAAACCCTACTCTTTATCTCCCCTAACAAAATTGCTGATAGATTTGTATATATTTGGTTTTTTTTTTTTTTTCAAATTTGTGTTTAAGGGATTAAAATTATGTATCCTATATGTCATTTTATGACTATCACTTAAAATAACTATAATAATCTGTTAGCTGAAGGAACTTTTGGCCCTGTTGTATGCACAGTGTTTATGAAAAGTGAATGATACATTGCTTCTGAGAAATAGAACTCTCTCTCTCTCTTTTTTTTTTTTTAAATATTTTATTTATTTGACAGAAACACAGCGAGAGAGGGAACACAAGCAGGGGGAGTGAGAGAGGGAGAAGCAGGCTTCCCGCCGAGCAGGGAGCCCGATGTGGGGCTCGATCCCCAGTCTCTGGGATCACGACCTGAGCTGAAGGCAGTTGCTTAACCAACTGAGCCATCCAGGCGCCCCGAGAAATAGAACTCTTAAGAAAAAATAGTTACTCTAGTAAAATTGCTTTATCACAGGGATTTTACTAAGTAGGAAAATCATAACTTTCTTATTATAAGGTCAGTACCTTTTTAATTTTCAGACTTATAAACCTGAAACCTGAGGAAGCTGGTCATCAGTTGAGTGTAATATACCATGTGTCAGCAATGTATTTTGGAGAAGTTATAAACAGAAGTTAAATACCTGCTTATTTGGAGAATTAGTGTCATAAAACTTAATATTAACATTGTGTTCTTTTATAGATCATGGAGCTTTGTGGTGCAACGAGGCTTGGTTATTTTGGAAGAAGTCAGTTCTATATTGCTTTGAAACTTGTAGCTGTTGCCCAGTCTGGTTTCCCTTTGAGAGTGGAAAGTATAAATACAGGTAAATATGGAATAGATTAGGAGCTGAAGTGAAAATAGACTTCTGCTCACAAATGAAGTAAAGTCAGTAGAATTGTTGAGTCTTGCTGACATTTAAGTAGTATTTGTGACCTTACATCCCTTACGTGTTATGGCTTTGTTCTCACTACCATGCTTTTTTCATTGGTGAATATTAGAAAAATATCTCTTTCTTAAACCTCTTCTGGTATGTATGTACTTAATATGTTTTTGATGGTAATATAAAAATTGTTAAAAGTGGTGATTTTTCAGAATTAATGCATGGGCACCTGGGTGCTCAGAGGGTTAAGCCTCTGCCTTCGGCTCAGGTCATGATCTCAGCGTTCTGGGATCGAGGCCCACATTGGGCTCTCTGCTCAGTAGGGAGCCTGCTTCCTCCTCTCTCTCTCTGCCTGCCTCTCTGTCTACTTGTGATCTCTCTGTCAAATGAGTAAATAAAATCTTTTAAAAAAAAAAAAGGTGATTTTTCAGAATTAATTCACTGAAAGTTGCTTAGAAAGAGTTCAGGTGAATACTATAAAAGTAAATGATGGATTGTAGTGACTGACCACCTTCTTATATGCCTTCCTTATATTCTTTTCTAATATGTATAAAACTACATAATGCTTTATGGTTTTTTTGTTTGGGAAGGCTGTCCATTGGAAATTATAAAGTTAACCAAAGTTTCTGGCAGTTTTGGCAGACTAAAACCTATGTACAGACATCTGACTACCTTATAAGTGTCACCTAGGATAATTAGTTTTTCTGTGATTGGGAGGCTTATTGATGGCAGAGTCAGTGGAAATTCTATGAAGGGTAGCATTTAAATGCAGAGAGTTCTGTGGTTGTCATAGGGAAAAGAGAAAAGAGAGAATTTGAGGCTTTCTGTAATGTTAGAATATTTATAAATAGTTTTAAGCACCAGATTCAGTTTATTGGTCAGTGTGAAATTTTTATTGTGGACCTCTGTTTTGCCATATATCATTCTTCTAGAAAAGAGTTCATTCTTCTCGGGTAATTTTGAATTCTTTTACACAAGTACTGAATAAGTTTAGTATTTCCCCTCCGTAATACAGAGATTCAAGAGAGATGAAGATAGTCATAGTGGAGGGAAGTATACTTTCTGTTAAAAATTCTGCTCTTGTGTGTGTTGTCCAGTCGAGAAGTATGAGCTGTGATTGACCTGCAAGAAGTTCTTGGTCTTCTTTCTTCTCTGTTTATTTGAATGTAGGGTATCTGCCTGCAGAAATGTTACAAGCCAGACTAAAGTGGATAGCTACCATGCCTTGTACTGTGGTGTTGGTAGGGGAACAGTAAAATACTTTCAGGAATTTGTGCCATGAGATGTCTGGATTAATCTGGTCTCAATCTAGTGACATATTCTCTGCTTTACTTACAACTCTAACATCCAAAGAGAATCAGTATGTGCAGAAAAGAAATAGTCTAGGCCTTCAGGTCAGACTGCCCTGGGTTCAGACTCCATTACTGTCAGTGACCGTGGCATCTTGTTGCCTTATTGCGAGCATAGAGCCAGAGAGGATATTTATTATAGCTGTTGTTACTGCCTTTAGAAGGACAGTTTAGTGTTACTACCCATTCTCCTTTCAGGTTTCTTTCTAGGCTAGGGTCTCCCTGAATAGTCTAAGGGAGGTAGTCTAAATGTAGTGATAAACATATGTGTCTGTTGTGTCTGTACCCATTTTAGTAAAAATTCTTCCTAATATCTAATTCGTATTTCAGTTTTAATGTGTGCTCTTTTTCATTTTAAAGTAATAATTATTTCTGTGGTTAACAGTAAAGGACCTTCCTCTGCCAAGATTTGTTGCTTCAAAGAATGAACAGGAATCTCGCCATGCAGCTTCATATTCTTCGGATTCTGAAAATCAAGGATCTTATTCTGGTGTAATTCCCCCACCACCTGGAAGGGGACAAGTAAAAAAGGGATCTGTAAGCCATGACACTGTCCAGCCTCGTACCTCTACAGATCAGCAGGTATC
The DNA here is from genome assembly GCA_004023965.1 of Spilogale gracilis. Taxonomy (NCBI): domain Eukaryota; kingdom Metazoa; phylum Chordata; class Mammalia; order Carnivora; family Mephitidae; genus Spilogale; species Spilogale gracilis. The sequence goes on along the minus strand of PITA01000844.1, from coordinate 76,137 downwards.
ATGTGCCTGAGCGTGTTACCAGTTGATGGCCTGTGTAGATGTTTACACTAAAGTGCCTTATTAATGAAAATGTTACCTTAAAAAAAAATTAAGTCTTAATAATATTCTCTCTAGGAACCTGCATCCCCCGTAGTTTCACCCCAGCAGTCCCCACCAGCTTCTCCACATGCATGGAGGAAGCACAGCCGTCACCCCAGTGGGGGAAATAGTGAGAGGCCTCTTGCAGGACCTGGGCCATTTTGGTCTCCCTTTGGTGAAGCACAATCAGGTATTTTGAAATTCTTTAGATGTGACAGTTATTTATTAAGGGTGGTATATTGAAGGAAGCTTGATACTATTCCATTAAGAGTTGCCTCTAAGGCAGTTTTTACTTATAATTTAAGTACCTTAATTAGAAGCAAAAGCCAACTATGAAGGTTTGTAAGCAGATGCATCACTTTGAACAGTGGTAATTGCGTTTACTTGTACATACGATGCTTCGACAAAAGTTTATAGATACTAGATTCTCTGGAGGTAAAACAAAATGATTTCCCAGAGTATAAGCAGTATATTATATTAGTTCTGGTATTGACAAGGAAAACACAGTAACAATTTAAAAGATTTAGATGAGGTATGATTTTATGTTGACAGAAGACATTCACTTTGGAAATCGTTAACATTTCTTCAAAGTTAGAGTTCGAAAGAAAACATTTATAAAATGTGTATGGGGAGTTATAGTAAAAACCTGGTAACTGTTTTTTTCTTCAGGTTCTTCTGCTGGTGACGCAGTGTGGTCAGGGCACTCTCCACCTCCGCCGCAAGAAACTTGGGTCAGTTTTGCAGATACTCCACCAACCAGTACTCTTTTAACCATGCATCCTGCTTCTGTCCAGGTGTGACATTTTATTGGTATTGCATTTTTATTTGCTTCATTCAGAGTATTGCTGCAGTCATTTTTTTTCTACTTTGCTATTGCAAATTTTGTAAATGCAGGTTCAGTCTTTATAGAACACGGAACTCTGCTCTGTGTCGTAAAGTCTGTTGTCATTGGAATGTTTCACTAAAAGTTTTGGCTGATTTTCTTTCTAGTTACTCAGCGAAGTTTTGGAAGTTTTCTGCATCTAGGACTATATTTGCTTGGCTTTTGTAGCACATTTTTCATAACTTTCTGTTGCTTACATACTGCTATCATTCTATGCACTTATATAATCATTGTGCAGAAACATTCAGTAACCTGATTATAACAAATATGTGCTTTGCTGATGACTTTTGAAGACTTCTTATATTTTAAACATCCACAAAAAGTAAGTTTTAATTTCAAAGATTAAGTAACCTAGCAATCTTGGTCCATATAATTACATAGCTAGATACTGTACTGAAGAAAAAAATGTTTCATTACAGGACCAGACAACAGTACGAACTGTAGCATCAGCTACAACTGCCAATGAAATTCGTAGGCAATCCAGTAGTTATGATGATCCCTGGAAAATAACAGATGAACAAAGACAGTATTATGTAAATCAATTTAAAACCATTCAGCCTGATCTAAACGGATTTATTCCAGGTGAGTTGTTAAAAACAGAAATTCTTCTGGATGGGACAGGACAGAGTCTCAGTTTCATAATTTCAAAGACATGGTTTTATTGGTCATATTACCAATATACATGATAATTCTCAAATTGTCCAAAAAGAGTGTATAATCACTGGAGAAAAAAACATCATATACATACATGTTAAGGTTACCTTTTTCCCCAATGATAAAAGTTCTAAGATTCTTAACCTCACATTTTATTCTTGGGTCTGTAAATTCAGAATAACATTAAACAACACTGTTTTAATATTTCAGGATCTGCAGCTAAAGAGTTTTTTACAAAATCAAAACTTCCTATTCTTGAACTTTCTCACATTTGGTAAGTGTGGTATATCACATCAGTTGGGTAATATGGGTTGTTTCAAAGGAGCTTCCAGCAGGTAGATTTTCAGACTTTAAAAAAAGAAACCATTAGAGTAACCTTTTCAAGAATGTTCTCAAAGAACTCAGTATTGCTTTACAATGGTCAGCTTCTTTCTCACTCTCTGAAAAAGAAATAAGTGATGCTTTAAAGAACAGTAGTTCTTTAAAAAGTGCTAAAATTCTTTAAGTTCTATCCTTTATTTCTTGTTGCTAGCATAATGCATGGAACAAAAGCCAACTGGTTCATCCATTGTTATATGTAGCCCATTTGGGTTTTGTTTTGTTTTGTTTTGTTTTTTTAAAGATTTTATTTATTTGACAGTGAGAAACACAGCTAGAGAGGGAACACAAGCAGGGGGAGTGAGAAAGGGAGAAGCAGGCTTCCCGCCAAGCAGGGAGCCCGATGTGGGGCTCGATCCCTTGTCTCCAGGATCATGACCTGAGCCGAAGGCAGTCGCTTAACCAGAGTCGCTTAACCAACTGAGCCACCCAGGCGCCCTGCCCATTTGGTTTTTAACAAGCTTGTACCTATCACTTATTACCTGTAGCTATGCCTATACCTGTTCTAAGTCATGAGCTTAAGAACAGTGCTTAGCTCCCACTTAAATACAAACTAAGTCTCGGAATAGCTGCTATGTAGTTGAAATTAGCCAGTCAAAACAAGTTATAATCACAAATTATTTTCTAAAAACAATTCTCAGATTAACATAAATGTTATTTCTACTTTAAATTATTTCCTTAGTAGGGTTTTTAGTGGCATAGAGTGTTGTAGTGGAAGGAAGATAGATAATGCCTAAACTGAAAAATTAAGAACTAGAAATATATACATGTTATTTATAGTGTAAGGCATTAAATACAAAAGTGGGTGCTTCTGCATCTAAAACATGGAAGAATGGGGGGCTGGTTTTTTTTTTAATATCAAACCTTGTGATTCTTTTGGATGCTTTAAAATGGATACATATACCTTTGATAACAATAAAAGTAAAGGTTTTTAAATTTTCAGTACCTTATTAAATAGGTCTGCCTTTAAACTAAATCCTGTTACTTAAAAATGCATATGGTTTAAAGGTCATTTTTTGGTGATCGTATTTATTTTTAGCATTTTATTATAAGAATTTCAAGTATTCAGAAAAGTTTAAGGAATTGTGCCTTGAACACACCCATATGCCCACTGCCTAGATTTTTCAGTCAAACAGTTCACTGTATTTGCTTTATTACACTTCTTCCTATCTATGGCATTTTTAAAATTATTTTTTGTACTTTTTCTGGGAAAGGGTTTCTTTTGCTTCTTTTTGAGACAGGCAGGGATCCAAAGCAGATGATTATATTTATAGTAAGTTTGTCTTCTAGGGAACTTTCAGACTTCGATAAAGATGGAGCATTGACACTGGATGAGTTTTGTGCTGCTTTTCATCTGGTAGTTGCTAGGAAGAACGGGTATGACTTACCAGAAAAACTCCCTGAAAGCCTAATGCCCAAACTGATTGATTTGGAGGACTCAGCAGGTAAGATCGGGAGCTGAAGGGATCTGGTTCAGATAAACATAGTACTTGATTCTTTTTTTCTTTTAAGATTTTATTTCTAGAATATGTGTGTGTGTGTGTGTGTGTGTGTGTGTGTGTGTGTGTACGTGTATGTGCGTGCGCACGCGCTCATGCATACCCGTGCACAAGTGGGGCAGAAGGAGAATCTCAAGCGGATTCTGTGCTGACTGCAAAGCTCATTACGGGGACGGTCCCACAGCCGCAGAATCATAACCTGAACCAAACCAGGAGTCAGATGCTCAAGCGACTGAGCTATCCAGGCACCTCAACATAATTCTTAAAGCAAAATCAAGATAGTTGTTAAAACTTAAGAACATAGACATTTCATCAAGAGCAAGTAGATTTGCCATCAGAATGTGCTGTATAGGCTGAACCTGGATTAAGGTTTTTTTTATGTAGTCAATTTTGACAAGTTTTATTTTTATTTTTTTAAGATTTTATTTATTCATCAGAGAGAGAGACAGAGAGAGCACAAGCAGGCAAAGTGGCAGGCAGAGGGAGAAGCAGGCTGTCTGCTGAGCAGGAAGCCCAATGCAGGACTCTATCCTGTAATCTGGGATCATGACCTGAGCAGAAGACAGACGCTTAACTGAGTCACCCAGGCATCCCTATTTAGTCAGTTTTAAAGAGAGAAATAATACATGCCACTCTTACACTTTAACTTTTGACTTTCTGAGGTTTGAAGAGCGTTTCACAGTATCTGGTTATTTGCCACCCCTTTAATTGCATTGTATATTGTCCGGGGTGGTCAAGATAGCCTGTCCGCATTATGTCCGCATTATCAACATTTTTCCATTGAATGTATCTTAATTCGTTTAAGAACGATGCCTGGTTTATCATAAGACCAGTGCATTCTGCAAGCATTTTCCTTTTGAAAGGGCAGCTATTTTCTTCTGGCTAAAGAAATCTGGAAATTTTGTGTTTGATAATAGATAGTGGTATTTTTGTTACCATGTTTACAAGAATGCTTTTGTAAATGCCTGTATTTACTGGCAACTTTCTTTAAAAGGAAACAAGAATATAAGGGGTAAAGAAATGAATAAAATTCAGAATGAATAAAAGGAAATTTTCAAGTTAAATTCTTAATGAGCCTAATTAAAAGTTATGTTTTTCAGTTTTCTTATCTCAGTTTTCTTTTGGATGTTATGATGGAAGGAATTTTACACTTTTAAAAGAAAAGTTAAAACAGAATTTGGCTCTCAAAAGAGCATTTATCTATTAGACAGTGTCTGTTTAACCCAGAAAGGCACATGATCTGACCTTACTGCCTAAGTTATGCAGAACGAATCATATGCATGTTATTAATGTCACAAAGAGAACAGTAGCATTGATGTTAGGATTCTGAGTCTGTTTCTAGTTTTGCTAATTATTCCTGTGACCTTGGGCAAGTTCTGACCACTTATTCTGTTTTTTTCCTTCTGTTTCTCCACCTGAAAGGTGGATTTGATGCCATTTGTGTTTCAGGACCTGAATTGTACACTGACCTTTTTATCAACAAATAAATTGATTAAAAACTTTAGCATTGATTTTGTTTTTTAAAATATTATTCTATAAGAATCTTTTCAGGTAGTTTTTAGGTAACCTCTGACTTGAGCTGAGAGCTAAGTATTTTTGTTGGTAATTTTGCTTTACAGTACTTTTCATTTACCTAATTTAAGAAATCAATGAAAAGAATTTTTTCTAGCTTATTTGGTAGTAGCCAAAGGAGGAAGAAATTTAGTAGCTACGTACTTGGTATATTGCTTTAAAAATTGGGCCTTGTATCTGGAATTTTTCTGTGACTTTAATTCTTCGAAAACTGATAGCATACTAATACAAGAAAATAAGTCAAGTTTATTCTGTTATGTTATTCTCTAGAGACTTGTCTGAACCTGTTATCTGTTGCATTCAGATTGGTAAATCTGGCTGTTGCGTATAATCAGTGGAATATTTTTGTTTTATTTTGTTTTCAAAGATTTTATTTGAGAGCGAGTGAGAAAGAAAGAGAGAGAACATGAGTTGGGGAGGGAGGGGCAAACTCCCTGATGAGCAGGGAGCCAGAGGCCTGGGCTCCTGGGGTCTACCCAAGATCCTAACTAAGATCATGACCTGAGCCAAAGGTAGGCACTTGAACTGACAGAGCCACCTGGGCACCCCATTGTTTTGGGTTTTTGTTTGTTTTAAGATTTTATTTATTTGTATTTTTTTAAAGATCTTATTTATTTATTTGACAAAGAGAAACACAGCTAGAGAGGGAACACAAGCAGGGCGAGTGAGAGAGGGAGAAGCAGGACTCCAGGACCTGAGCCAAAGGCAGTCACTTAACCAACTGAACCACTCAGGCGCCAATGCTTTTTGTTTTTAATTTAAATAAATTCTGGTTCTTCGTAAACTTGATCTATGAATTTTAAGGTTCATGATTAAGGAATTTCTTTTGGGGGGGCTGCTTTTTTTTTTTTAACACACCTGTTAAATCTGTTTAGCAAAGAGACACTGGTTTTTTGCCTGCTTTTATCTGTACACTTGCTCTAATTTTAATTTTAAAGGTTTCAAAGAATCAAATAGTTTTTTTTCATTCCAACATAATATTATATGGTTTTCTGATCAAATTTATTATAAATGTTTGGCTACACAATATTAAATTCAGATCTGCTTTGCCTACTTAGAAATGATAAATTTGGAATTCTGGCATGGGAGATTTTAGGGTGGGAGAAACTGATTAATCTTTTTTCACCTACTTCTGATAAGCCTGAGATTCATAGTACACAAAGTCCTTTGAATATAGAAATTGTTGTATGACACTGTGGATCGATCTGTATCCGCGAAAGTAATTTAAAATAGCTGTGTTTTTAGAAGTTCTCTTTAGAAGTTTTAGACATTAAAAGGGAAATAACCGAACAGTTTCTTTTGGCTGATCTGAGAATTTATCATAGGTATTATCTCTTTGGAGGCTTTCTGACTGACAGGCAAACGTTAGTTTCTCTTTCCTCTGATCTCTTGCAACATCTCCTACATGCTGCTTATTGTGGCACACACATCACATTGAATCCTCTTCGGTTTTTCCTCTTTCTGCTACCTCACTGAACTTCTTCAAAAAACAGGAAATGCATTATATTCATTGGAATATCCTAAGGATATAGCACTTTACTAGGCATATACTAAGTTGGTCAGCAAATAATTAAGTGAATTAATGCTAACTTTGCCACTTTTAAGTAGGATATTTTTTAACACATTTCTGTCTTTGAAATATAACTATTACTATAAGTTTGTGATGTTGGGGCATACTAAAATGTTAGCTCTGCAGGTTTTCTGTATTGGTAATTTAAATAACTTATCAAAAAAGAAAGAGTGAGTAGTGGTGACTTGAGTTACAGTCTCTTGGAGTAACCGAGGTAGGCTTTCTCTAGGCATGCAAACATGGCTTAGGGACATTTGTAATTTTTCCAAAATTATTTGACCAGGTTTATAGGGTTAAATAGCAGATAAAACAGAACAACTAATGATCATAGGTAGAGTGCTTACTTAAGGCTGAATTAAAATACTTAATATTTAACATCAGCACTGAATTTGGCAGCTAGAGTAACAAGGGAAAACTTTATTTTTATTGTCTTACAAAAAAAAAAAGCATACAAAAATTTATCTATGGAAACACCTTTCTGAAGCTGTTAATTCAAGAAAGAATGTTCTTCTAAGGATGGTTATCTACTTAAAAAAAAAAAATAACATGACCTGCTAATTTACCACAATACAGTATCTTAAAGGGACAAAACCAAACATACTTAGATGCTGTACACCTTTGACTCAGTTCACAGAGATTCTTCTTTGGAGCACAGTTGCTATTTGACATACAACTTTTATGATTATTTGGTAAATCTCTTTCTCCTACACTAGCATGGAGGATCCAAGGCGGGTAGTAACCAAATCAGTCTTGTTCATTATATTTCAGCACCCAGCAAGGTGCAGACTGAGTGTGTAAGTAGACGTTCACATTTTTGAAGTGACTAAATAGCTGAACCATTTGTTTTTAAAAATGTTTCCTGTCTTCATAGCACAGTACTCATGAGCAATTCAGTAATATTTGTTTGAGATACTCAGAGTGGGAGAGGAATTGTTCCTATTCTGTCTCCTCCTCCGTCATCACTTCACATAGTTAATTTGAGCATGTTTCATTGTTGCTGATATATGGTACTAGTGTGGATCCCCAAACTCGTAGCAGTAGTTCTGATAGGAGTATTTTTAAAAGCCATAGACTTTTTATGAATAGTTTACCAAAAATCCATACTTGAGACTAGCTTGATGCTAAATCACTGTTGAGTTTTCTGTTCATCCAGAAACTTTTAACATAGAAAAACCAACTCAAATAATACATGCAGGAAACTATTTTCACCAAGTACAGTCACATGGTATATCCTTGGTTTTTTTTGTTTTATATTGAACAGCTTTATACGTTGTCACATAGAGGGCTGTCACGTTCTTTATCATACCATATTCCATAATATAGATGCACCTTAATTTAACCAGTGTCTTAATGATGGGTTTTGGGGTAGTTTCTTGACTTTCTCTTTAAAACAGTGCTGTTTTGTTTTTTTTTAAAGTACATGTACTTCATTTTATATAAAGAATTCTAAGTCTTTATTTCTGAAAATTCACTCTCCCAAGTGCCTTTAATTGCAGAGGAAAAATAATGAAAATATGCACTACTAGTATTCATCATCAGCCTTACACTTAAGGAATTGCTTCAAGCATCACCCCCCACCCCCACATTCTTAATGCTGGTGTTATTTCTTTCCAGATAGTTTGGTGTTGTAGCTGACAAATCAGGACAATTACAGATATTGGCAAAAATGTACCCAAATTAATGAAATTGGTCAAAATAATTAGAGCTCCTCAAACTCCTGGCAGAGACATTAACAAGACGAGGTAATATTTGAAGGAGAAAATTTCTACAAGGATGACCCAGTAGGGATTTTAAAAGATTATGGTTTACATGTCAAGGGATTCAAAGTAGTCCTTGGGATCAGTTACTGATACTTTTAATTATTTTTTAAAAAGGAAATTTTGTATCTTTACAATTGTGCTGCGAAACTCAGAAGTCAAGTGAAGGACATCTGTCTTCCTCTGTTAGAAAGAGAACTCTATGGAAATAAATGGGAGCCTTGTCATCTTGCTGTATCTTTATTTACTGTATCTTTATTTACTGTGTTATATACAGGCCCTCCGTAAATGCTCACTGATTGAACTCTTGTTTTTATTAATTGTGCCACCAAATTACACCCCAAAATTATAACATCTTTTATTCTTTGGTCTTTATATTCATTTTTACAATGTTCTGTGTAAATTTTGAAAACAATAACTAATTGAGTTATTTTTCATTATGAAATTCTAATTATCTTAAGTGGATTAGCATTAAGTGGGCTTCTTCCATTTTTAGCCATATATGGATAGTGAGAACCTCCTATCTGTAGGTCATAATCTTTAAAGTATAGTAGCTGAGTCAAATAATAGTTCCTATAAAATGCTGACCAGTACTACAAAAAAAAAAGTCAATAGGCTACAATTTAATTAGGATTTTCTGTGAATGTTTTGCTTTTTTCAAACCCTATTACACACATTTTTTACCTTCACTTAAAAAAAAAATTCCTTGAGAAACTTCTATGTAGACTGTATGTAAAGTTCTGCTTATTGAATAAGTTTCTATTTTGTGGAATGTTGAAATTAAAATTAATTTTGCAAATAGAATGTAGGGTTTTTTGGTTTTGTTTTTATTTGTTTTGTAAAGATTTTATTTATTTATTTGACAGAGAGAAACACAGCTAGAGAGGGAACACAAGCAGGGGGAGTGAGAGAGGGAGAAGAAGGCTTCCCGCAGAGCAAGGAGCTTGATGTGTGGGGCTTGATACCGGGTCTCCAGGATCATGACCTGAGCCGAAGGCAGATGCTTAATGACTAAGCCACCCAGGTGCTCCTAGAATGTAGTTTGTTTTTTGTTGTTGTTGTTTTTTTTTTTAAAGATTTTATTTATTTCACAGAGAGAGAGATCATAGGTAGCCAGAGGGAGAGGAGGAAGCAGGCTCCCTACTGAGCAGAGAGCCCGACGTGGGCCTCGATCCCAGGACCCTGAGATCATGACCTGAGCCGAAGGCAGAGACTTTAACCCACTGAGCCAGCCAGGCGCCCTAGAATGTAGTTTTTTTGAATGAATATGATATCATTCAAAACAAAGCATATCTTAAATTCTTTAACTTTTTTGCATTTTTATTAGCCCAATCTTTTTTTTTTTTTTTTTTTTAAGATTTTATTAGAGAGAGAACACATGAGAGAGAGAGAAGGGAGAGAGAGCCAGCATGAGGGTGGGGAGGGGCAGAGGGAGAGGTAGTGCTTGACTCCCTGCTGAGCAGGGAGCCCTGACCCAGAGCTCAATTAGTCTAAGGAAGCCAGGATCACGGAGCCTCTGAGCGAAGGCAGATGCTTAACTGAACCGCCACCCCCACCCCCCCCAGGCATCCCTGCTTATCCCTATTTTTCAAGTGTGAATGAAAAAAGTCCCATTACTTGTTTTCCTTGAAGACTTAAAATTTATCCAAATGTGTTCATTTTTTATTTTAAGAACTTTTTTGGGTAACCATAGTATTCACATTTCAAATAAAACGTGTAGTTGCTTTTGCTTTTACAAAGCTATTAAATGAGTTTGCAACTTTAATTGAGGATTCATGATTGAAGAATTCTTCCTAGATTTATTTTGCTACTTGAAAGCAAAATAAGTTTTAAACCATAAGACTTTAGGTAGTGTATATAGTTCTATAAGATTAATAATAGCTGGCAGTCATTTTTGAAACAGTGCTAGCACGTTGAGTGTATTACTGAGAAAATAAACCTAGAATAAAACTGATGCTCTTTAAGAAAGAGGTTGTTCAGCTGGTGTACTGTACTTAAACTGAATCTGGCAACTTCAGAATCTTCGGAGGCTAGAAGGATAAAAACTGCTGACGGAGTTTTTAGTTTATAGTGTGATCCTGAAAATGCTGTTTGCACTCTTTTAATATTATCATTTCTAACTTTAAATGTAGATTGACAATATGTCAGTGTGATCACACTGGGTTGTATCATCCAGACACACTTTTATACATGGAGATACTTTTTGCATAAGAGCCCTTTTGGGGTTTACCTTAACAAATAATTTAGGCTCATGCTCTTCTTTTTCAGCCCTGATGCTCTGATGATGTCAGGGGCAGAGCAGAACCATCAGGAGGGAGGCAGGGTTGACACAGTGTTCCAGCGGGAGGCTAGGTTGGAACACTGCATCAGGTAAGAGTAAAACTACACCCCTGCCTCCGTAAGGATACAGTCCCAAAGACTAACTTCTGTGGGTGGGCATGAAGCTCTTTGTTGGAGTTTATAGGGAGCCAGGTTGAGGGAGGTGCAAGTTTATTTATGTACCTGATTCTTCTCCTCGGACTCATGACTATTAGAATGATGTTACCATTCTAGAACATAGGTAATTTCTCTTTTTCTACTACCATTTGTTGTTCTATATGTAAAGCAGGAAAGAAGCAATGTGTAATTTTTTGAATTTATTCCAGAAATAATTTTTAGATGTTCTAGGACAGTGAATTTTCAAACTTTTAGTCTTAGGACCCTTTTGCATTCTTAAAAATTATTGTGGACCACAAAGAGCCTCTGCTTGCATAGATTAGATCTATCAATAGTTACCCTATTTAAAAAAAAATAGTTACTTTATTAGAAAGTAAAACTGATAAGTTTTATCCTTTATTTTAAAGTAATAATAGTAAACCTTTTACATATCGACATAGATATGTTTAAGAAAAAAACTATATTCTCCAAAATTTTTTAAAAAATCATTATAAAAAGGGTGACATTATTTTACATCTTTGCAAATCTCTTTAATATCTCGTTTTTTAGAAGACGGCTAGATTCTCCTATTTGCTTCTTCAATCAGTCTGTTAGATAGGTTATTTTGTTTGAAATGTATCAGGAATTGGCAAACTATGTGCTGAGGACCAAATCCAGCCCCCTTTGTAGCCCACAAATGGAGTGGTGGTAGTTATGTTGTTTTTAATCATTGGGAGTAAAAAACAGTATTTCATGACATGTGAAAATTCTATGAAATTCAAATTTCAGTTCTCATACATAAAATTTTATTGGAACACAAACCAAGCCCATTCCTTCCCAAATTATTGATGACTGCTTTTGCACTGCAAAAATTGAATAATTGCAACAGAGACCATGTAGGTAACCTGCAAAGCCTAAAATACTTAATATCTGGCCCTTTGTAGAAAAAGATGATCATTTTCTAATACCTGAAGGAAATGTGATATCGATGGTAAAAGGGAGAACTATTTTCAGATAATTACAGATATTCTTTGGTATTACCCCCAAACTCAGCAGATGGTAATTTCTTAAAGGTTGATTGCATTGTGAGAGCTGAAACCATATAAATTGTTTGTACTGTTACATTAAAATCCATTGGTCTGTCTTGCACTTTGAATACACTTTTTGAATGAATCTTTTACCCCATGCATGATTTGGTATCTAGGACATTGATTGTAAAGTATCAGTCCATTGAATTATAAATCTTTGAAACGTTGGGACGTTTTATTATATCAAAAAAGCATATTTGTTGGGACATTTTATCATATCAGAAAAGCATTTTTGTTAATGTAACTGATCTTCTCAAAGAAGTGTTGGGAAACTCTTGAGAGTATGGACATGGACACATATTTTCCAAAGTTCTTATTTTTGCTGAAAGCTCAAACTAGTCATTTGTAACAAGTATGAAGACAGTTGGTTTCCTTGAAATGATAGGCTTACTAAATTCATTGTTTATCAGCTATTCTTTCTAGAAAAATGGTGTTCCATGAAAAAAGTGGCCTGTTCAGCTGACAGCTGGATCACACAAGTACCTTTCCTTGAGACAGCCATAGTCCTTGATGCGAAGCAGAGTGCCTTATATATATTTCCCCTTTTTTCTATACAGTCTTAATAAGAAGATGTGTTTTCAGAGTTGAGGTTTAATAAAAATAATTTTTACTGTGATAATTGTGAGCATTCCTCAGTGAAGTTGTGAAGTTGTGATTGAAGTTGTTAAAATTTTATTTTAACTGGAATGTGTGGGGGTGAAGAATGTAATGACTAATATATTTTGGTGCCACCGCCTTGACTCTTGCTGATAAGCCAGCAGTTTTAGCCCCCCATGGCTTTTGCATCATCATTGTAGGTGCCAACACAGAAAAAAACCATTATTATCATTACAAAAACCACTTTGACTTTTTACATCCCCTAAAAGGGCCTTAGGGACACCCAGGAGTCCATGGACCACAGTTTGAGAACAGGTACTCTAGAAAAATAACTCTTAGAGTGATGACGAAGTGTAATTATGTGGGTGAATAGTATTTTACTTCTTAGCCTCATGAGGCTGCACCCACTGCAACTTTGTACCAGTGTATCAGATATTCCCACAGTCTACCCCAAATTGTAACTGCCCTGAGGTAGGGATGGCGTACAGTCTGATCCTAGATTTGTAAGTGGAAGACCGATAGGAGAAAGGTCTGGAAAACCAAACCAGGCCTCAGTTTGCCCTAAGATGACATTTAAAACCTCATTGATACAGTCTGACTTTAAGTAGATTCTTTTGGAAATTAATCTTTTTATATACAATTTTAATTCTGTGTTTCTTCATATGAATGCCTACTTTGGGGGATCTCTTACATTTCTTCATTCACCACCTTCCTTTCGCTTTCAGTTAACATAGTCAAATTTATAGCCATTATCTTCCTTTTCTTCCTTTGGTTATCATAAGAAAGAAAAATCCATAATTTTCATTCACACTGAAAACTACAAGCTACTCTCATGAGGGATTTGCTGCTGTTTATCATAAATAATTTTTTATTAGTCTTTCTGTAAGAGCTTTGAGTCTTTATTGAATATTATCAGAAGTGTTGGTTCCATAACACTTCGACACATTTATTGAGAAAGGGATAGAATTAAGAAAAAAAGAACAACTATCCTTGATCTTAGAAAGCAAAAATTCATCAAGATATGATGCTGTTCTGTAAATTAGAACTCACAGTTTGATAGGACTATAAAGTTATGTCAGGATAAGTAGATAGGGGAAGTATTTTGAGATAGACATGTAACACAAATAGAGCAAAGGGAAATTTTGAGAACTTTTTCAAAATATCAACAGGTAATTTTTGTTTTAGGAAAATAACAGTAAAGGAGAATTAATGTAAAATGAAGGCGAACCTGGAAGATACTCAGATAAATACTTGAGTGAATAGTATGTATTAGGTCCTAGTTAAGTACTAAAATGTAAAGAATTTACTTACGAATAGATTGAAAGGTAAAAACCTTTACACTGCTAAATTATTATGTGGCTCTCTGTTTAGGAATTGTAAGTACAGTGCTAATATTTAATGGCAAATGTCTTTCTTTCTGATGGAGAAACTCAGGTGTTTTATTCAACTTGCTCATGGTCAAAGAGTGGGGAAGTAACAGATTTTAGAACCATATTTTTGATACAGGTTCTCAACATATTAGGCATTCACCATTAACTTGACAATTTATGTGATTTTCAGACTGGGATTGTATTCCAAACGATGTAAAATTTGGGAAGATTGGATTGAGAATTTAGTTATCCTTGAAATTCCTTCTGTTTTTGCATTGTAATGTAATTGTACATTGTAGTGATAAAAGTTGGCTCACTGACTTTGCTCTTTGCCTGTGTCTGGAACTCTCCCTTTCCTTTTGCTGTCTGCCTTGCCAATAAATGGCTGCTTTTTGGTAGCGGGGGGGGGGGGGGGGTTATAGAGAAAATGTGAGTGAATTAGTTATAAGTCAGCAGTTCCCAAATTATCCCAAGGGATTATGGAGGGATTTCGTTTGATAAAAAAAGTATGTGTTGGGGAAAAAACTGATTTAAATAAAGTTTATTTATTTGCTCTAGGACATTACAAGTCTTTGATATACAGATATGCTTGGGGGGGTCCATCAGGAAATTGGAATATCCCCATTTATTTGAACAAGTAGCCTAATTTTTTAAAGCACCTTAATGATTAATATTCCATGAAATACACTTTGGGAACTGGAATAAAATTATTAGAAAATGATTCAACGCATGTGCCCTATTGCATTATTGTTCTGTATAACACTTTTTCTATTTACGCCTAACTAGATTTTATTTTCATGGAAAGCTATGGTTTCAAATAGACAATAAGTAACAGGAATAAGTATTACATGATTGTTTGATTGTTAAAATGTTTATTTGGGGAACATAAAGGAAAGTTAGACTGTAAATTACTACTTGTGAAAATCTTCTGGTAGGTTTTCTTTTATAAGTAAATATTCCTAAACTAAAATGTATTGTTTATAGAGAATTTCTCTATTTTTAAATTGCAGATGTTGGGGATCAGCCAGGTGAGGTAGGTTATTCAGGCTCTCCTGCCGAAGCACCTCCAAGCAAGTCTCCATCAATGCCATCCCTAAACCAGACTTGGCCTGAATTGAATCAGAGCAGTGAGGTTAGCAGAGCTTCCCTTTTCTTTTACTAACTTAACCTGTTTTAAGGTAAGAAGTTCCAGATGGAGTAATTTCAGCATATAGCTCTTTTGGTATGCATGCATAGTTGAGGGAACATACCCAGTTATGACTGTGATAAATGTTTATAATTACGTGACTGAGGTTTTCAAAGTATTTTTTCATAATAAATACTATCTTTTGGTTTCCACCACTCATTACTGCTAAAACCTTGAGTTAGATGCAGCAGACACATGAAGTCAACAAAAGGGTGGGTATCTTGGCCAAAATATCTCATAGCCAATGAGGGACTAAGAGCTAAGGTTTTAAACACAGATCCTTTGACATTCAGTCAACTATGGCGCCCACCATATCACACTGCCTTCTCATTCCTGTAAGCAAGGTATGTGGGAATTAATACAATTGGAATCTTAGCTTTCGAAGTGGTGTGTGAGAAGTCACTAATCCAGCTTTCCACATGAAAAATGCACTTTCTACAACCCAGGCTATTTATAATGATTTAGTTCCATGTAATAGAAAATTGAATGATTTCACTGTTAATGCAGTGTTTAAAAAAAAGGTCATGGAAGACCAAGCACAGCAAGCAAAATGGAATTGCTCTTCTATCACTTTGCATTATAGAAAACCACAGAAGTAGGGCCACTCTGATGAGAAAGGCCCCAGGCTGTTAAACCTTAGTGCTCTGTAGAAAACTCCTATTGAAAACCACTGTTCTGGCTGTTACTAGGGCAGTTTTCTTTGTGAAAAAGTTGCTTCTTTCCTTACAGTTTTTAATGTCACCTTTATAATGCTACAAATCTAAAAGTTTGTTGACCTACAGGAAGAAAATTCTAAGCTTTCTATACTTTGTATGTATTTTAAAGGCTGAAAAGCACTGGGTTAGAGTGACACTAGTTAATTTGGGACAGTTGAAAAGCAGATAAGTAACTGGAAAGTTTAAAATTCTTACTGCTGCTTTAGGACATGATCACAGATACCGGTGTCTGAGACATTACAGCACATTTATCATAAAACAGCTGTTTAAGTGGGTTTTTTTTAGAGGGAAGAGTTTAAGCCTTAAAAGAATTTACTAGTGGAGAGGCTTTACAGAGAGTAGGATCAATTTTCTTGAAATCACTAATTTTTGCTGCATTTATTCATTTGTAATTTTTAAAAAGTACTATCAGATTAAGAGTATTGATATTCCCTTAACAGCAGTTCATAAGTAAAAGCAACCCTTAAGAAGTAAATTCTAAAGCCCATCTTCTTTCTAAGTAAAATTGTGATGTGGTCATTCAAACCTAGGAGTGGAGTCCCTTCCAGATTCTGATTCCAGTAGTTGCATTTTTCCCTTAAATATTCCTAGCAAGTTTCATTTTATAGTATTTGCTAAAAAGGTCATGAATGTCATAATTTTTTTTTTACTATATGTGGAAAACCAGAATGTTAATAAAACTAACATTGACTTTGAGACCTTTCAACAATAATATTTATTAAAAAATACCTACTTAGCATATCGAATTTAAATTATATTTTAACTTTCTACCACAAAGCACTAATACCCTTTCAGCAAATACTTACTCAGCACTTGTAAATATGGAGGAGGCACTGGATGACACTAATAATAATCTCTAACATCTATGGAGCACTTCTGATGTGCCAGCTCTGCTCAGAAAGCTCTTTACATGTATTAACTCCTTACATCTTCACCGATCATCTAGGCATTATTAATCTCATGTTACAGGTGGTGAAACTGACAGACAGGTTAGGGTCATACAGCATAACTAAGATTCTAGCAGTCAGGTTGCAGAGCCTGTGCTCTGAGCCATTACACAAAGTTACAAAAATCAGGCTGTGCTGCTCTCCAGGTAACTTACATATAGTCTCACAAAATCAAGTAACGCTTCATGTTACCAAATAGGGTAGGTAATGCTCTTTTTTTGGCAAAATCTTCTACATCTGAACTTTTCTCTACAATTACATAGTGGGGATTTAAAAAATTCCTTCACTACCCCTGCAACAATAATTACTGAGGAAACTATACTAATATCACCATAAAAGTTAATTATTGTGAGTTTTCTTTAAGAATCACTTTGAATTCATCAGGATTAGGTTCTTGAAAAATTATATTTTTGTAAATAATTTTCATCAACACATGTGCTGAAATTTAATTTCTACATGTCTTAAAGTGAATATCACTGTTTTAAATAATAAGTCGAACTTTGAAGCATAAAAATGTATACTTTTCCATACTGAATTATAGAAAGGATTTTGGTTCATAGAGTAGGTGTGTCTGTGTGTAAACATTTGTATGTATATATTGTATATGTGTAGATGTTTTTCCTTCTTCAGAGGATAACCAATAATTCTTAAGCAAATTTTAATGATAATTTTAATGCAATCTCAATATAAAAATCTTATGCTATTTTATTACTGAGATCTTCAATACATGGAATTTACTAAAATTAATATTGACTTATATCACTCCACCTGTTTTAAGAGGTATGATATTCATGTGTGTACCTCTTTTAGAGGGGTAGTATTTCATATCAAAATCAGTCTTCTCTGTGTAACACATACTCAGATGCTTGATTTGCTCTCATTGTGGCCGCATTCTGATTTTTCTGGCATGGGGTGGGGACGGCACCCGGCGGGCAGCTCTGTCTTGTGGTCTGGCATGGCCCTGTGCGCAGTGCTCATGGCAGGGGCTGACTTGCACAGATTGGCATAAGCTCAAACATAGATTGATTCCAAAAATCTTTTCATTTTATCTCAATTATATTTTATTAAATATATAGACACATATATAAGAAATGTGCACGTCCATAATAGAATCATCTTTCAGGGGTCGCACTGGCAAGTCACACTGACTTGCTCTGTTTTGACCAGAACTTTGGTATGCAGGGTTCACTAGCGTGGCCAAGTTGATCCATTAACAGTAGAATCCTCTGAAAGAAGGATTGGAAATAATTCTTTTTCTAGTCAAGGCAAAACCCTTTACATTTTTACTTTGTTGCCATTTATACCACTTAGACTCTTCCTATATTGTTTTGAGTTTTAATTCTATGAGACTTGGAATCTCTTCCACTGAGATTGTGATAAATTGTTATTAATACGTTTGATGTGAAGCTGCTCACTTTACATTATTATAAGATGATTATAAGATGACCCAGCATAGATGGGGATAAAATGTTTACGGAAAAATAGAAATTATGAAATTTCGTCAGGACTTGGAAACACAACTTGCAGTGCAACCTCTGAATTACTTTGCTAAATCTTCTCCAGTGATCTTTTACTCCATCTTTCTCATCATGCTGACTTGTCTCTCCTCTGTCTGTTCAGCAGTGGGAGACATTTAGTGAACGCTCTTCAAGCTCACAAACTCTGACCCAATTTGATTCTAACATTGCACCAGCTGATCCTGTAAGTCAATCACTTAGCTTGCTTGTTTGAAATTAATTTTATTAACCCAAATTTCCATTCATTATGGTTTTTAGCTGATATGCATGATTGAGTGGAGTGCTTAGAGGGAAATGGTGGCAGGCTTTTCAATTTTTGTGTGCTTAAGGTGGAAAGATTTTTTTTATCATTTTTTTGTATTTTCTAGTTATTTTGATGAGAGAAAACTGTATGTTTTTAAAATCTAGTATATGTGTCTTAAGAAAGCATTTTGTGAAAATTGATTAAGGCGACCTTGTTTTCATTTGCCAGTTAAGTGTGTGTTCTAGTAAACATATACTGTGTATCTCAGTTCAGTGACACTTAGTAAATACTCTTTTATTTGTATGCTTAAACATCATGTAATATGTACTTTGTATGTAAATATGCAATGTCATCTTTCATTTTAACAGTCCAGATGGAATGGCTTTGACTTAATTAGTATGTTGACTTCTGTTAAAGAGAATCAAGTTCAGCGAAAAAATAGAGTTGGTTACAGAGTCCCGTTGTGCAAGGGATTGCCTCTGTCTTGTCTTCCTGTGGCTCACTGTGTTGCTTTGAAAATGCTACAAAGTTCATATCCTAATTTAAAAAATAAATTCTGTCCCCACAGAATTATTTCATATAGGCCCTACCTATCCCTCAAATTATTTGAAAATTTCAAAACCTTAGCTATTAATCATTCTTCTCACTGTTCACTCCTGCTTTTCCTTTTATTTATCTATTTATTTCTTTTTCTCTTAAAGACGAGGACAGTCTAATAGGCACCTTTCAAAAGAAAGGAAGGAAGGAAGGAAAGAAGAGAGTAAGGGTAGGATTTTTTTTTTATTTTAATGAGTTGAGTGAAAAGACAGAGAAAGTGACATCTTTTTAGATATTTTTGATCAAAGAGCTATTAATTTTGAATCAAGTATAGTGATGGCTTTATTTGATTTGGATTTGGGAGAAATGGCACATAAAGATAGTAGTTCATCTTTGGTAATTTAAAATAATGGATCTTATCTGTGCTTTACAATTTTAAAGAGTTAATCTGTTTGTGAAATAGGATGCTGTTAGTATTGAATTCAAACAGATGAAGTATGGAAGTGTTTTAAGTGTCTATTTCATAGTTTATTAATTATTTATGGGCCATTCAATATGTAGATCATCTGTGCTCTTTGCTTTTCTTATTGCTACTTTGAGGGCATTAATCTTTTTTTTTTTTTTAATTTTTTATTCATTTATTTGACAGAGAGAAACACAGTAAGAGAGGGAACACAAGCAGGGGGAGGAGTGAGAGAGGGAGAAGCAGGCTTCCAGCCGGGCAGGGAGCCCACTGTGGGGCTCGATCCCCGGTCTGCAGGATCATGACCTGAGCTGAAGGTAGTCGCTTAACCAGCTGAGCCACCCAGGTGCCCCGAGGGCATTAATCTTTGGTTTCAACCTGAAATTAAGGAGGAATAAAAAAGCAAAACAATTTCTGCTTCTTAGCAGTTTTAATTAAGGTTTTTTGGGAAGTGACAGGGGCTAAAAAACTAAAAGAAACTAAAAGAAAGTTTACCTTTGCTTTAAGGTTTATTTCTCCATCTCCAACTTAGTCAAGTAAATCTTATTTAAAATAATAAAAGTGCTTTATTGGAAAGGCAAGTTTGATGTAGGAATACAGAATTGCTCTGTTTTGTTGTCCAACCCTTAACTAGTGATCTCACTTTAAATTTGCTATTAGGAGAATGCCTACTCCCATTGAGGATCTAAGTTCTTATCCTTCATTTAATACTTACCTGACACAGTGCATTCTGTAGAACACAGCCTGTACCCATAATCTCAAGTGATCCTTTGCAAGCCTTCTATAAATAATTATAAGCGAGAAAATAAGGTCCATACAGATAAGAGAATCACTTAAAGAAAGATGCCACTGCAGTTCTAATATGAATTGACATACTTTACAGTGTTGAAAATATTTAATGGAATATTTTTAAAAAGCTAAAATTTGATAATTAGCCATTTGCTCAGTAAAGTGAAAGTCTATGAAAAACCCCACACTTCTCCTTAGCACTTAGAGACACGTATATCACACAGCGCAGTGATCTCACATGCAAACTGGGATGGATAATTATTAGGCTCCTGGAATTGTAATGAAATTGAGTTTCTGGTACCTCATTTCTAGAAACTTGATTGCTTTTGTTGAACTGCTTATCGTTAATAGCCTCCGATAGTATTTCCTGCTAGTGAATTCTAGACTGATGAGAAGTATAATGCCTAGTCTTTAACATGATTTATGCCTGATCTTGAGTGCTATAGAACTCCTGAGTGATTTGGGGTTATAAAAAGGAAGTTAGTTTGATTATTGATTATGGCCAATGCACCTGGTTTGGTGGAGCCCCCTTCTAGCTGCCTGTGATATTCTCTAGTAGTATAAAAACATCAAAAAAATTTTACTCTTTAAGTAGACCACAGCTTAATCATGATAAGTTGGTGGTTGTAATACAACTCATTTTGATAATTATATATAACTGTGAACGAAGTTGTGGGCAGAGAACTGTGGGCTAACTTAGCCCAGTGTATTTGGGAAAGTTTTCACAAAAAAAGGTTATGTTTGTATGCTGAGTTTTGAAAGAAACTATGAACTGACAGAAGTGGACAAGGGCATCCCAAGCAGAGGGAATATCACAGGCAGGATCTTTTGAGTGTGCTGGGAGTATAGAGTAGACATGCAGATGGGGATGATGGGACTAAGGAGCATGGTTGAAACCAGACTGGGAAGATCTTTGTGTGCTAGATCAAGGATCTGAACTTACACTCATAGACATGAGGAGCCAGCCAGGAGTGCCATGACAAGGTGGGGGTGAGAAAGAGGCAGTTGGGCAAGATCACTCAGGGAACAGTGTAAAGGATTGATGGAAGGAAGAGAGAGCAAGATGATGAGTTGAGTGACACAAATGAGAAGTAGAGAGGCTGGACTCAGGCAGGATAATGGGATTTAAGGCAAGTAGAAAATAAAATAGATGAGCTCAGCATTGAGTAATGTGTACATAAAATCGGGTGCCCAAATGTATGACATAAGTGTGCCATGAGTGATTAGGAATGGGTTTCCTAAGGGTAATGAGGTGATTTGAATAGGTAGAAGAAACTGGGCAGAGCCTGCTGGTCAGTCTTCAGCCTGCTAAGCAGACTTTATACTTTTTTCTCTGTTTTAAATTAGAGGATGCTAATTTGGAGCATCTGATGGCTCAGGACACAGATGGTCTTTTATTCGGATGTCAGAATGCTTAGAGTCAAAGCTCGCTATCCTGCAGATCACAAATACAAATGGCGCTCCTGATATATATACTAGTTAGAGGTTAGACCTGTCATCTGTGTCAAGCTGCGCAAAAAATTGTGTTGTCTTGCTAGCCGCCGGACCTGCTGGACTAGAACTGTCGCAGGCTCAACAGCAACCAGTGGTTGCGTGGTTGAAGTATGTGATCCAGAATTGATTTGCTGGCACAGAAACTTACGCAGGTTATTTGGAGGATGGCTAGAACACTCATAATTTTCTTTTCTTGGAGTCATTATCATGCCTTTCATGTATTGTACTAGAAATACATGAAAAGGTTACTTCATAGTTCCAACTGTTAGAAGTTTTATGTACCTAATTTTATACACACAGAGAATATATATTAGATGAATATTATGAGTTAAAACAGCTAATAAATTCTTTGCATGTTTTTCCTAACTTGTTTTGGGTTTTGGAATAAGAATGTGACTTACGAATTATCATTTCTTTCTCTTTTGATTTTGCCTTATAAGGCTAAATTCTGATTCTTAGGGCATTTATTTCTGCCACTAAAACCTAAAGCTGTGTTTTTGTAACAGTAACTACAACAAAGAACATCTTAAGTGTATTGTTTAAAAATATTTAACCGGGAGTAACTCCTTATTTTGTGAAAAATCTAAACTTTTTTTTAAATTAAAATATCTTATTTATTTGACACAAAGAGAGATCACAAGTAGGCAGAGAGAGAGAGAAAAAGAGGAGGAGGAAGCAGGCTCCCTGCTGAGCAGAGAGCCTGATGCGGGCCTGATCCCAGAACCCTGAGATCATGACCTGAGCTGAAAGCAGAGGCATTAACCCACTGAGCCACCCAGGCACCCGAAAAATCTAAACTTTTATCCAGCTATAATATTCATCTTTCTAACTATAATTTTAGAGTTGTAGGGGAAATGTTAGAGCTCTGTCCACAGTCTTGCTGGTGTGGGGACAGAAAATTACTGTAAATGGATCTGTCAGTACAATTGCAACAAAGAATTTGTTATAAATTGGCTGAAAGTAGAGATTATGATAGTAAACCAGGGAGACCTGTCAAATAAGAGACTATGCTGGAATGGAATTTCCTCTAGCAGAGGCTTGGTGTTGCCTGGTACTGTCAACCAGAAATGGTGTCTGACTTAAACTGAAAAATCATTATCCTTCACACTTAATTATAAACATAACTCATAAGTAGATACTCAGAATTTAAGAATCTCAAATGTAGTCTTTAGCAGCAACGTATACAAAATATGAACTGATGCCTCACAGAAGGAGCTGAGCCCCCGTAGCATTACTGCTCTCTTGCTGTTAAGCCAAATGCTCAGTCCTATTCTGGTTCCTCCCCCGTGGGTCTCAGCCCCCAGGACCAGGCCTGCCCGTTGCCCCAGGGGCACCTTTCTCATTTTGTTCTCTTTCTGAGAGCCTTATCTTTGTCCTCTCTTCTTATTTTGCTGTTTGCATTCTTTTCAAAATGTCTTTACTACCAGTTTCCTTACTGCTCTAACTAGACTTGCCCCTTGTGAAGTTGAGGAATATCAGGTGTACTTCAGTCATGAAAAGGTTTAAGAAAAATACTGAAATGTTAAAGAGTAGGAGTCTTAACTTTATGCCTCTTTAAAAATAGATGCTCTTGTGGAAATTTTAAACAGCCCTGTAGGACTAATCTGTAGAAATTATGTCCTGCCGACTGTTACAATACAGCAAGCACTATTACCTTTCTTTTATATGGAAAAAAAGTAGATGTCAGATTTTTTTCAGCAGTTTAGGGAGAAAAAGTTCAGTCTGTTAGTCTTTGGGTTCTCATGAAATAGTTCACTTTAACCTCAAAGGTTCAGATTTGTATAATTTCATTAGATCATCTTACACTTTGCCATTGATCTTATCTTCAACTGTAGGTGGTTTTATAAGTTTTTTTTTCACTCAAATTTTTAACCACTCAGAAGTTAAAATGTACTTTTTATAAAAGAAATCAGATTGTTAGGCATGCATAGTGAACTTGATTTTTTTACATGTAATTCTAAAACTTCTAATTAAGAATTTATTTTCATGCTTGCCTTAACATAAATAAGAGTCTATTTAAAGAGTTGTTAGTCTTGATTATTTCATGGTATCAGCTTGGCATTTTTAAGGCAAAGTCTGTCTGTATTTCCTCCCATCTGTCTTTAGGATACCGCCATTGTCCATCCAGTTCCCATTCGTATGACTCCTAGCAAAATCCACATGCAGGAAATGGAACTGAAAAGAACTGGCAGTGGTAAGGAAACTGTTGCTGGGTTGTATTTTAGATTAGCATCAAGCTGAAGTGCACAAATAATTATTCTTTGAGGGCTCGGATTTTTTATATAATTGTTTTCTTTTTTAACAGTACTTTCTAGAAGTATGCATATATATGTATGCTTATATATATTGTTCAGTTTATATTACAGTTTCAAAAGGCAAACTGTTAGGGGGTTCCTGAGTGATTCAGTCAGTTGATTTTGGCTCAGGTCATGGTCTCACAGTGTTGGGATCAACCTGTGTTAGCCTCTGAGCTCAATGGGGTGTCTGCTTGAGGATTCTCTCTCTTTATCTCTCTCTCTCCCTCTTTCCCTCTCCCTGTCTCTCTCTCCCCCTCTCTCAAGTAAGTAAACCTTTTAAAAAATTTTAAGGAAAGGGAAACTGTTGAATTTACATTATAAAGTTTAAAAATAAGGACACTTGGAAATGGAATTTTTCTAATACCCTATGGGGTTTTTTTTTTTTAAGATTTTATTTATTTATCTGACAGAAACACAGCTAGAGAGGGAACACAAGCAGAGGCAGTGAGAGAGGGAGAAGCAGGCTTCCCGCCGAGCAGGGAGCCCGATTGCGGGGCTCAGTCCCGGGACTCTGGCATCATGACCTGAGCCGAAGGCAGACGCTTAATGAGTAAGCCACCCAGGCGCCCAGTGGGTTGTATTTTTTTAAGGATTTTATGTATTTTAGAGTACGTGTAAGCAGGGGTGGGGCAGGGGGCTTGGGAGGGTCAGAAGGAAAGGGAGAGAATCTTAAACAGGCTCCATGCCCTATGCAGAACTCCATCTCAAGACCCTGATATCATGACCTGAGCTGAAACCAAGAGTTGGTCACTTAACTGACTGAGCCACCCATGTGCCCCTACCCTGTGGGTTTTTATGATAACTGCTGTGAACTGAGGAGGTATATGTTAAAATAAATTTTGGTTTTGACATTGTTTTGCCTAAACTGTTGAAGTTTCTCCACATTTTAGATTAAATGTTTTAGTTAGAGGTATATTTCTTTTCTCAGAAGTATATTTATTTTCTGTATAAGTCAACATCATAAATTAATTATTTTATAACTCTTTGTGTGGTGTTTTAAGCAATTACTCTGAAGGGATAAAATTAACAGAGTATGAACATGTAAATTGACCTCTTTGTTATAACCTATCTTTTGTTACAGTAGAAAACAAAATTGTATATGAAAAAGCTTATATTTTTATGAAAAATGCTAGTTTGTGTTACATCTCATGAGGTTTACCTGCTCCTTTGGAATATATAAATAAAGCCTTATACTCTGAAGTTTATGAATTTATTAATTCAGTTCTTATATTTTTACCTATTAATTCTCTGCTAGATCACACTAATCCCACTAGCCCATTACTCGTGAAACCATCTGACCTGTCAGAGGAAAGTAAGATAAATTCCTCGGTGAAATTTGCTTCTGGAAATACTGTAGGTAAGTGAAGAATATCATTAATGTTTCCATTTGAAGTTGATTAAGTCTGGACTTGGAATCTGAATAATTCAAATGTATAGCTATTTCATATTACCTTACTGAATAAAGTGAAGATTAGTCAACTCTTAAATACCCTACCCTCTATATGAGTAAACAGGTGCTTTTTGCCACCTGAATCTGCTTCTGTTTGCCATCCCTCTTGGTTAACCACGTTTAGTCCATGGACGCTTCCCCCTTACTCCCTTGTCTCACAGGAAATTGTGTGTACATTGATTTATTCAACCTATGTTAAAGGAGTAGCATGTGGCAGGCTCTGTTTTAGACACTGGGGATTTAGCAGTTAAAACAGAAAAAAAAATCTTTGCCCTTATGAAGCTTACATTCTGTAGGGGATGTAAGAGAAAAACAAAACAAAAATCTTAATTTCTGTCTTAGGAGATACTTAACACACTTGATAAGAATAAAACTGGGAAAGGAAAGAGGGAGTGACATTTTAAATAAGGTGGTCAAAGAAGACCTTACCAGAAGATGACATTTGGGTTAAAACTTGAAGGAGATGAGGGATTTCGCTCTGAATATCTGAATACATTTCAGGCACAGGAAACAGCACCTGTGAAACCCTGTTTAGAGAACTGCCTTCTGCTGGGAATAGCAAACAAGCACCTGGGATAGAATCAGCATATTTGGCAGGCAGAAGCAGCAAGTGGTAGAGGAGTAATCAGGGAGCAGTGTCAGAGTGGCTTTTACTGACTGATATAAAAACCCATTAGAAGGTTTTGAATGGAGAAGTCATGTGCTCTGACCTTCCTGGTTTTTGTTTTTGTTTTTGTTTTTTTTACACGAGGATCACTGTGCTGTATTGATAATAGGCCCCAAGAAAGCAAGAGTCCAAATAGGAAAGATCATATAAAAAATAATTGGAATAATATAGGCAAGAGAAGAGGACGGCTTTGCCTAGGGTGGTAGCAGTAGAAATGCTGAGAAGTGATCAGATTCTGGCCATATTTTGTAAGAAAAGAGCATAGGATTTGTTTACTTGCGTAATATAGGATGGGAGTGGGGGGTCATGGTCAATTCAGGGAATTTTGGTCTGAGCCAGTGGGAATGGTGAGGAAGGCCATGATAATAGTAGGTTTGTTGGAGGAAAAACAGGAGTTGAATTTGGGGCATCTTTTGGATGTCCAAATGGAATGTCCAAATGGATGTCCAAATGGAAATACATTAGTTTTAGCATCCTTCCTATACCTGTTAAACCATTCAGTTGTTTAGGAAATGGAAACATTTTGAAATGAATGGATACATTTTGAAATGAAACTAAGCCAAATAACCAATCCCTTCAGTTTATAATCCTTGAAAGTAAGTAGCAGTGTTTCTTCACATTGTCCCTGAGTTTCTATTTTAAAATTTGTCATTGCATCACAACCATTAGTTGCCTCTGAGACTCTGCTCCGTCATAAGATTTTGAGGATTTGGAAAAGATATCTTCTCAGGTGAAAAATGGGGAACGTCTGGCTAATCTCATAAATTTTATTATTGTCCAAGCGTATTTTTTATTCGTATATTAACTTCTCTAGATTATAACTTGTATGTAGTATTTCATTATGTAAGTGTGCCATGATTTACATGATTTACATTTAATTTTTTATACTTAATAGCACTAAGGTGAACTGTTAACCTATTAGCCAGTCTTTATCTCTGATTTGAAATAATAATTACTATATTTGCTTAGAATATATAGGGTAAAAAGTGAATAAAAAATTACTAAATAGAATGTATTCTGTTTATCAGCAGATGGGTACAGTAGTTCAGACTCTTTTACTTCGGACCCAGAACAGATGGGAAACAATGTAACTCATCAGAGGTCAGTATTTCTGTCAGTAAAAAGCATATTAAAATATCTTGTTACATTTTAATATTAAGAATTCTTTTAGAACCAAGTATGAATTATTTTCCTCTATTCTTCAGTTCTCTGAAGGTTCTTAGGTTACCTGTTGATTTACATAGAAGGAAAATAATTTTGATTCTTTTCCAACTTTAATAGGAAAGCAAGAGGAACCCTTACTATTCCCATGGTATTCTGCGGAAGGCCTAAAAAGAGCTTTAGTAGCATTAGCAATTTTATATAGTAATATAATATAGGTAAACAGTTGAGAGTCTGTTTAAGTTAGTGTTCAGATTTCCTTGTATAACCTTATGGCAAATGCCCATAGAATTTTATGTTTTAAGATGCCGTCTAGAAGCGTACACCTAGTGTTGGGCTACCTACCTACCCTGAAGATCTGCATTACATATAACTTCTCAGACACAGATAAAAAAATATATGGGAGGAGCGCCTGGGTGGCTCAGTTGGTTAAGCCACTGCCTTCAGCTCAGGTCAGGATCCGTCCCACGATCGGGCTCCCAGCTATGTGGGGAAAACGGCTTCTCCCTCTGACCTTCTCCCCTCTCAAGTGCGCGCGTGCTCTCTCCCCCCTCTCTCTCTCTCAAATAAATCTTTAAAAAAAAAAAAAGGTATGGGATAGGGTAAAGATGACAAGGGATTTGTCTCTTAGGGCTTAACCATCCACTAAAAATTGTGTGCAGGACAGAAACATCTTTTCCCCCCTCATCTTTATACGTACTGAGTATTCTTTTGCCACCTGCTTGGAGAACATAGAGAGAGACTAGTAGTATAGCATCTCAGAAGACAGAGTCGAAGACTGTATAATTATTTCACTTCAGTCATCCTGGATTTTATTTTCCTTTTTATCCCTGTAAGTGAGGATCAGATTCTCAGAGTCTGTGAGACTGTTTTCAGAATACATAAGACTTTGCTGTCAAAAAAGTGAATTTCTGGCGTGGGTCCAGAATGAGCCCAGCCACCATGATAGTGAGATTGCCTGTGTGGATACAGGGATGGGCACCTCAGGTAGTTAAGCCAGATTGTACCAAACTTCAGACTTTAAATAAGGTGAAAGCTAACCATGTCTGAAAGTGAAGTTTCCTGTTTTTGAAAATGATTATCCAAACTAATACTATCTTTAATTGAATGGGAAAATATTACTAGGTTTGTGTCTACCTTGAACTCATGTTAATAATGAACTTTCTTTTCAAATTTTTTGAAATTTTAAAAAATGTGTAATTATGCTTCATAAAGATTATTTGCCACATTAAAGAATTACTTGTTTGATGCATATCATAAACAGTCCTGTTCTTTTTCATTTTAATACTTATATACCTACTTGAGAAAAATTCCATACCAATAAGATCCTTTACTGCTTAGCCACGGTTGAATGCTTGAAAAAAGCTCCAATACGCCAGATAACCAGGTGTAATGGAGTAAATTTTACAGGTCTCATTCAGGAACGTCGCCTGATAACACTGCACCACCACCTCCCCCTCCAAGGCCACAGCCTTCTCATTCCAGATCATCCTCTTTAGATATGAATCGGACCTTTGCAGTCACCACAGGTAGGGGTTAGAGCACCATAATATCTATTATCGTTTAATTTTAAAGTTTGTTAAAGAACACAACATTTTATTTTCTTTTACTGTGTCTTATTTTTTTACTTATCTGAGGAAAAATTTTGCATTTAAAAGATGTCAGATGAGAGGAAATTTTTTCCCTTAATGTATTTGAGTGAAAATGGTAAAGACAGGGACCTGAGAGATGCCACAAGAGATTTTAAAACAACCATGTGGACAGATCAAGGAGGGAAAGCTTGATAGGTCTTAAGTTAGCTGACAAAGGAGAGAGAAGACATAACTTCAGGGTTTTAATTTTTATATAACTAGTTTTGTTGTTATTAATAAATGCTGATCAAAATAGAAAAGTTAGGAGCAGAGGGTAGTGATGTTCTGGTTTTGGATGTTATGTGTTTGGAATGATGAGGAAAAGGGGATGTACTAGGCCAGTGGATGTGTGGGCCAAGAAAGATTATATTATCTGAGAATCATTTACATAGAAATGATTGAGTGAAATATTAAATTCAAAGAGAAAATTTGGAAGTCTGCATATTTTATGGCTGAAGAGCTTTCAGAAATAGAAGAAAGCCAAGAATGTTTAGTATTATGGAAACAAGCATGGCAAGAGTTCCTTGTGGATTAGAATAAGAGAAATGAGGTCTGAGATAGAGTGCCTGGGTGGCTCAGTCAGTTCAGCGTCTAGCTCTTGATCTCAGCTTAATATTAGGGTCAGAAATTCAGACCCCACAAAACAACTCCCTGAAAATTCAATAAGAAAGATATGAGGTCTGAGAAAAGGCCATAAGGCTTGGTCATTAGGTCGTACCTAAATAGTTTTACTACAAGATACTAAATGCCTTCCGATACTGATCGGGCATTCTTAGAAGTCTTTATCATTTGATCACATTCACTCCACCTGTTTGTTCTACTAGCAGAGTATGTATTTACTAAAAAGACGACTTGTGTATTTACTTAGGACAACAACAGGCTGGAGTTGTTGCCCATCCTCCTGCAGTGCCTCCAAGACCACAGCCCTCACAGGTAACTCTCCAACATATTCATTACTGAACAGTTGTATTTGTCTGTTAGGGTTTGCTTCTCCTCTAGAGTTATTTTGAAGATCAGCATTTACCTAATTGTCATTCTTAATGAGCACTTTATTCAGGGAAACTGAGTCTTACTTTGGAATTTAAGAATAATGATTGGAGTTATTTTTTGAAAAGAAACGTAAAAGTGAACCAAATGATAATGTCTTGATAATGGAAGGTTTAATGGAGAAAACAGTGGGGTGGGAGATAGGAGGTGTCCCATTTGTGTCTTGGGTCTGGCAAAGGCTCCATGACCTCACTGCAACTCCCTGGAGATGTTACTCTGTCAGTAAAGGAAATGTCGGACGACCTCTTCATCACTGCCAAGTTGAAATTGTTTCCATCTAATAGGTTCTAAGTAGATTCTGGGTTATACCTGATAGTTTTATGTGACTGACTGGCCGACTGCCTTTTACGTGAATGAATTTGGTTGATTTTTATGAGTTAGATTCTTAAAATGGAGTTGGCTATTTGAAGTTTAAAAGATGCTTTCTTAATTATAAAAGATACTGAAATTTGAATATTTCATTTATCTAAAGTACCAGCAAAAATACTTGTATTGGGTTGAATTGTGAAACCCAGTGACTTGGTCACTTGGCTCAAGAACCAGTCCAGTGGGGAAGACAGACCTATAAACAACAATTACAATAGAAAGGCTGTGCTAGCTGTGTTGATGAAATGCTTCACCACAGCTTGACTAACTAATAATGTCAAGGATCACATTGGAAAGGTGTTAGGTAAAATGAAGGAAGTGAAACTTTAAGCAGAGACTTGAGAGATCAGGTAGTATTTTGGGGGGAGCAGACACTCCAGTCAGAAAGAATGACATGGCCTGGCATATTCCAGGGAACAGGAGTTCGTTCAGTGCCACTGGAGTGATGGGGAATGAGACTGAAGAGGTGGGAAAGGGGCAGAGTATCTCTGTATCATACTAAGAAGGACAGAATTCTTAGAGGAGAGAGAATTTTTAAAGAGTAACCCAGAAGAGACTGCAGATTTGTTCCTGTAGCGTACTGTACTTCCCTTGTCGTGGGTCTCACACTGTGTCTCAAGTCCTTGTGTACTTGTCTCTCATCCTGCACTGCTCTGTCTGCGTCATTGGGCATAAGCCTTATTTGTTCGTTCACTGTAGTTTCCTTAGTGCTTGGCCAGAAGTCACATACTCACCTGTATTTTTGGACTGAAGATTTTATGATTGCTCTGGTAAAGGAGTAGAGGATGAACTGAAGGGAGGTACACTGAAGTGTTGGGAGGATAGAGCAGTGGTTTTCACACTTTAACCTTTTTAGAAACTTTTTTTTAATTTAAGATTTTTATTCATTTATTTGACAGAGAGAAACACAGCCAGAGAGGCAACACAAGCAGGGGGAGTGAGAGGGGGAGAAGCAGCCCTCCTGCTGAGCAGGGAGCCCGATGTGGGGCTCAATCCTGGATCTCCAGGATCATGACCTGAGCCCAAGGCCGTCGCTTAACCAACTGAGCCACCCAGGCGCCCCTAGAAACATTTTTAAAAATAATTTGTTAATAGCAGAGTATTTTGCAGCAGTGTAATTAAGAAAAAGGTTAGATGCACATGGAGTCAGAGTAGGGCCAAACCCTCCCTCTCCTTTAATGTACTTCCTTGGCAATAAGAATTTTGTAAAAGTATCTTTCTCCATTAAACATTTGTCATCTTAATCTTTTGAGTGTCTCAGCATTCCATTTACAGCTTTTAGAGGTAGCTGCTACCGTCGCTTATCTCCCTGCATTTACATAAAACGAAGCATCTCTACAGTATATTTTCAAAGAAGAAGGTCGCTAACAGTGATAGACTAATAAAGTGTGTGTTCCTCCATCCTCCCCATTTTGTAGGCTCCTGGTCCCGTTGTTCATCGCCCAGTGGATGCCGATGGCCTAATCACTCACACGAGTACCTCACCCCAGCAGATACCAGAACAACCAAATTTTGCAGATTTCAGCCAATTTGAAGTGTTTGCTGCATCAAACGTCAATGAAGAACAAGATGATGAAGCTGAGAAACATCCAGAGGTCTTATCGGTCAGTTTTCAAGGGCTTATCTAATTTTCTGCTAGGAAACTCTTCCCACATTATATTCATAAGCAGGTTTATAAACAAAGGAACCTCTAAAAGAGCAGATATCAGAGTAGACATCAGTGAGTAAAATCTTTGCTGCTGCTGCTTCAGAGAGTTTATACTCCCTGGGTCTGTGCTGCTTAATTACTTAATTGGCCTTAGATACCTGCTGGTTACAATATAATGCCTAATAAGAACCAGAATCGGGGTGGAAGTTAGCTGTCATGCAAAAAGGCACAAACACAACCACCCGGGTATGGCTAAAACCCTGGTCAGGGGCTTGCATCTGATGTGTGATTTGGTGAAGATCTCCATGGAACAAGTGGCTGTGGTTACCGTAGCTGCACTCCATGTGTGTGGTAGAGAGTCATATTAGTTAGACCTTCAGACCACAGGCTGCCAGATTCCATCTTTGCAGACAGTGTTACAGGAGATGCTCTTCAGGTCTAGTGGCAGGAACTTCTACTCACCACTTCTTCCAACCTGAAACTTCCTGCCCAGCTCTGGGCCACTTGGGGTATAGCCTGCAGTACCGGGAAGGCCGGGGAGGGCCTGAGGGGAAGTACAGGTGTGTACAGGGTACTGGTACTCACGCCCCTCGGGCGAAGGCATCCCCTCCTCCAACCACTAGAACTTTCAAAAGTGCTGGGTTACATCCTCTGCCCTCCCCTGCTCTCTGCCGTTCTGCAGTAAAGGATGGTTATTTTTATGGGGTTTTCTCAACAGTCTTTATTATCAGAATGAATATTTCCTTAACATTTTACTCTCCAGTTTGATAACATACATATTTATGCATAATTATATGCTGCTTATATATAATTAGGAATGATAATATATTATCTCTAGGTTGAAAAAACTTCTGATTCTGCAAGTTCTCTTCGAGTTGCCAAAACAGATAGTAAAATTGAAGAAAAGACAGTTACTAGTGTTCCCGCCAATGTGGTACGTGAAGTCTTCTGTAATACTATTTTGTACATATAAAAAATTATATGACATTTTCACTTTGCAAGATTTTAAAGATGACGAAAATCTTAGAAATGAAGTTAACTGCAGAGTATCTAAGCCTTTAACTGTTATCACTGCCTTTAACTGTTAAATAATTTTGGTCTATTTCAGAACAGGGTATGCCTGTTTAAAAATTCTAGGAGGTGATTGTCTGTCATCTAGTATATGCCATAGGTTCTCAGAATTTATCTGGTGATGACATTCTTCCATGTACAGAAAGGACAGCTTCCTTATTGGTCAAATTCCGTTTGTTTTATTGCAGTTGTGTCATAGAGAAAAATTACCAACTCTCTAAAGATGTTTACTCTGTGCTCTTTTTCTTTGACTTTTTTGGGGATGATTTTTCCCCCAACATTTTGTTATGAAAATGTTTAAACGTACAGTAAAAAGTTTTGGTAATTTTTTTTCCTCTTATCACCCAGGCATTCCCAGTAGTTATTACAGCATGTGTTTCTGAGAGTGCTTAAACTCTATTTTCTTGACACTATTTTTTTTTACTATATTTTTGTGATATTTTTTGAATAGTGAATTTTATTTTTGTCAATTCACAGCAACAAATTAAAAATAGCACTTAACCAAAGATAGGGCAGTTGACTGTGATTTTTATTTATTAACAGATCCAATTAGGTATAAAGTAAATAAGAAAATACCATATTTGACTCTGTTGAGGGAAGATTCAGTTTCCAACAGACTGTCCACTTATGTTCGAGAGTTACAGTTTTTGTGCATCTTAGTTAATTGTGAGTTTTTAAAGAATTGCCTAGCTTTCTACTTCTTTATAAATTGCTTTATTAAGATGACATATTTTAGGAGTGCCTGGGTGGCTCAGTCGTTAAGCGGCTACCTTCGGCTCAAGTCATGATCCCTAGGGATCGAGCCCCTCATCAGGCTCCCTGCTCATTGGGAAACGTGCTTCTCCCTCTTCCACTCTGTGTTCCCTCTCTAGCTGTGTTTCTCTCTGTCAAATAAAATCTTTAAAAAAAAAAAGCATATTTTGGGGGGCGCCTGGGTGGTTCAGATGGTTAAGCGACTGCCTTCAGCTCAGGTCATGATCCCGGAGACCCAGGATCGAGTCCCACATCAGTATTTAAAAAAAAAGAAGAAGAAGCATATTTTAGTATTTTTGACTAAGAAATGCTGTGATGATAATGTATGCATATTTCTAGAGACTCTCTCTTTTTTTTTTTTTTTTTTAAATTAAAGATTATTTGAGAGAGAAAGCACAATGCAGGAGTCATAGGGAGAGGGAGAAACAGGCTCCACACTGAGCAGGGAACCTGATGCAGAGCCCAGCCCTAGGACTCTAAGATCCTGACCTGAGCCAAAGTCAGATGCTTAACCTACTGAACCACCCAGGTGCCCCTGGAGACACCCTTTTATATTTATTGAACAGTATGTATATGTGTGTATGTGTATATATACATATGGGTGATAGGAGGAAAAAAAATTACCAAAACTTTTCTTCCAGTGGAAAAATATGCAAATACCTATAATTGACTTTGCAATGCAAATAACTTGCAACGCAGATAAGGACTGATGTAGATAAATAGACAGATGAACAGGTGTGTGATAATGCAAGTATAGTAAAAATATTAATGGTACAGTGAAGGTGTGGGTTTACTGATCTATATACATATATATGGCATCTTCCTTGTTGATATTTAAATCACGAATATTACAGTTTGAGTCAGATTTAGGCCTCAAGGAGCTTATGTTACCCTTTTTTTAAAAAGTATCCAGTTAGGTACATTTCACAGTTGTGATGTCAGCCAGGGACACCCTTTCTCATTGAAATTTGGCATAGCTATTTTACAAATACATGAGTTTTATTTACAGTAATAAAATAGGATAGGTGAGTTCTGACTTTTGGAGAAGCAGCAGTTTCTGAAGAGAGCAAATGGTGTTGTAAAGTGCTGGTCACCATGAATGTCTTGAAGACATCCTCATTGTTAATGGACTTCTTCTCTTGTAGAGCAAAGGCACCACACCTCTTGCTCCACCACCTAAACCTGTTCGAAGAAGATTGAAATCAGAAGATGAATTAAGGCCAGAAGTTGATGAACACACACAAAAGACAGGTGTCTTAGCTGCTGTGCTTGCATCACAGCCTTCGATTCCTAGGTAATCAGAACCGTCCCTAGACAAATGTAATGACTAGAGGCAAAAAGCGCAGCACTTAACATATCAGAATGAAGGAAATTATGGTCAGACTGGCTCTCTAGTTGAGCAGAAGGCCTCAGGTGCTCCTCTTTGAGAGTTTTTTGAGTAGTTGTAATATTCTCCCCTCTTTCCCCCTTTCTATTATCAGGCTCAATTTCAATTTCATTTTAACAACCTAACACAAACCCTAGAGCAGATTTTTTAAAAATTAGCGTAGAG
This sequence comes from Spilogale gracilis, assembly GCA_004023965.1. NCBI lineage: Eukaryota > Metazoa > Chordata > Mammalia > Carnivora > Mephitidae > Spilogale > Spilogale gracilis. The sequence goes on along the minus strand of PITA01000844.1, from coordinate 40,740 downwards.
TAACAGTAAGATTTTAACTGGGTGCCCTGGACCAAGAATCACCCAACTAGGGCTTGTGGGCCAAATTCATCCCATGGCCTGTTTTTGTAAGGCCCAGAGCTAAAAATGGCTTTCATATCTGTGTAAAAAAGAAGGGAGAGAGAAAGAAGAGAAAAAGAAACCAAAAACAAGAATATGCTGCAGAGATCATATGGTCCACAAATTAAAATATTTACTGTGTGGTTGTTGATAGAACATGGTTGCCTGCACTGGATTAACTTAAACTCAGGTGATTCTACAGAAAAAGAATGAAAACAATACTACTTAAGCTTCTGAAACTTAGATATTTTTGGTTGACCACTGAAACTAAAGCAAGTGAGGTTGAGCTATGCTATTAAGGCAGAAGATGCTCCCATTACTTTCTGGATTTAGAGAGAGGTCAGGGAAGAATGGAGAGAATTTAAAGATAAGAAATGACAGTCATGTTTTCTTGCCCTCTTCTCAGGTCTGTTGGAAAAGATAAGAAAGCAATTCAGGCATCAATTAGGCGCAATAAGGAAACCAACACGGTTTTGGCCAGATTGAATAGTGAATTGCAGCAACAATTAAAGGTACTCTGAACCTTTACTTGGGGAGTTCCATGGACTCAGAACATCTCAGTTAACTGGAACTTAGAAGTGATCAGCATTTTTAAACTAGTATGAAACTTCCCAGGTAGCAAGAGAAATGTGTATCTGAAATATTCTTTACACCTTTGAATCTTTGTATATTAAAAGGAATTTTGTATATTCAATTTTGATCTGGAGATATATATATATATATATATATATATATATATATATATATATATATATATATATATATATATATATATATATATATATATATATATATATGGCATCCTTGTTCCTATAATGTTCCTAAACTTTCATAATGAAATCCAGGAGAGGAGGTGTGACCTCGGATATCTCCAAGATCCTATAATGATTCTCTACACACTTATTTAATTCTAAGATGACTTGAGTATTATTGGTTTATGCTTTTATCAAAGATGACTCAGTCTGTTAAAGGAGTTAAACTGGTCTAAAGAAGTTGGGGACAACTGAGATCATTTTGCGTGTGGAAAAGGAAAAACAAGCCTGAGGTAGAAATGGTGCTTATGGCCAGTGTGTACTCCCCATCATTTACACTGGAGTGGAATGGGTTTGTTTTACTTTCTTGCCACTGTGATTTCTTTGAATCTCTACAAATAAAAATTAGCTAGAATCATTTATGGCTTACCGACATTAAGCATTCATATCTTGTAAACCAGTGACTGTCACATCTTAATGTGTATACAGTTAATCAGGGGTCCTGCAGATCCTGATTCATATTAGGTACGGAGGAGGACCTGGGGGTCTGCATTTGTCATAAGCTTCCGATGATGGAAATGCTGCTGGACTTGGACTGTTGGTCCCACTTTGAGTAGCAAGGTTATAAACCACAAAGATGAGAAGAAAAGAGTCTGTTGAAGGGTAAAATGAATGCAGAGTTAGTTTGTTCCCATAACATTCTGTTTGTATTCCTCATCTAGCATTTATCACACTATTTGGAATTATTATCTATGGCACATTTGTCTCTCTTTCCTACTAAAATGAACTCACTGAGAGTAAATCATAATTTTTTTCTGTTCAGGATGACTCTTTCTCTCTTTCTCTCTCTCTATTCCAAACCAACATACTTTTGAGAGGAAAAAAGAGAGGGATGTGTTAATGTTCAGACAGGACATCAGAAGTCAGCTGGGACTCCCTAGATAAATTTGTAACCATCCTGTCTCTGTCCCTAAAAATCCAGCACATGTTGGGGCTTGATAAATATCTGTAAGTGAATGGTATTTTTGTATAGCTCTTTGATCAAAGAAAGTATTTGTATTCATTCTGTGATTATGAATTTGGTTTGTTGTAAAGGAAGAATGTAAAACTAAGGATAAGCTTGCTAGTACCATACCTTGATGATAAAAATTTTGTTGACACCTGTTTTTTTGTAAAGACACCTATAGAAACAGGCATATAGGAGCTGTTTTAAAAATCACTTTTCTCATCTCAAAAAGAAAATAGGAAGTATGGTACAAAATAGGACGAGAGCGTTCTGGTTAGAAAAACACTATCAGTGTGTTCGAGAAAAAAAAATGGGTGAGTTAGAATTCACTACTGAAAAGACTGCTCAAAATCAACAGTGATTAGAAATTCTGATTGCAAAATAAATTTATTCTTTGTGAAACCAAAACTCAAATGAGATTCAGGAGTTGATGCGACCATAATCACCAGGGGAAAGAATCTGTAATTGATTTATCTACTGTCACTGCAGGGGGTAGGCTTTCTACAAAATGCATGCATTAATAGCATCATTTGCAAATACTGGCTTTTCTGATCATTAAAAAATTCTATTACCCTAATTTATTTAGTAAGATTTTAATTAAGGTCATATTTTAATAGTACTTTACATATAAAGAAACTCCTTTGCTAAGTTGAAGTATCCTTTTAAAATAAGAATGACTCTCCCTTCGTCTTCTTAACAAATTTAAATTGTGTTCTTGATGCTGAGTTGTTGTTAGATGTGCCTTTGTTTTTATATACTTTGAAACATAACTTTGCATCTTTTTCAGGATGTTCTTGAGGAGAGAATTTCTCTGGAAGTCCAACTGGAACAGCTTCGACCATTCTCTCACCTATAAGCCAATTGCCGTTAACTGTGAACATACCCATTTTTAAGCAGTTTTGGGTTCAAGCCAGTTTGGAGACCCAAATGTTCAGCTCACTGCTTAATTCAACATTAAATTTTATGATTCTGTTTTGCCCTATATGTTCACCTGTATTTAAGTATCTTTTATTTTTTAATTTCAACAATAAAAGGGTCAGGATGACTTTTCCTGGAGGATATATTGTGTTTGTTGGCATAGCCCACCCTTCTTACTCCATAGCATCAGGAATCCATAGCACTGGGCCAGTATACATACCTTTGTGGCCAGAACTCCCACTGATTTGATTTAAAGAATGGCCTTCCCATTTATATCTCAAGCACCGACTAAAATATTTGCAAAAGGAGACAAAAAGCTAAATAAATTGTCAGTTTGTCTTTTAGGTTTGGTATTTTACATAAAGCATCTATATTTTGTAGAAATATTTAAAATGAGTTTCCTACTTAATTTTTTATTTTAAAGAACTATATTGGATGAGGCATTCTATAACCATAATCAGCATGTTTTTTAAAGATTTTATTTATTTGAGAGAGAGAGAAAGCATGAGAGGGAAGAAGGTCAGAGGGAGAAGCAGACTCCCCGCAGAGCTAGGAGCCCGATGTGGGACTTGATCCCCTGACTCTGCGATTGTGACCTGAGCCGAAGGCAGTGGCTTGACCAGCTGAGCCACCCAGGCGCCCCGTAATCAGCATTCTTTAGGAGACACATGGTACTTTCAGGCTTCAACTTTTGGTCAGATTTTACAGTTTTCCCACTGAAAATTGAGCAGTTTCATCAGTAACCTAAAATTGTTGTGTGTGAGATTTTAACTCAACAGTCATGTAAGCTTACGTAATAGCTATGAAGTCAGGTCTGAATCAGCCCCTAGAAGCAAAGGGACAGACACAGGTACTGTCCACATGCAAACATCACCATTTTTTGCACGATTTATGCACTTAACTCTCAGAAACTTATGCTTATCAGTTGCTACAGAGGTTATTTTCAAATAATAATGTTTTAAAAATTCTGAGGGTATTAATCACAGAATAAATGGGAATTCCTTGAGATTTCTAGTTTACCTTCAGCTATCTTGTCATTCAGTCTTTGGCCATAGAGACTGGTTTTTCCAATTAACAGAGCTTCTGAAGTATGCCCTATTCAGGTTGAAAAAATGTCTTAGGATTTGTTTCATATTATATGATATATACATTTGGATCACAAATGTAAAGTTGCATTCACTGCTAACAGCAGATATTCCCTTAATGGTTTACTCTGTAGGATCATAGATGTTAAGCTGCATGGATATATCGTAACAGAATCAAAGTGTGATTTTACACTAATAAAACAGCACAATATTTTAACTTATCTACATTTTTTAACAAGAATCTAAATTTTTAAGAATTAGAAGAAATTTATATGCTTATTTGAAAAAATGTTTAAAATAGCCCAGTTCACAATCCTAAACTGTGCTAATAGATTTTTACTATCTTAAAGGAGAATATGAAACAAAAAGGAAACTGACAACTGAAAGCTTCCAAGTAAAAAATACTACTACTATTGCGTACATCAGCAGAAGTTTCCAAGTGGCTGATGGGTTATGGCTTCAGTTTGTTAAATAATTAAATGAAGATTTCAAAGATACAGAAAACTACCGACATGTGTTTTGCTGTTTCTCTTCAGAATTGTCTTAATTTCTTTTTTTATGTTTCTTTTTTTAATCTATTATGTATTTATTTGAGAGCAAGATCACGAGCAATGGGGAGGGATAGAGGGAGAAGCAGCATCCTCTCTAAGAAGGGAGCTTGATACAGAACTTGATTCCAGGACCCTAGGATCATAACGAACTAAGCCACCCAGGTGCCCTTTATTTTTGTATCTTAAAAGGTGTTTGCTTGTTTGTTTTCCCAATAGCCTTCTAATTTAACAATGTCTAATTTAACTTTTTAAAGCCTCTTACATGAAAGGTCTAAAAATTTTAATTTTGCAACCAAAAAACACTTAAAAATCACAGGAAATTTTTTAGTACTTTGTATGGTTTATTTTTAATGCTCTGGAGGAATACATTCATATTGACATATGTGACAGGTTTTTTTTTTTTTTTTACTAAATTGCCATTCATATTTTTTATACACATTTTAAAATCAGTATATCACAGAAATTTATAGATATGATTGGTAAGTCAACAAAATATTTCTCTAGACTCATCATTTAAGAAACCCTTTTTTATGCTGACTTTTTCATTAATCATTAAACAAAACTTTAAATATGCAATTATCCTTGTTCTGTCAAATTAGTCTGAATAATACTGTCTATGAAAACAGCTACCAGAAGAAGTGCTTCAAAATTTTGGACTCAAATTGTTCTTGCTCTATGTTTCTTTGCATAGTTGAACATAGATGATAAAGTTTAAAAGTCTTAGGAGGGACTTTATGGGTCATTCTAGTTCATTCTCCTATCATCTGCGAGAAGTCATTCTGCTTCCTATTGGATCTTCTGGAACAGGGATTTGTCTGTCTTTGCCAGGGAGGATTAGCGCATGTCCATAGTGTTTTCTCACTTCTCCATACTACTTTTGATTGCACTTTGAAGAACCGACAACCATAGGAATTTATCGTCCTCAACCTCTGTAGCACAAATCCATTCACGTTTTGGACCATGAAGAATAAATGCATTCTTGATATCTGTAAAAATATTTGAGGTCCACTAGTTAATCTTGTCAGTCACAATCAAAAGAAAAGAAAATGTTATAAAATTCAAGAATTGCCCAGGTCATTTTTAATAACTTTTTGAAAACTAAAAAAGGATTCCAACAAATACAGGTCCAGTTTAGACTATAACTTCCTAAAAATACTGAGTAATTCAAATGTAATCTAAAATAATCTTGTCTTTGTGATTGTTTAATTGTAATTAGTTATTTTTAAAGACTAGTAGATGATGTCATGTTCTTTAACTCCTTGTCTCGGTCACTCCAGAAGGAACTGGAACCAGTAAAGGTCTGCCTTAAGAGTTGGTACAGGTAGAGATGCTGCGAGCTAGGCCTGGACCACCTTGTTGGAATTAAGCCAACTCTGTAGCTGAGTGCCAACTGTCTAGGGGGTTACACAGTGATGTTTTGACACAGCACAGCTGACTAAAGGGAGATTGAAAGCAGATGTCCTACACTCTTTAATCATTCCCCGTGATTATAGATAACTAACTCAGTTCAGCTTTCTAGATGGAAATATTTATTTTCACCTTCAGTGTTCATTTTTTCTCAGGCTCAGATTTAAAATGAGGCTAAAGCTAAAGGGAACCTTTTTAAAGGGTGAATTCCTTCTCTAAGACCATCATTCCAGCTTTAATCTTAAGTCCTGCCTTAATGCACGGTGAAGAGTATTGGAACAAGGGGGATTCTATTCAGATCTTCTGGCCTAACAGAAACTGAGAAAAAAGAAGGATCCTTTTAGGTTTGGGAAGTAGAGTGTAGGATAATAACTAAAAATAGGCATAGTGGTTTTAAGTAGCATTTCTTTTTGTAACAGACAATAGTTCTGTTAAGGTTATTAATGAGTGAAATGTTTGTTACTAAACATCCTTTGCAAATCCCTCAATTACAGAAGAACTGTCAACTTGAATATAAACTTAAGGTAGAAAAGGTACATAGTCAGATCTGTAATAATCACTTCATCCTAGTGGAATGGAAATAGCATATAAAAATCTAAAATAGTCAAACCTGTAGGCAGTAAAATGGAAAAGTGACAGGTAAAAGTATAAATCGGTACATTTACAAGCCACACTGAGTAGTGGGTCTCCTGTCAGATTGCTTCAAAGAACTCAGGATGATGTGGGTTCGTGCTTCCCTTTATGATTTTTGAAAGTCGTTTTCCTAATACGTAGGGTACCTGTCTGACAATGCCAGCATTCCTTTGATATTTCTGATAGATGCAAGTTTACATTAATGAACTCCTAAAACTAGTTGGAGAACTGTTTGCAAACTTGTAAATGAAAATTCCAGTCCTTTTCCTACTTTATATTTTAATAGTTAATGAGCATTATATAATACAGCTTTCTAAAGGTCTTTAACTCTTGAAAGAAAAAGAATACATACATTTAGAATCTGGAATATCTTCTACAAGTAACCTATGAAGGGCCACTGATGCAATGAACTGGTAGGTTGATTTTGAAGTCCTCACAAACGGAGTATGAGATGTGCACCGACTAGAAACAAGCAGTGCATCATTGAAGAGGAAAAGCCTGAGATCCCGGGTGTGTTCATAGAGCCTGTGTTAAAGTGGAGAATGGTTACATAGTAGACACACAGACACATTTTGTTACACGATTCACCATCTTGGTGTTGATAAAGCCAACAGTTGGCGCTTTTGCCCACTACAGACAGGTTGGAATGGCTCATTGGGAGTTCTCAGTAGTTTTTCTCCTAGTGCAAATAGTTAGTCTCTTCTGTCAGACCACTGCTACTGGTGGGCGTCCGTTTCCTGGTGGAATTGCTTGAACTTGACAGGCATTCAGTGTGGGGATGTGGGGGAAATAAACATTGAACTTCTCCTCCTTTACAACACGAATCATGCTAGAGCTGTGTTAAACTTCTGTCCGCTTTGGTATTTTGTATCTGATGTATTTGGGCAATCTGGGGAAGTAACTTTATTTGGTTTGGTTTCATCTGCAGTGTAAGAGGTTGGGATAGAAAAAAGCACAAGAACCGATACGGCACATGGTGTCTTGAGTACAAAGCAGGGAAAAGAAAAGCACTTACTAGGTAGGCAGAATTTTTCTAATTTTGGTTGGAAGAAAATCAATAGATAATATACTTTGTCAGTATGAAAGATGAGAAGTAAGTCTTCATTTTCACTTTGATTGCTATGCTGTTTTCGTTATTGGTTCCTATGATGGTCAACTGTAGGCGTGTTTATCAGCAGGCCAAATGTGCCCCTAACCTCCATCTGTTACCTGTTAGGCTGTTGTGTTGTTGGAGCCAGGTCTCGGGCTTGGCAGACGCCAGCGTACTCTAGTATGGGTTTGCTGGTGTGAGTACTCACCAGGGAGTCAAGCGACGCTTTGGGGAGGAGCTAAGGGGAGGCCCCTCGCCCCAGTGTCCCCAGCCTCCCTTCCCCTGCATCAGGAGAATAGCCAAAACCTTTTTTCTTTTAGAAGCATCAAGCAACCCTTAGTTACTTGAAGGAAGGGAGTCCGTTTACCGGCTTGATGTTCAGAGGAAGTCTCATTTTTTATATTTTCTATTTTTATTTTTTAAATTGTCAGTTTAAATCTACATAAACTTTTACATGAATGCAAAAGTGGCATCAGTTCATACCATTGGCTTTTTTTTTTATTTTTTATTTTTTTTAAGATTTTATTTATTTGACAGTGAGAAACACAGAGAGGGAACACAAGCAGGGGGAGTGAGAGAGGGAGAAGCAGGCTTCCCGCCGAGCAGGGAGCCCGATGTGGGGCTCTATCCCGGGTCTCCGGGATCATGACCTGAGCCGAAGGCAGTCGCCCAACCAACTGAGCCACCCAGGCGCCCCACCATTGGCTTTTTTAAGTGTCCTTTTTTGTTTCACTTTTTCTTTTTGCTCGGCTCCCTCCTCCCTGCACTCAGGTCACCCAGGTTACCAAACTAGTACCTCTCTGTCTTTGTTTTCTTACTTGCTCAGGTAATCACACACATATGTACATGTATACACATCTATTTACAGGTAAGTTGCCATTACTTTACAAAAATGGTAATATCCACACTTTTTGTTTTTGTTTGTCTCATGTAGCAGTGGAAATCACTTAAAGTTAACTGGTTTGGTTTTATTATTTATTTGTTTGTTTGTTTGTTTGTTTGTTTAAAAGAATGTGAGTGAGGGGAAGGGGCAGAGAAAGAGAATCTCCAGCAGACCTTACATTGAGCGCAGAGGTCGATGCAGGGCTTGATCCCAGGACCCTGATATCCTGACCTGAGCTGAAATCAAGACTCAGATGCTTAACCGACCACCTAGGTGCCCCTTTAATTTCTTGTTTTTAATGGCCAAATAATACTTAATGCTGTGTGTAGACCATCATTTATTCACCTTCTCCCTTTCTCCCTCCTTTCACTAGCTCTTTATGGCCACTATGCGCAGTGTTTGAATAAAATGATCTTATCAAATCCTTTACACGTGTTGTTATTTCTATCAGGCTTTGGGTGATGGGAGTGGGTAGGATTTATTGGTCAAAGGTTTTATGTATTTTTATCAAAAACCTCTAGATTGCTATCCTTAAAAGCTATATAATTACCATTTAGAATCCACTTTATATGATAATGGCTCTGACTTGTACCTAGTACAAACTTTAATGTCCCTCTCAGTTACCTGGAGATTTTTGTTAAAATGCAAAGTTTGATGTAGTAGAACTAGAGGAGCCTGAGATTTCCTGCATCTCTAACGGCTCCCTGACAAGGAGTGAGGCAGTTACATCATCTGTTGGTTAACCATGACATGCTAGATGAAGGACTGGACCCAGGACCTCCCCATTTTTGGCGACTACTGTGTTTCAGGTTCAGCTATGCAGGGATTGTTAGTGAAGTCCCGGCTGTGGCAGGTGTGCGGATAAACAAATGCAGAGGTCACCTAGCTGCTGGAGCCAGCTCTTCCTTTCTCATGCATTTTCTTCCTGTTTCTATGTGGCTGTGATTGAGGCTGGAAGGAGTGGGCGCTTCATATACTGACATCTTGCAAGAAACAGTATCCTAGTTCAAGTTGATAGGGTATTCTGACAATAATGGTGCCTACAGAACTAGGGATGAGGGAGAGAGGAGGCAAGAAAGGGAAGAGGGATTTCAGTCTGTGTGTATGATCTATATGTGGTGAATGGCAACTCTGAGTAGCTAAAAGAACCCACCCATGTTCTTACACGTCTTTGGCAATTTTACCATATTACTGGTAAGAACAAGTATTTCTCCTGTCATACCAGTTTAGAGAAATGTTCAAAGCTATAATAAAATTTTGCTGTTTAACTGAATTATCAGAGAATGTATTTACAGGTTTGCTTTAAAGAAATGGCTTTGAGAGGTAAATGATCATTTTTCTCCTTTGGAAGTGGTAACACAGGGTGGAGGTAAATGAAAGAATTCCAATTTTGTGACCCCCGTGGAGCGGACAGGTGGTTGGACCCAGGGAAAGGCAGGAGCAGGCACATTAACTCAGAGTCAAGGCCACTTGTAATCAGAGGACATGAACAAGGAAAGAGGCTTTAAAACACAAAGGTCTTCATTATTTCAATCTGATTATGAGAATGCTATTTAAAATAAGTCTGAGTTCCATCTAGAAAAGAAGTTTTCAAAAGCCATTTACTAAGTTAAGCCCCTCCAGAGACCCCTGGGTGGCTCAGTCAGTTGAGCGTCCTACTCTTGATTTTGGCTCAGGTCATGATCTCAGGGTTGGGCTCACTGTATAGTCCGTTTGTTCCTCTCCCTCTGCTCCTCCCACCTCTCGCTCACTCTCTCCCTAAAATGAGTGGATAAAATTTTAATGAAGATAGGAGAAAGGAAGGAAGGAAGCCTTTCAAGATCTCCAATTTTCCTCCAAAAACGAGACACACCAGAACTGTTTTTTAAAAGGCGGAATAATTCCTCTACATATGTAAAAGTAAATAATTTCACCTCTCATATTAACATAATAGAGCAACAGAAATGGAAACTGTGGCTCCTAATAAGGTTTCAGAAAGCCACTTCTCACATTCAAAAGAACCAACTCCAAGGGTAGAGCTTTTTTCCCTGAACTTGGATAGGGTTGCATTCCTTGTTCAGAAAAAGGTCAGATGACTCAGCAAAATGTCACAGGTGTATTATAGTTAAATTTCTAACATCATTCTAGAAATGTTTTATTGTTGTTTATTGTATTAGACTGCCAAAACTTACCCGATTTCTATAAATACATAAAACTGGGAAAGGAATTTTACAGCCTTGGGCATGAGCAGACAGCAGCGAGCCATAGGTTCTCTGGGCTGACCTGAGCCAAAATCGGAGCGCCTATACACCCACACTCTGGCTTGAGGATATAGTAGCTTTCTGAGTTTCCGGACTAAATGCTCATTCAGAGCCAGAGTCCAGTATCTCTGGGAAGTTCCCGATACATAGCTGACCCAGTAACAGACTGTAGGTCCCTTAGGGTAAGGCTAAAAAGAGAGTTTACAATATGCATTTTTAGCAGTGTAATAGGGTTTTTCCTCAAGAGGACTTGGTCTGAGAAGTGGATGTCTCCCTTCAGTGATTCAAGGCTATGCCACTGTTCACCAGTCCTAGAGGGCTCGACCTTTTGTCACCTTGGCACTAAGGGAGGAAAGGGAGGACAACAAAGCCTATTTAAAAACCAGCAGGCTGAAAGTCACATAAATAAAAATTGGTGTTCCTGGAAAAATGATATTATGAAAGTTCCCAATTATATAATGCAAAAGCATAAGCTATCTCCAAAATCTGTATTAACGGACAAAAAACTCCAAAATTTCCTAGCTCTAAAATGGCCTTATGACCTCATCTCTACCCCAGAGGAAATTTTTTCATTTATGGTGCAAATAATTTACTTGTTTTTTTTTTTTTTTTTTTTAATTTGACAGAGAGAAACACAGCCAGAGAGGGAACACAAGCAGGGGGAGTGAGAGAGGGAGAAGCAGGCTTCCTGCCGAGCAGGGAGCCTGATGTGGGGCTCGATCACGGGTCTCCAGGATCATGACCTGAGCCGAAGGCAGTCGCTTAACCAGCTGAGCCACCCAGGCGCCCCCACAGCTCTTGTTTATTAGTAATTTGTTTAGTACTTCTTGTTCAGTTGGTAAGTTTATTATGAGGGAGGCTCAGTTCATCCTTCCACCTGCTGGTCTAATGAGTAGATAGAGCACTAAGACTTGGTTTTGAATTTCAGACCAGTACTTACTCTGTAGCCTCAGACAACTTACTTAAATCCAGATTCCCACCCATAACATGGTTCCAGACCTACTTGCCTCAGCAAGTGATTGTAATGAGTGTATCAAATGAGAGAATGTAAAGAATAGGGTAGGGGCCCCTGGCTGGCTCAGTCAGAAGAGTATGTGACTTGATCTCAGGGTTGTGAGTTCAAGCCCCACGTTGGGTATAGAGATTACTACAATAAATAAGTAAAAAGCATTAGTAAAGAATATGGTAAATTATAAAGCCTTATATTCATGTAAGTCAGTATTTCATTATAAATATAAACAGAGTTCCGTCTGAGTAGAAATCCCTAATGTAAGTCATGGGAATGGGATTTCCTGAGTTTTATATGACTTTCCAAAATGATAGAAAACAAAATTGCAGACTAAATATTCTATAATATCTTTTGGAACATGAGCCTATCTTGCACTTACTGAATTTTAATTGGTAATGTAAAGTTATATTTACATTTATTGCTTGACAAATCACTGAGATGGTGCCTATTTTAATATACATGTACCTCAGAATTAGAGTGTAAAATAATTTAGTATTCTCCCATGATCCTCTAATTCTTTTTTTTTTTTAATCCTCAAATTCTTAAATGTATTCTCTGTTGTCCAAATACTGAAGACAAGCCTAAACCCTAATAACTGAGCCCTTAGGTTTCTGGTTGGACATGTAAAGAGTTTGCAAGTCCTAACTTCCATCCTCACAACAAAAAAGCTGAAAAGCTCAGCATCAACAGCTCTTCTTTGATCCTTCAGAGAACAAGGCCACAAGTTAAACCAGCATGCCAAAAGCTGGAGAGATACACTGACACAGAGAAACACAGCTTACTGGAGGCAGAACTTCCCTGCTGGAGCAGGGAACTAGTTTTAGGGGAAACCTAGCTTTAGGGGAACATTCTCTCCCCACTCCAGTGAACTTAAAAGTGGCATGCCTTTTACTTCCAGGAGCCCCACCAGGTTCTCACTGTGAAGATCAAAGAAAAATGTCTTCATCCTTCCTGATATGGAGGGGAAAGGAACTTTTTTGAAATGTACCTGCAGAGTTCTCTTCTCCTTCCCTCAAGGGAAATTATTTTACCAGAAACTAACTAATATGGGGGAAGGGAAACGCCTATTTCCAGCCCCTTCTAGCCTTCCCGTTTCTTAGAAGTGTACACAAAATGAAAGGAAACAAAACAACAAAGTCAAAGTCCGAGCCCAGGGGCACAAGCTCACCAAAAAACTAAAACCTAACCATGAAACTATAGAACTCTTCCCCTCTCCTCCCTTCCCATTTGACATCACATCAACAGAATTCCTTAAAATGACAAGGGATTACAGCTAAAAAGAACCAGAAGCCTCAGACCCTATTTAAGGGATCTCTAGGGAAACTCAAAGATAACAGGGGAGACAAAAACAAGAACACCAAAATAAGTTGTAGCCTCTGACACGACAGCTACAACAAACAGTAAACACGGGCTAACATCTAGCCATAGGTTTCACACTGAAGACCTATTTACCTCAGTTCCTTTCACTTCATACCTTATGTCTAGCTTTCAGCAAAAAATTGCAAGTCATGCAAAGAAGAAAGAGAACAGTTTGATAAAGTAAGCCTCAGAACCAGACTTACATGGCAGGGATGTTGTTGGAATTATTAGACCGGGAATTTAAAATACTTAAAATAAGTCAAGGACTCTAATGAAAAAAAGTGGACAACATGCAACAAAAGAACAGATGAATAATATAAAAAAAGAAATGGAAACTAAGGAATAATTAAAAAGGAAGTGTAGAAATTAAAAACACTGAAATGGAAATGAGTAATGCTTTTGATGGACTTATTAGCAGACTGGCCACAGCTGAGGAAAGAATCAATGAGCCTGAAGATACATCAGTGAAAAGCAAAGAGGAAAAAATGACTGAAAAAGAAAGGAACAGAGTATCCAAGAAATGTGGGACAATTACAAAAGGTGTGCATATGTCTAATGGGACTATCACATGGAGAACAAAGAAAGAATATTTGAAGTGATAATGGCTGAGAATTTTGTAAGATTATTGACAGGTACCAAATCATAGATCCAGGAAGCTTACAGTATACCAAACAGGGTGAATACGAAGAAATATACATGTTATTTACAAACTCCAAAAAAATCAAAGACAAACAAAGATAAAAGCTTAAAAGAACCCAAGAACAAAAACAAAATAAAACCAATAAAAACCCACCTTATCAAAGAACAACAAGAATAAGAATTGCATTGGATGTCTCCTCAGAAACCAGGCAAGCAAGAAGAGAGTAAAATAGAATAAGTGTTGAAAGAAAAGAACCCAGCAACCCAGAAGAATTCTGTGGCCGGCAAGATTATCCTTCAAAAGGGAAAGAGAAAGACTCTCAGACAAACAAAATTGAAGTTCATTACCAGTAGACCTGCCTAGCAAGAAATGTTCAAAGAAATTCTTTGGAGAAAAGGTAAATTATGTAGTTCAGAAACTCAGACTTAACATAAAAGGAGAGTGCTACCTTCATGAATACATGAAGTTTACATAAAAGAATTTTTAAAACTGGAATAATCCCTAACATATCTTCTACTACACCAGTGTGTTTAGAGTTGCTGGTTTCCTTCCATCACACAGCTCATTTCTATTGCTACTGAACAAAAACAACAAAACAATGAAAACAAAAACACTGTGATCATGAGAAAAGTGACACAATTGCATGATTTGATTTTCATTTAGAACTACTGTAGGCAAGAATAGAGGTGAATGCATTGGGTTTCTGCCAATCACCCCTCTGACCTACACCTCTGGGAAATACTCATTGAAATATTCATTGAAATAATAGGCAAATCAATTTTTGTTTCTTTTATTGGAGTCGGACAAATTAAAGGCGCTGATTTCTCTCCATTTGTTTACTATTTGTTGAGTTGTCATCTTTGCCATTAATACTGAGAACATAATTTTGCAAACAGTTTTCTAACAGGAAATTATGGCCCCACCACTTGTTTTGTAAATAAGGTTTTATTGTAACACAGCCACATTCATTCATTTACATACTGTATTATTTATGCAGATTATATTATTCATGTATTGTATCATTATTTTGCTGTTTTTATGTTATAATGGTGAAATAGTAGTTGCCACAAAAATCAACTGGCCCCCAAGACCCCAGATATTTATGATCTGACCCTTTATAGAAAAAGTTTTCCCAACCTTGTTCTAAAAGAGGAAAGGGTTGGGGGGATGGGTGAGCCTGGTGGTGGGTATTAAGGAGGGCATGTATTGCATGGAGCACTGAGTGTGGTACATAAACAATGAATTTTGGAACACTGGACAAATTTAAAAAATAAAAATAAAAGAGGAAAGGAGATGCTAGCGTATGGAAACTGTCATCCACCTTTTGTTCTTACACTACTGTGAGCACTGTAGAACAGATATGGTGAGACCTCAATATAATGATGGTCTCTTGGTGAGACCTTTTTAATACTAACTTCAGTAACTTCAAGATAACTAACTGGTCTTCTCTTTCTTCTAGGTGAGCAAATCACTAGCATGTGACACCCACAACATTGGATCTCCTTTCAGTAGGAAAGTGACCGACCTCAGAATTCCTGCTTCTACTGCACTTTGTAGTTCTGGTAGAGATCATGGATTTTCTCCCATTCTATCCAGCAGCTTCCTGCAACGTGAGTAAGGTAATAAAGCACCTTACATTACTGCAGGGGAACGTATGTTTAAGTTTTCAACCCAGTACAAAGATCTGTTGCAGACTTATGTCAGACATTGTACTCAATCCCAAGTACAAGATGAGCCAGACCTATTATACACTTCCATAAGACAGTTAAACGCTTACCTTAAAGAGAAACTCACTGCCTCATTACAGCAGTGAAGTTGGGCTACATCTTGGATCCTAATCAGATATCTCCTCTCTTCTGATAGAGTCTATGAAATCAAAAACAAAATCAGAAACATTCATAAATTTAGAGAAAATGAAAAGTCCAGCACTGAGAACTGTTTTATATCCCAGAAGCTGTATTGAGTAGAACCCAGGTTAATTATGAAAAGTGAATGTTTTTACTATCGACAGAACAGGTTTTCTTTAGAAAGACCACAGAATTCACAATAAAAACTATATTTGAGGGTGTTGTCTAATTTTTAAAACTACTGAAATGACTGTTTTCTTTATAAATGCTTTAAAAGCATTCCTTGTATTTAAAAAAAGGGGGGGGGAGCAGGTAAAGAAGGAATCTATGAAGAAAAGGAAGTGAATGGATTGTTAAAAATTTAGAAGTTAAACCCTCATACTGATCTAGTCATAAGATGATCACTTGGTGTGAACAGTGATCCAGAGATAAGTTCCAACTCTGGAGTTCCAAGATTTGGGGCTTTTCTGTAATCCAAACTCCACTCTCCTACCAAAATGTGCAGATCTAAATTCTAACAAAACAGCTCCATCTTGTTTCTCCAAGTTAACTAAATAAAAGTGTTTCCAATCAACTGGTAGTTTAATTCAACATAATTCATATATTGAGCTCCTACTATATGCCAAACATTAGACAACAAGTAAATTGTAGCTCATGCCTGATGGATTTCCCAGGCTTTTGAATTAAGGGTTGTAAAAAAGTGTAACAGAGATGCTCAGGTGCTGCAGGATACCCAAGATGGGGCTTGGGGGGTGGGGGTACTCACAGCTGGAGGTGTTGGGGGAATTTTACAAGATTTGAGCTCAATTAAGCTGGGTTTTGAAGGAAAGGAAGGCAATTTTAGAGAAGGAAAAGCATGGGCAAAGCACATTGTGTGGAGAAAGGCTAACATTATTGGAGAACTATGAGTAGATGTGTGTGATTTGATCATGAAATGGTAGGCAAGGCAGTAAGAAAGAAGGTAGACTGGGACCAGATGATATTCTATAGGTAACACCTAACACCTAAGAATTTTTTTCGGATATCCTCAGGGCACAGAATCCCTATACCAGGTACTATGTACAGGAAGATATAAAACAATAGAAGACATGGTCCATTTCCCAAAAGGAGGCCATGTTCACAGAAGTACCAGTCAAGGAGCTAAGACTGCAGAAAAGTTATGGGATGGGCTCAGGTCCACTTGGGCCTCTTCTCATGTGCATCCTTACAGCTAGCAAGGGTGTGAAATGTTAAAGCTTGCCGGCTCACAGCTTGCAGCAGGCATTCAACACATGTCAGCTAAATCGAAATCTACAAGTCTCCTGTTGCCGGGAACTTGAGGTTATATTCATGAGCATGAGATGTAGTAGTGAGTACATCAGAATACGTACCGGGCATCCCCAGATGATTCTCTGTATTTCTGACAGCTGATCTTTCATACTGATGTTTTGCTTCATCTAATAAATAAAGGGATTTTAGGCAAACTAAGATTATGAAATTTTTACACATGAAAATAGATTTAAAATATTTTATGGCACTTTTACAGGGCTCAGTATTTTCATAAACTTTAGTAAGAATCTCAATTTTGTGTCCCTAGTGTTCTAAGACAAAGAGGCAAGTGACAAGGCCGTATTCACACCGTATCTTCAAGGCAAAATAAGTTATCGGTTTATATTCAGCCCAGATTCCCATGTAATATGCACATCACAACAGTATTTTCAGAATGATAGTGCTGTCTTCCAAGGTACTGAATTCTTTCAGAGAATAATTATGATTGCTATCCTTACTGAGGCAAGAAAGTTAATTAAAAAGAAGTACCTTCTTGTTAACAAAGGATTTTACTTCTTTCTTTTAGTTATCTAGAAAAATCAATCCAAATATTCAATTCTTTACACTTTCATATTAATAAAAGTTTTATTGCACAAATCCAGATATCTGAAAACATTCTGTCTCATGTTGTTTGGCTTAGGAGAGATCCTTTCAGTGCTCAAAAGCACGGAACTCAATCATTTCACGTTAAAAGGAGGAAAGACTCTGAAGAATGCCATGAAAGGATAAGGCAATTCGAGATCTGTGAGTCAGTACCACAAAGTATTGTAACATTTGTAAAGAACATGAACTCTTATCAGCCCCCAACCTCATCTATATAACTTTTGTATTTTTTGAGTTGGTCAATTGCCGTAGTCAAGTCCCCACGGTCAGCGTGTTCCGCAGGAGTGTGAAGCCTCAGAGCATAGAGAAGATTCACATATTCTTCAAATCTTCGAGATGGGAATAAAAGCAGCTCCGGGAGGCTATAGGAGGCAGAGAAAAGGGAAACCTGGTCGCTCCCTGAAGGTCAAAGTGCGCCCTGTCCTTGGGGCGCCCCCACTGTCCACTTCCTCAGAACTTACCTTAGCATTTTGGTAACAATAGTCTTATCATGCCTCTTCAGGAAAGCTCGGAATGCTGGTATCATTTCTCTGCACTAAAGGTGAGCATTACGTCAAAATTCTGCTCTGTCTTACGGTTGACAAGACTTCTGATGCATCAAACAAGCATGATCTCTGAAGCACTCAAAGCAAAAGGGTAACAACTGCATCTAACCAAAGTATGACTAGTACCACCAGGGGCTTACGAATATACTAAGTACAGTGTATTAATTATATAATAAATTAACCCTATTCTGTGAACTTAGTCAATATAGACAAAATGGACTTTGCAACCAGCTAGGCCTGGATTAACATTAAAATTATAATTTAATTCTATCTAATTCTATGAGACCCTGTCAAGTTATTTAAATTCTCCAAGCCTGAGCTTTCACATGAATTACCCTACCTAACTCTTGTGGGTGAGGGGAAAAATCACATCCATAAAGTGTCTGTCAGGCAGTAAATGCTATCTCCACAGTACGAAACTATTAATAGTACTCACTGTAATACTGCTGTTAACTATGTCTTCCATAGTAACATCATGAAGGGGCTCCACTGTGCTAAATATCTGTTTTAAAATGTATTCATTCATCACCAGTAGAGTGCTCCGGAAGTGACCTCATTTTTCTCAGTACATAAGTGCTTCAAAGATGTCAGTAATGTATCAAATATTCACTGGGTGTCCTATTAACAGTTCACGTTCGCTATTCATCTGCGCATCCCATGCTAGTGAAATAGATACCATTATTATCCTTTCCTATAACAATTTTGGTATCAATTTATGATATTATGTGACACTTTGCTTCTGTTCTTGTCCTAAAGGCTGGTTTTCTGAAACTGCCTTATTCTTGCAACTTTCACATAATTCAGTTGTCCAGCAGTATTTAAACTCCCTGTGTTTAAATGTAAAGGTAATGTAAAGGTAAGGATGCTACTACAAAGGGAGATGTCTGAGGTCAGGACTTGTCAGAGGCCTCCTGGCCCCCGGCCTTGCCCTCAGGGCCTCAGTCTGGACAGGTGGACACAGTCAAAGTGAATATAGTGGATACTAGCAGAAGTGCAAGAGACCCCCTTCTGCTGCACTTTTGATGCGAACTGAAGAGGGAAGAAAGAGAGAGCTCAGTGCCATCAGAAGAGATCCCAGAAGAGCATTAAGGGACGCAGAAGGGAGCTGAAGATTCCTGCCTCTACTTAAGTCACAAAAGGAAAAATGGTTTATCATGAACTCTCTAAGGAATGGAAGACAAAGAAATCCTTATTTCATAGTGAGATTTCACAAATTGAGTGTCCTTATTCCAAAAAACAAATGGATTATTAATTTCTTTTCTCCATAAGGGAGTTGAACTTGTCAAAGCCACAGAGCACTATGTTCAGAGTAGAATCAGGCCTCTCACTCTTGTTTCTACCTCATTGTGAAACATTTTCCTATAACCAAACCACAGAGTGTCTGGGGCAGCTAGGTGAAAGCCTGGCAATTTGTATGATTAGTTCAGTCCAAGGACCAGTTCCTGGGTCCTACCTTGTCAAGCATTGTGTTAACCCTTAGTGATACAAAATCAGTAAGGCAGGGGCTCCATCCTCAAAGAGCTCATAGTCAACTGGAAGCTAAGAGTGAGGAAAAAGTCTTTTCTGTTAATCCTAGTCCTTTGGATTGCACACAAAACTTCCTTTCAAGCTCAGAAAGTCTCATTCATGCCTGGATGGTAGCTCAATCATTACCTTCTCCATAGTTCTCAGAACAACCGGGTAATTGTTGAAGAAATTGGTATATGTGTTCAACTGGCTTCCAAACTTGAGGAATATTTCTCCCACGCAGTGGGCTGGGCCCCATTCCTGCAGTCTGTCTCTCAGATTGTCTAGAAACTGCCTGTCATATGAGAAAAGCATGCCCGTGAAATACTGGCCAGGGATAACCTAGAAACTTAAAAAAATAAAAATAAATTAGCTGTCATTCGCGCAGCCTGGCAGGGCTTCTGCCACATCTGTGCGCCTTGCACGGACCCGAGCAGATTTGCCCAGAAGAGAGGAGGGGCCTGGGTGTGTGCAAGTAGCTTGTCTCTGGCTGGGGCAGTCTCATGTCTTCCTCCTAATCCCCTGATTCGGAGCCCCAGGCCGGCCTCCACAGGGCTGTCCCCCGACTGTCCCGCTCCTGTGTGGCCAGCCAGAAAGGCGGGGAAGGATTCTTACCGTCCTCAGCGGAAAGGGCTCAACTCACTTCAAATGCCGTAACCCTGGACTGGCCCACGGCTGCGGACTTAGTGTTGTCTGTCATTCAGCTCTCACAGGCCTTGAAACTGGCAAGAGGCCTCGTTCACCTTCTTCCTTTCGCAGCAGCTGGGGTCCAGTGAGGGTGGGCAGCCCCCAGTTCCCCATAGAGTTACTGGCGGAGAGGCTCAGTTTATCTGTGCCACTTGCACGCAGGGTCACTTTCCTGTGTCAACGGGCATACTTGAACCAATGTTCGGTCATTCAGCTGATCCCCAGACTTGGTTCTCTAAGCCCAGTATCCCAGTGGCCCGATCCCACGAAAACCTTTGTTTTCTTTCCCTCCACTCAACCGGACACTGCTGATTAAGAATTGTGCCAGACCGCTCTCCTTCCTTGTGCCTTGGCATGAACAGTATATGGAATAGAGAACCCCCAGGCCCTGAGCTCCGCTCCCAGAACGGTGGCGTGGAAATGACGTGGGGGTCAGCAGTCCGTGGCAAGAGCCCTCTCTTGTGAGACGATCAGGGCCTGGGGGTTCTCTATCCCATATACTGACGATCAAGGGCTCCAAGAAGGGGCTCCTTGGTATAGCTTTTTTTTTTTTTTTAAATGGTAGTTTGTGGGTTTTATTTTTTTTAAGATTTTATTTATTTATTTGACAGAGCGAAACACAGCCAGAGAGGGAACACAAGCAGGGGGAGTGAGAGAGGAAGAAGCAGACTCCCCGCCGAGCAGGGAGCCCAAGGTGGGGCTCGAGCCCGGGTCTCCAGGATCATGACCTGAGCCGAAGGCAGCCACTCAACCAACTGAGCCACCCAGGCGCCCCAGTACAGCTTTTGAAACAATTAAGTGTGGGTTCTTCCAATGGTATAATGAATATTTGAAAAAGTACCTGTTCAGGGTTTACCTGTTGAGATTTAAAATCTGCAAAATGTCAGAGAAAATGATGTGGATGTTTGCAGCACTGAGAATTGCTCTGTTTGATGACAAGGCTGCTTTCAGGGGCGTTACATAGACATCTCCCACAATTTCCAGCATCCCCACGTATTTTCTCTCACTCCGTAAGAGTTCCCCAACAACTTGCGAACGCTTTTCAGCTCGGTCCAGCTGGAGCTTTCTCTCCTATAGAAAGGCATTAGGAACTCATAGGGAAAGCAGAATGATCCCCAGGTTATAGTCTCAAAAAGCCTAAAAATCAAAGGAGGTAAAGAAATGACGGGCTGAGTGGTCAGGCAGTGGCTCTGAGAGTCCCCCTTTGGGGTGTGTATTAAACGAGGTTGAAGGGGACCTTGACAGGGGACTAGGGTGGACCCTGCTGATCATTGTTTGACATGGTATCACCAAGTAGGCCTTCACACCATACTAGGCCCTAGTAGAGATGGGGCTTCTAGTCTTGGATCCTGAGGAGGCCAGATTGAGGCCTGATGTTTATCCATCTGTCCACCCCAATATGTATTCAGTGACGTGGGCTCAGTGCTAATTATACAATGGTGGGAGGACAGTCTTGCTTTCACAGGAATGATGGGTCCACTGATGAAGCCTTTGGGTCGCTCACTCTTGATTGTTTCCCATTTCTTTTTTCCCAGTGTTTTACTGATTGATTTATAGTGTTTTATTGATTATCCTGCGACAGAAGAATGGAAATGAGCTAGCCCCTTCGTTATCAACTAATCTGCTTCTCACACGCATTTACGAAACACGAAACTCGTGCTCTTTTTTCAGCATTTAGGAAAAAAGACCCTAATGTGGAACTGTGAATGCATTTGGCTAGGTTGCTAAATGTCTTATGTTTTCTATATTTCAAAATCCTGTTTTATCCTTTAATGCAAAGGGAAAAACCATACACTAGTGTAAAGAAACTCCCCACCCTATTATTATGTATGCTATGGAAACACATGGAGAAATTAATTTTCAGTACTAAGACTAGGTAATTCTTTTCCCCTTATCTGTATTTTTCAAAGGTTGAAAAATGAGTATCCTTACAATAGAAAACAGTTATAATATTTAAATTTAAAAATTTTAATGGCCTTGTATTTGAGCTTAGAACTATTAATTCTCTTAGAACACAAATTCTTCTTTTCCCTTTAGCCCTAAATATGACCCATAGTACCCCAAATAAAATATGATAATACTAAGTGTAATACCATGTGATCTTCACCCAAAACAAGTCAACCATCATTTCATGAACTTAAATGTAATTTCAGAGAAAAATCAGAGAACTCACTCTATGAAATACTATAAACACACTCTTCTTGGTTAAGTTTTACCTCATGAATTAAAAAAAAAAATTTATATCCCACCTGGCAGCTGGCTTGGAACCCGTATTACATTTTTACAAATAAATTTTTTTAAAAAATATTGGCATTCTCCAGTATTTATAATCACTTTGAATTAAGGTTTCAGTTGTCAAACCTTTCATTGTTGTCCTAAAACTAATGCTGGGTGTTATGACCAATAGTGAAATGAGACACTATCATATTCACGGCATGACCTGAACCCCCTTGTCCTTAGTGATTCCCTGGGTCTGAGGGTGTGTGAGCGCCCATGCCACAAAGTCCACGCCTGCACCACGCGCAGCAGCTGGATTAGCCCAGCATGGCGGAGGGTGGGGGGAGGGCAGGGGAAGGAGCCCCGGGCTGAGTTTCAGGGCCTGTGGGATTCAAGCGTCTTTCTCCCCTAGCTGTCTGCCTTAGGGAGACTTAGGGAAGTCCTTTAAGTGTTCCAACTTGACTTCCTCATCTACAAAATGTAGTTGCTAACATTCCCCACCTTAAAGGATTCTGAGAACAAAAATACCATGATGAATTCTTCGACCATGGGAGGAAGAGACACGAAATGGTGGACGTGAGGGCCTGTGAGGGCAGGACAGGCCGAGCCTCTGCCCTCTGCAGCCTCCTCCCTGCGCTACCCTTTGCAAACAGAGAGACAGGGCCCTGGGGGCTACATTGATCACACTCAGCCTTTGAAATCAGACCCCCAGATGGTGGGTTAGTTAGAAACTGTGACCTTTTTCTTCCAGTTCTGTCCCCATGTCATATTAGAAAATCCAAATAGCACCAAGATGGCTCTTGCTCCAAGATGTTACTCTTCCGTCCTCTTAGTTTGACTTCTTTTCAGACCAGGACTTGCTCAAAAGAAAAAAATCTACCCTTGAATTCCCCCTTCAATTATATTTAGGGTTTGTTTTTTTTTTATTCCCCCTAAGGGAAACTTTCAAGAAAAAGAGAATTAACCAGAATAAAGACTGAGGCTTTTTTTTTTTTTTTTTTTTTTTTTTTTGTCAGAAGCAAAACAAATGGAAAGTTCTCACCGCAATGATTGACTTACCAGCTTAACCAGCATCTCCAAATTTGGATCATTTTTGCTGAGACTTGATTTTGTGTCCTGAGGGTTGTCTTCGAGAACATTTCTTTCCTGAGGATTCAAGGCAAACTTGATTATTTGGGGACAGGCGTGTTCTCTCTGAATGCCCAGTGGGCACTGTGCCCACAGGAGGCCCCAGCAGCCAGCTGCCCTCAGCCTCTCCCAACTGCACCCCAACACAAGGAATGAAACACTTGGCACCTGTGATACCTCTCATAAATTAAATCTTATGTTAAGAAAAAAATAACTTTTAGCTTCCTAAGAATTTCATTATACTTGACAAACAAAATGAGGACAACCCCCTTTTCCCCTGGAAGTCAGAGGACTGGCACTCAAGTGGGAATCCCACCCATTCCCAGCTTCTGCCTCATTTGTCCCTTGTCAGCTGAGGACAAATGGCTTATCATTGCCAGAAGAAAAAGCTCACAGCACTTTATAAAATCTACCCCCTTTTTTAAATCTAATGAAAATGTGTCAGAAACAGTTCACATGCTCTCTCTAGACCTGTTTCCACATTTAAATATAGCTTATTCTTTCTTCACTTTCCTTGTTAGTTGTTCTTGTGGCTTCCATATAAATTAGCACATTAGAATAAAATGGTCCTAAGGCACCTGGGTTAAGCCACTGACTCTTGGTTTCGGCTCAGATTGTGATCTCAGGGTCCTGAGATGGAGCCCCATGTCAGGATCTGCACTGGGCATGGAACCTGCTTAAGATTTTTCTCTTGTGCTCTCCCTGTGCCCCCAACTCTTTGGCTTTCTCTCTCTCTTTCTCAAAAAAATTATTTTTTCCCACATACTGCTTATAGGGTCCACCCGAACAAGGGAGCAATGGCCCTGAGGTCGTGGTGAGAGCGGATGGATGACTCCTGGTCATCACAGCTGCCCTTCCCAGTCAACAATAAAACGACTCACGGTAACCCCTTGAGACCTAGGGGTGAGACTGGAAGAAAAACAAGACTTTTTTTGTTTTACCCTACTTTCCTCAGACCAGATGGATTTTTTATTTTCTACCTGCAGCCATTCTTTACGGCTGCCTGAAGCTTTTGTATAAGAGCCACAGGCCCCTAGTGCAGCGGGCTGGCTGTTCCCGTTTGCAGAGTTTTTTTTCTCCCTGAGAGAAGGGTGGAGGGAGCTGGAGAGAGACAATCGTGAGCAGGCTGCAGCCCAGCACGGAGCTCAGGCCTCCATCTCACTACCCTGAGATCACAACCTGCAGTGAAATCAAGGGTCAAAGGCTTCACTAAACCACCAGGAGCCCCTAGATTATTTTTAGATGAAGATGTCATCCCTTATTTTGTTTTCAGGTATGAATTCAGAGGAAGTAACAGGAACAACAAACTCGGCACATTTATAAGGAAACTCTTATTTTAGGGTTGCTGGGCCTTTGCCTCGGCTTTCTCCTAGACCTCTGATTACATGGTAGGAATTTTCCTACCTCGTTGGCCTTTTCCAGATGCATCCTAGTTACTGCTGATGCTTCTTCCAGAAGACACTCAGCTCCTAAATTAGGGGCCAGAAATAGTTGTGCAAGTGACAGGTAGAGCTCGGGGCAACTATGATTCCAGCCGTGGCCCGTCACCGTGGTTGTACAGTATCCGTGTAAACACCCCAGCCGGATCTATCTGTATGTACGTATATGGGCAGAGTCTGGGCCTTCTGGAGGGATGGTAGGCCCTGTCTAGTCATGCCTTCAGACGCAGCTCCATGTGTGTCCCTGGTCCCAGGCTTGACATGCAAGCCCTCTGACGGGATCCCCTACAGAAGGGTCTTTGAAACCATTCTCTGAGCAGAAGCCATTACTTTCCATTCCTATGTCTGTGAGTCTCATGTGCCCTTCAGAATAAGTGTCCACCATTTACAAAATAAACTCTAATGTGCGGAGAAACTCAGTTTCCCTATTTTATCCTAATTTGGCACCTATGTTTAAGCTTTGGTTTTTCATCCTGAAAGTCCCCGATTTTGTTTCATGGGCTTTGTGCACAACCTCCTACGTGTTAAATGATAGGAAACCAAATAAGAATTTAATACATATTTTTTTCTAATTTGATGCTTTTTAAAAAAAGAAATTCCTAGGCATCAAGGAGTCTTCCATTTCTGTGGATTGATTACAGGTGGGTGATGTCACACCAGCAGGCCTACTTTCCTGCAGGAAGGCAACTTAAAGCCCAAACATTCTATACTATTTTATTCAAGTGATGAGATGTTTCGGTCAGTAGCAGGTTGGAAAGACTTGATTCGATGTGGATCTTATTTGCCAGAGGAAAGAATGCCAGTGTCTTTGAGAGGAAATGATCCCAGTGACTCTTCTTTTAGGGGTCAGAGTTTCCAGACATGGTTCTTGCCAATTGTCTTCCAAGTGGAAAAGAAACACTTCAGAGGAGGAAGCACTGATCATTTTATCCCCATTGCTTCCTTCAAGTTTTCATGCTTCAAAGAGGAACATTTCTGGGGTCTATGTGTCGGGGGTTGGGGGTAACAGTTGCACCCTTAGGAAGAAAGGAGGGGAAAGAGCTCCAGTAAAGTTTCCAGGGAGTCAGGAATGACACAGACTTTGTGAGGGCTTCGGAAGAATTTGGACTCTGTGGGATGTGGTTGCAAATTGGGCATCCCCCTTAGGGAAGCAAGGGAAAACCGGTGGTTCTAGAGTCCTGACAACTGTTTTCCAAAGGCTTTCACAGGCTAAAGGATGAATGGAGGTAACATCCACCTTTTTGGGAGACTCATCCCCACGTATCTCAAAAGATAACAGGTGCCATAATAAGGCAAAAGGTCTCTAAGAAGCAGAAACAGAATCTTGATTAAATACCCACTTTGGCATTACCACTCCCTCCCGTGCATTCTGCAAATAGGTGCCAATCATCCCATATCATCTGTTCTCTTGCAGGCTTTATCTACCTCAACCCGGTGACTGTATCTTATGGTGTTGTCTATTTCCAGGGTACAACCCAGTGCCTTGAATGGTAGTTCGTCCCTATAAATATTTAGAGAACTGAATTGAGAAGACTGGGAGGGGGGAGGTTGTGCATAGTTAACCTCTCACTGAGAAATTATCTGTGATGATTAATTTTGTGTCAACTTGATTGGGCCATGGGTGCCCAGACACTTGGTCAAATCACTCTGGATGTGTTTGTGAGGGTGTTTTGATGAGATTAACACTGAAATAGGTAGACTGAGTGATGTAGCTTGTGCTCCCTAAAGTGGGTGGGCCTCACACAATCAGTTGAAGGTCTATAGAATGAAAAGCCTGGACCTCCCTCAAGTAAGAGAGCGCTCCTCCTGCCTGATAGCCTTCAAACCAAGACATTGGTTTTGTCCTGCCTTTGGACTTGAACTGAAACATCGGCTCTTCCTGGGCCTTGAGCCTGCCAGCTTTTGGACTAGAACTGTACCATTGGCCATCCTGGGTGTGTCTCCAGCTTACTGACTCACCCTGCAGATCTTACAACTTCTTAGCTTCCGTAATTAGGTGAGCCAGTTCCTTATAACAAATCACATATACATGTATATATGTATGCTATTAGTGTATATGTATGTACATAGTATATGTATATAGAATACTATATACTATAGAATACTATATATACTATATGCTGTAGAATACTATGTAATGCATGATATACCTAGTATAGTATAGTATAATATACTATATACTAGTGTATGTATAGTATGCATATATATACACATATGTATCCTATTCGTTTTGGTTCTCTGGCGAGCCCTGACTGGCACATGGTCCACGAGGGTTTCCTGACCTAGGGCATGGGGCATGGGGCATGCGGCAAGCAGGGCTCTGGCTTAAAAAGGGCTTAGCTGTCCCCGGAAATGTGTTAGGACTCTTCTTGCAAAGAAAGCTTGTGCTTGGGAACAATAAGTCACTTTGGCGGGGAGGACGGTGAAAGCAAGGGTCCTTCTCTGGAAACGTCCGAGGGGTGGCTCTGCACACCTGTGGACCTGTCATGTCGCTGAGCAAGTCTGCAGTCAGGGCAGGGGGGACGCTGCCCCCAGCAGCCCTCCGTGTTTGCCTTTCCCTGCACTGTGCCGTCTTCTAAAGAAGTGTGAGCGGAGGCTTCCAGAATATCAGGGCAATAGGGCAACAAATTATTTGTCTGCTTGAGAGAATTCACAGACCTATTCCTACTAATAGTTTCCACGGGGGTGGGGTGGCATCCCCAGCCTCTGATCGTCCTAGGTGATATCCGAGGTGATTCTTCCATGGGCATCACGTGGTTCTGAAATGACATTTTCATAGAAACCAGCTCTCTGAGTGACAAGGGAATTTTCCGTGTTTCCTGAATCCTGATTATTCCACGGAACCAAGGGGGATGCTGGATTCTGAACACACTACTGGCAAAATTATTCTTGTTTGCTTGAAGAACTGGTTTCAAAGCCACTTTTTGTTTTGCCTTTTATGAATTAGAATCTCAACTAAGAAATGAAGAACACGTCTTTGTTTCACCAATAAAGTGTCCTAGGCTGCAAAGGAAAACACCGTCTCTTTGGTCTGTGCCAGGGCTCCCCAAGTGAGCGCTCGATGCGAATGGCTGATCCGCTCCCGCCGCCCCCACCACGCTACCCCGGTCAGTGAGGCGGCTTCCGCTCTGAGCTGGCTTAAATGCGGCTTTTGGTATGTAACTACAAAACACCCTTTTTAAAAAATAATAATCCATGAAAGGGAAGTTCTTAGGTGAAATGACAAGTTGAAGGCTTTCCAAGTAGAATTGTCATTATCGTTTATGAATTTCTTAACCACAGGTGTTTAACTGGAGTGAAGTAATTGCTTAACATTGCAGCAGTCACTTTACCTTCAGGAGTAAACTGAACGCTGCCTTTGGATCACATTTTGTGGGAATAACGTTTTCTTCAAAATCCTTGTTCCCTTTATCACACTTCTTCAGCAGAAAATCTGACAAAAACTCCAGAGGTTTGTCCTAAAATATCCACCCCCACACACACCAAAAGAAAAAAGAAAGAATTTCTAGTTAAAACATTCACCTGGGAAACAGGTCAATACAGGTACAGCAGGAAAGAGAACATATTTTTTTTTAAAGATTTTTTTTTTTAATTTATTTGACAGAGAGAAACACAGCCAGAGAGGGAACACAAGCAGAGGGACTGAGAGGGAGAAGCAGGCTTCCCGCCAAGCAGGGAACCCGATGTGGGGCTCGATCCCGGGTCTCCGGGATCATGACCTGAGCCGAAGGCAGTCGCTTAACCAACTGAGCCACCCAGGCGCCCCGAGAACGTATTTTTAGTAGTGTTTTTTTTTCTTTCTACCTCAACGAAGGTCTAGAAAACAAAGTATTATTCAATTAAGGTCTATAAAAGGGACTTCTTAGTAATCTCAGTTCTCTTATTGTCACAATCCAGTGAGGATGTCAAGGTCTTGTGGAAAGGTCTCAAGATGGTCAGAACCAAAACAGCCCAAAGTGGCCCATGTCAGTCTCAAGGCCAGATGAGGAATGGGGACAGGAGGGACAGCCTGCTTTCTCGGGGGTGGGGGGGGGTGCGCAGAAGCATGGGAGAGGCTGACTGGGCAGGACAGGCTAGGACCCCCTCCCACATGTAGGTTCCCTCTCAGACTACAGGTTTGAGCACCAACGAAATTACATCATATAAGATTATTTTAAAATAATTCGGCTGGCAGCAAGTACGCTGGACCTGCCCCAAACAACGTTTAGTGATTCTTTGGTCTTTCAGGAGACAGTGCAGGACTTTTCAAGATCTCGTGTTCATCCCGTGAACATCCCTGATCATTTCACTCCCTGGGCTGCCGATGGGTAGCTGGAGCAGTGAGGGCCTGGGTCTTCAGAGAAGGCATGTCATGACTAGCACAGCTTCTCAGACCGCGCACCAAGCACAGCTAACTCCGGGGATGCCTGCTGCCTCCCTAGGCTGCCAACTTGAAACCAGAGCAGACCCCTGGTCGATAAAGAACACACACAAAGACGATGCTAAATTCATCCACAAAGTAGACTACAATGGAAGAGAAGGATTGCAGATCTTCCCGGGAGAACTAGAGCCCTCATGTAGCATCAAGTAGGTTACTCTCGGCCCTATTCCTAGCCTGTTCTCCACGTCCCCAGAACAGAGAGCAGAGCCTGTGGTCCTAGAGCTTGCCATTGTCTTGGGGCAGACAGAGGTCCTGTAAACCATCTCTCTTCACTATTCCCTGATGTGTGGACTGACTTTTTTGGGAGAATAGCCAAGATTGGTTTCTGAAAAAAATGCTGCTTCCCGCTTCCCGCATGCCTGTCCCCAACCGAATTATAGATTTGCTTATTTCTGTTCTTTTGAGTTCCCTTTCCCTTCCTCTCTCAGCTAGCCTTTTTTGCCCTTCATCTTTTTCTATCTGGTTTCATGCTTACTCAGTTTTCCTATCATACTATTAATTGTTTAAACTGTTGAGTAATGTTTATGTGAAACATAAAGCCACTAACATGTTGTTTTAGGAAGGCACTTCTGACTGAAATTCAACACAAGATGGAAAATAGTGCACAATGTAAACATGTTTTAAATAGAAAATTTTTCTATTATTTTTAAAGATTTTATTTATTTATTTGAGAGAGAGAGGAAGAACATGAGCAGGGGGAAGGGGGAGAAGAAGAGGGAGAAGCAGGCTCCTGGCTGCCCACATGGGGGGTCCATCCCAGGGCCCTGGGATCATGACCTGATTTGAAGGCAGATGCGTAACTGACTGAGGCACCCGGGTGATCCTATATTTGTCTGTTTTGTGTACCTAATACATCTTGGGCCCAGAATCTCTCAATGGCTCTTTTTACAACCTGCTGTAATTTCTCAGACGAAATTTTGCTTCCCAAGGGATAAACTGGTTAAAAAAAAAAAAAAAAGTGCAAACTCAAAATGTACTTAAGTGTTGGTTTTTAAAATTTGCTTTCTTGGGGCACCTGGGTGGCTCAGAGGGTTATGCCTCTGCCTTCAGCTCAGGTCATGATCTCAGTGTCCTAGGATTGAGCCCCACATCGGTCTCTCTGTTCAGCAGGGAGCCTGCTTCCTCCTTTCTCTGCCTGCCTCTCTGCCTATTTGTGATCTCTCTCTCTCTGTCAAATAAATAAATAAAATCTTTTAAAATAAATAAATTAATTAATTATTAATTAAAAATAATAATTAATTAAATAAAATTTGCTCTCTTCAAGGAAACACTCACAGAATTTTCTTTTGAAAGTTCCATCAATCCATCTGCCAGAGCTTGCGTGATTTCTTGGTTATTCAAAATGTTAGCCACATGCATGTTGTCAGAAGAAAATTGTCCTGTAAATATATAAGGCCATATGCCTCATGATTAATTTATGTAGGAAATGTGGTCAAGAAGAAAACAACTCATTTCTCACAGTTGCTTTTTAGTGGATTAAAAAATGTGAAGCATAAAAATTAAAGTTCTATTATGCTGTGGGGATTATCCGCCATGGTAAAATATGAATTGAGCAAAAGTAACTAAATATAAAGCATATTAAAAAGTACCCACCCTGGTGAAGCTGATATTAAATAGAATCTATAAACTGGATAATAAGGAGAGAACATGTGAACATTTTAAACCTTACAAGTTTAAATTTTAGATTCTCATTCCCACCAAAAATTTCTTCCTCACAACCCTGTATCTTTGAATTCAAGATTTAAATACTTTAAGTCTACAGCAAATAACATACAACCGTAGTTACACAGACATCTTTTTATATTTTTTAATATTTTGAAAAGTGTGCACTGATATGCAAATAATTTTATTCCATCTAACTTCCCATTTCTTACAAATATCATCAAAAATGATTCTATCTTGGGCCCCGGGGTGGCTCAGTGGGTTAAAGCCTCTGCCTTCAGCTAGGTCATGATTTCAGGGTCCTGGGATGGAGGCCTGCATCACACTCTCTGCTCAGCAGGGAGCCTGCTTCCTCCTCTCTCTCTGCCTGCCTCTCTGCCTACTTGTGATCTCTCTCTGTGTGTCAAATAAATAAATAAAATCTTTAAAAAAATACTTCTATATTGAAAAAGTAATTTTTCTGCTTTTCTCTTTCATTCTTAATTATCTATGAAAAATATCAGGAGAAATAATTTCTCCCTGTTTATAGCCTTATAACCTTTTTAAAATATTGGTTGAACATCTACTAGTGTGGTCAAGCAGATAGTACATAAAACCAAGAAGACAGCTCCCTGTTTTGGAGGCATTTATGTAAAGTGATGTAGGATATCATTGAGATAAAATATCTGCATGCATACAGTCATTAGGCAGACAGTCATTGTGGCAATAGGACCGCAGTAGGAAGCAGGGCAGGGAGGGAAGAAGGAAGACATAATTAAATAATGACTGGATTTCGAGGGTATTTTCATCAGATGGGAAGAGTTAGGGATAAGATGAATAGGTAGTTAAAAATGGGAGTGGTGGTCGTTTAGCCAGATGATAAGTAAACAAAACAAACCAAACATTTTATTTCAAAGAAAGGACTGATTTAGGGGAAGATCTGGTTGACACAGAAAATGACTTCCAAGACTCTATTGTAACAGATTAATCATGAGTAGGGAGTGCAAATGGGATGATAAATTCAGTGATGTCCAGGAGGCTCAGCAGAGGTCCGGGGAGCCCACCACCAAACTGAATATTTTATTTTTTAATTTTTTAAAAGATTTTATTTATTTATTTGACAGAGTGAAACACAGCTAGAGAGGAAAAACACAAGCAGGGGGAGTGGGAAAGGGAGAAGCAGGCTTCTGGCCGAGCAGGGAGCCTGTCGCGGGGCTTGATCCCGGGATTCCGGGATCATGACCTGAGCTGAAAGTAGACGCTTAATGACTGAGCCAGCCAGGCGCCCCCAAACTGAATATTTTATATAGAAAATACATAGAACACAATCGTAGAACAATTTGAGTAATGGGTGCTGTGTCTAAGAGGAGCTTAACTTTTAGAGCAAATTGGGGTGGGAAGAAGGGCAGTGCCCTTTGGCTTAGCAAACACTCTGAGTTTTGCCTAGTTAAGCCCTGACTGGCGTAGGATTAGTAAAACGCTACTATTTAAAAGGAACTAGCTTCAGCATTTTGAAGATGAATATATTTGTTGTCAGTAGATAGTCATTACATTTGAAAGGAGATATGAAAAACAAAGGAAAGCACGTTTTACTGAACAGGTATAGAAGCCAACATTTGCTTGAGCCTTTCCTCACCTTGTATTCACTCTAGGTACAGAAGGATCTTCATAATAAAACGGCAACGGAAGCAGCAAGAGTTCTTACCTATTATCCTGGCACTGATGTTCTTTTGTAACTCCTTGAAGAGAGGACTTAACTGTTTCCTTACTGATTTCAAGGTGTCTTCCAGAAAATCCGTGAGACTGGACCACATCTGCAGCTTTGGCTCACTGAAGTAGATGGAACAGGGAGCGCTTTCCCACGGTCGTCCCAGCCAATCACTAAGAACTGACATGATTTTCTCCTTTTATTATTGCAGGTGGGAGCTCAGATGAAAGAATTCTTCTTGTTTACAGTACAACAAAAACTTAGTTGTGTTTATAGCAGGCTTATTCTCCTTTCTCATTAGAAGACTAAGAGAAACACCCATCATCTGCTTTGATGCTGAAGAAGGACCCAATGAATAACTTCAAATGCCTATCTATTCTTTGACAGATATGGTTGATATGTTACATTTGAAATCAAAATTAAATAGCTGCTGGATTTGTATATCAGGAAGCAGAGTAGGCAAAAATGTGCTGCTTTTTCTTTACATCCTAAAATGAACATACAAGAAAACCCCTCTCTGCTTGGTTTCTCCACCATGACATCAAAAGTCATCTTGGACTAGCAAACCCTGTGGCTTCTTTATGTCAAGCTTCTCTCTCTAAATTTCTCTATGTGACTGTAGTGGGTGCTTAAGGAAGTTCTCTCCTTGAAAGTCAATCACTGAATGATGCTGGAGCTTGTTAACTCGGATTTTCTGTCCGCAGTGGGTAGACAGCTTTATTCGATTCCCCTTCCCTTGTTTTTATTGATTCAATATGAGCAGCTCTATGACCTGCTTTCCTAGAAGAAAACTAAGAAGAAGAGAGGGAAAAGGAAGATGAGCAGAAGGAAGAGGAGCCAGAGAAGAAGAAAAGGAAGAAGGAGGGCCGCCCCATGAAGAACAGTGTTTGCACCCTGCTCCTCCCTGCAAGGCCACCGTCCTCTCTGCTCCAGGCCCAGTGTGTTGTCATTTGGTAGTGTAGCTACAGAACTAAAATTAACAAGTGACTTCTGCTACAAAACTCTAGCAGGTCAAAGTGCTTTTTTGTAGATACATGGAATCTTTTCCCTTACAGGTTTAATCATGCCAGTTCTCCCCAGGCTTGAAAGTCTCTTGGCATATGGGTTTAGAGACATCATGCTTTATGTGGTTTCTCCACGGTCCCATACCCTGTGTATTAGGATGTCAGAGAGTTTTAAAGGAGAAAATGGTTCTTGCTACTTTAGCGGAGAAGTGTGGTTCTCTTATTGGTTAATCAATATTATATTTGCATTTGATATCTGCAGCTTCAGTATCTAAATGAAACTTTGATTTCAGGTGTATATTTTACCTTTGTTTTCCCTCTTAGATAATGCAGCTGAATTGGAACCTGAGCAAGCCCCTTCACCATCCCTTTAGAGCTGCAACTCTTATTTCTGAAGGAAACTCTATTCATTGTCTCACCAAGAAGAATTGTTCTTGGTACTTGTTATTTCTCTCAATCAGCAACTATACATCTTTAAGTATTAAAAATGAGGTTTTCAACAGAGTTTGTGCACATGATGGTTTTGAAGCAAATATTTGTAGTAAATAATCCCTTTCTAAGCACTTGAAAGGAAAGTTGGCGGTAGGAAATGACATAGTTTGGGTAGTGACAGCATTTCTTTTGAAACACAATAGACAATAGTTATTGACATGGGCCAGAACCAGTATTATTAGGTGTGCTTTGTCTTTTGGTGACCCCGGAGTTGTGGCTGTTACTGGGCACTGTGGGCAACCCCCATTTACACTTACTGTGCTGGTAAGAGCCAGTTGCAATTCCAGTAGGAGCAGTAAAGAACGTGCCAGTTAGTTGAGACAGCTGGGAAAGAACTTCCATTCCTGCCTCTGCAGAGTGAGAAACACTTTCATTGGTTTACTCACAGTTTTGCCTTGGAACAGTGAAGTATTACTTATGGGTGCTCAGCTGGCCAAGCAAGGCTGCTGACATTTCTCATCTTCGATTCAAATCCCTCATGGAACAGTCCCTAAGCACTTCTTAGCTCACCCCTAAGTGCTGAAGTCCAAACAATCAATGAGCACTAACCAGCGGAGTGCAGAGACGGGGCAGGAAGATCAAAATTGGAATACTCAGGTCAAAGACAGAGAAAAGTCTATATATATTTCCTAAAATAGTCTGACTCAAAGGAGAAGTCTTGTAAGAGGACAATTTAAAACTGTTGAAAGTGTTAAATACGATGGTCAAAATTTAGTGTGGCATTAATTTCACCCCTTCTTCGGTGACACGGCATAAAGACTGAATTCAGCATATAGAAGGAATTACTTTGAATGTAACTAATACATTGGGTTATATATTTTAATTCTTTGTGGCCTAAGAATAAACAGTTACTCCAAATTGGTTGCAGCAAGAAGGCAGTGGCTGAAATGTTGGGATGTCTCTCGTGTACTGGGGTCTAATCTTTTTTTTAAAAAGATCTTATTTATTTATTTGACAGAGAGATAGAGAGAGAGAGCACAAGTAGGCACAGCGGCAGGCAGAGGGAGAGGGAGAAGCAGGTTTCTCGTTGAGCAGAGAGCCTGATGCGGGTCTTGATCGCAGAACGTGACTGGAGCTGAAGGCAGCCACTTAACCGACCAAGCCACCCAGGTGTCTTTGGGGTCTAATCTTTTAATTGGAATGGATCCATGAAATCAAATAGAGTCCACAGGTATACTTACATCTATGTAGTCAACTGATTTCAACAAAGATGCAAATGGAATGCACTGAGAAAAGGACAGTCTTTACAAGGAATGGTGCTGGAAAAAGCTGATATCCATATGTTAAAAAAAAAAACCACAAAACTTCAACCCATACTTCTAAAACTATATAAAACAAATCAATGGATCAGAAATCTAAAAGTCAAAAGTATAAATAATTTAGGAGAAATTATTTATTTCTAAAATAAGGAAAATCTTGTGAGCTTTGGTCAGATAGTGTTCAGATATGACATTAAAAGTATAACCTAAAAAGAAAAAGATAGATAAATTTGACTTCACAAAAATTAAGAACTTCATCTCTTCAAAAGGGACTGTTCAGAGAAGGAAAAGATAAGTCACAGCATGGGAGAAAATATTTATAAATCACTTACCTAGATTACATATAGAATCCTCAATAAGAAAACAAACAACCTAATTTTAAAAATGAGCCAAAGATTCGAACAGACGGTGCACAAAGGAAGACCAATGAATAGCAGGTAGATGCCTGAAAAGGTGTTCGCCATCATCAGTCATGAGGAAAATGCAAATGAAAACCCCAATGAGCTACTCCTACACACCCACTCGCATGGCTGACATTAAGAAGACTGCGTACCCAGTGTGGGGGTACTACGCAGCTCGAATTCTTATACATTGTTCATGGAAATGTAAAATTATACAACCACTCCAGAAAACAGTTTAGCCAATGTTTAAAAAGTTAACGCCTATCATATGAACCAGCCATTCCGCTCCTGGGTATTTATCCAAGAGAAATAAAAGCCTATGTTCACACATAGATTCATAGCAACTTTAAGACCCAGGAACTGGAAAGAACTCAAATATCTATCAACAAGTGACTGAATAAACAAATTGTGGTATATACATACAATGCAGTAATTCCCAGCAGTAAAAAACAATGAGCCATTGATACAAGCATCAAACCAGAGACATCTAAAATAATTCTTCTGAGTGAAAGAAAAAAAAAGAATGCACAGTGTATGATTCCATTTATAGAAAATTCTATAAAGTACAAACTAATAAATTGTGAAAGAAAGGAGATCAGTGGTTGATTCAGGATGGGGCTGGGGAGAAGCAGGAGGAAAAAAGTGCAGAGGTAGCATGAGGAAAATTTTGGGGGTGGTGACTACCTTCATTATCTTGATTATTTTATGGTTTCACAGGGTATGTATACCTATGTCACAATTTATCCAAATGCATGCTTTAAATATATGCAGTTTATTTTACATCACTTAGACCTTGATAAAGCTGCTTGAAATTTTTAAAAATTTTATTTATTTTATTATGTATTTTAGAGTGAGAATGTGAGTGGGGGGGGGAAGGGGGAGTAGGAGAGAGAGAGGAAGAGAATCTGGAGCAGACCCTCGCTGAGCAGCAGGGACAGCAGCACCTGGGAACTTGTTAGAAATGAAAATTCTCAGCCCCCATGCCAGACCTAGTGAGTGAGAAATGCTAAGATGAGACCCAGGGTACTTTCGTAAGCCTCTAGGTGACTCAGATACATATTAACGTTGGAGAACCACGGATATAGTCACATAGAGGTATATCTAGGTTGCGTGCCTCAGGGAGAGTTGATGGTCTCTCTTAGCACCGGAGCCGGTACTACAGGTGTTCCTGAACGGAATAGGGAATGTGGTCACGAGGCTGGGAAAGGGGGTAGGATACAGAGCCCAAGGGGTGCTTGATCTCTGATTTAGGCAGAGCTGCTTCTTCCATCGTGACAGAAGGGAGGACAGAGAATGACGGTAAAGTGGGGTATATGGTGGATTTGGTGGTGGGAGGAAAATTCAGCAGTTTTCTCAGGGCAGCAAAAGTTGAGGTCAACAGCTGAGAGAGAGGTTCTTGAGAGATGGACGAAGGAAGATTGAAGGGATGATGTCGTCCTCTCAGAGAGCGGGAAAGGAATTCACCAAGGGCTGGCGGTAGAGTTGCTTGTCCGTTCCGCAGTCCCATTTGATGTTTCTGGCAGCAAAGTCGGGTTAGGTGAGTAAGAAAAGCCACAGTTCTGTTTCAACACAGCTGCTTGGTGCACGCAGACCACGGTGTCTGAGTGGCAATGAAGTTAGCCCGAGAAAGGGAGACAAAGAAGTTCAGATTCTTTGCAAGAGAGTAATGACGAACCATTAAATCCAAGTTGAGCAAAGAAGGAACCAAGGATGAAGGCATGGTGACAGAGAGCGCAAGAGTGGGACTGTGTGCACTGGAGGTCTTGAGGCAAGGAGCTGACACAATAGGAATGTTTGGAATACTTGGTGTATGTTTCGGGAGTGGTACTCAGAGAGAAAAATGCTGGCGATGGAGCTTGCGGAGGCCATACAGCTACTGGGGCTGACAAGCTCCAGAGTGATGCCTGAGGTGGCAGAAGAAAGGTTTTTGGACTGAGAAGTTGGGGTTGTTTGTCTGAACCGGGGTCTTAAGGGCCTGTCCAGGTGGAAATTGCATTTGACGAGGAGTTCGGGGATAACTTGGGGACCAAATTTTGGTGAGAAATCTGCTGTTGAGTGCCATTAAGTTTCACTTGAGACAACTTTTAGGTCACCAAACCTATTGTTCTTTTCCCCATTTTGCCCTTATTCTCAATCCTTTTCAATGCCTTATTTTCCCAAATCCTTTCTTTTTCTTCTACTCCAGTTAAAAAATTTTACTTTGCCGGGCGCCTGACTGGTGCAACTCTTGATCTCAGGGTTGTAAGTCTAAGACCCTTGTTGGGTGTAGAGATTACTTAAAAAAAAAATCTTTTAAAAAAATTGCTTTGCTCTCATTATAAAATATTAGTTCATTACAGAAAATAGGGACAAATAGGAGATAAAAGGAAAAAAATAAAAGGAAAGAAAAGTCACATATCCAACTGTTGTTAACACCTTGCTATACATTCTTTCAAACTCTTTTCTATACATTGCTGCCCTCCCCACACGCACAGATTTTAAACAAAAGAATCAGACCCTCCATATTCTGATTTCAAAAGTAGGAAATCTGGAGATAGATACTGTTAATAATTGTGTTATATTTCCTCCTAGATTCTTCTGTGCATATTTTCTATATTAAAATTACATAATTGTCATAACTGTGTAAAAAAAATTTTATGATATTTTACCATTTGTTTTCTTTTAAACCCCATCCCATCCTTTTGTTTTCCCCCTTCCCCTGGTTCAGGCCTGCGGGAGGTTTACTTGGCATGTAGGAATAATTCAGGGAAATGTGAGGATTACAACAAACTTTAAAACTCAGTTCCCTAAGGAATGGGAATAAGAAACTGTTTGAGAAAATTTAAATTTATACTCCTCTGCCTTGCTATGCTTGGCATTAAAAAAAAGCCCATGAATGCAGAGCTTTTATTTAACAGATGTCTAAAAAAATGAGTTTGTCTTAAAGTTTCTAGTGTTTCTCTTCAAGTACTGAAATCAACTTTGAATTATAGTGACTGATATTAGACAAATGGGCACTTAGAATTATATCAGACCTCTGGAATCAGCAACCAGTCTCCTCTTTACCAAGCACTTAGCTGTTTTTAATATTCAAATATTATTTAAGCCTTTATATTTATGTACTTTCCCCCCACTTTATTTATTTTATTATTTATTATTTTTTTTATTAGCATATAATGTATTATTTGTTTCAGGGGTTCAGGTCTGTGATTCATCAGTCTTACATAATTCACAGCACTCACCATAGCACCTACCCTCCTCAGGGTCCATAACCCATCCACCTTATCCCTCCCACCCTTCTCCCCTCTGGCAACCCTGTTTGTTTCCTGAGATTAAGAGTCTCTTATGATTTGTCTTCCTCTCTGGTTTCATCTTGTTTCATTTTTCCCTTCCTTCCTCCCCAGGAATCCCACCCTTCCTCTCAAATTCCTCACATTAGCAAGATCATATGATAATTGTCTCTCTCTGATTGACTTATTTTGCTCAGTATAATACCCTCTAGTTCCATCCACGTCATTGCAAATGGCAATATTTTGCTTTTAAGTCTTTTAGTGGACGTATTTTTGTAAGTGTATTTATTATAAACATTTACATTACTTTGATACAAGTCCTACAAAGTAAGGTGCTATTATCCTAACTTTCATATGAGGAAACAGGTCCACAAACTTGCCTAAGGCCATACAACTCAAGTGGCGTGAGTGGGTTCAAGTCCAAGGTCCTTGGTCACCAAGTTCATGCTCACTCCTTACAGGTTCAGAACACAGCGGGGAGACTTTTCTGAGACGGGTTGATTATGGGCTCAGACATTTCCCCCTGTATAGTGGAGGCTGGTTTTACTGTGTTTTCCAGAAGAGCTGCAAATAATATCCCTCGCTGGCTCGTGCTACTAGTGGCCATGTTCTGCAGAGACAGTTTCCTTGGACTACTAACCCCAGCTCTTTCCCCCCTAAATACCTGAGGATGAGAGGCATAAGAGAAAAAGAAAAAGAGTAAAATGACCGAATCATTTGAACTGAAGGTCTTTCAAAACTTCACCGAGGCAGGTGTGACCACCGCCTTTCAAAACTGACCTGATGCTCCAAGCGGGACAAAGAGGTCCACGTGACCCCCTTCTTCTTCAGAGGCCACATAGCTTCCTAGTTTCTCCCAGAAGTCTCTCACTTCAGGCCTCAATAAATTTTTAATTCCAATTTTATAACCTGAGGAAAAACTCAAAATGTCATATTAGTTTGTAACATTATCATGAACAGAAACTCTTAGCACTCTGGGAAAACACAATCCTAATTCAAAAAGCTAGTGTCTGCTCGAAAGAGCCTGATTTGGATGATGCCAGCACTCCCTTGCTGTGCCATATTAGGGCTGCAAAAGATTCCAACATGGCCCACACTCTCCTTCACGTTCTGAATTTATTGGATGCTGTGCACTTAGATTTAGGACCTGGTCCTTCTGCCTCCGCTGTGCGGCAGTGTGTATCACCAGGCTCACAGCAGGGGCTGGGGGTAGATGGCCAATCAAGTCCCGGGATTTTTGCCACCAAGTTGCAAAGTAAAGATGTCAATCAAAAAATAAGTCATTTAGAACAGAAGACTCCCAGAAGATGGTAAACATCACTGAAACTCTCACTTCCTGGGAATTCTGTATGCTGATTCAGTGAATCTCTATGTGTCTAGACCCATTTTTTTTTTTAAGACTTTTTATTTATTTGACAGCAAGAAACACAGCTAGAGAGGGAACACAAGCAGGGGGAGTGAGAGGGAGAAGCAGGCTTCCCGCCGAACATGGAGCCTGATGTGGGACTCGATCCCGGGTCTCCAGGATCAGGATCATGACCTGAGCCGAAGACAGTCGCTTAACCAACTGAGCCACCCAGGCACCCCATTTCTAGACCCATTTTTAAAGGAGTCC
>PITA01000843.1:0-232293 GCA_004023965.1 Spilogale gracilis | reverse complement strand
ACAACAAGTGTTGGAGAGACTGCGGAGAAAGGGGAACCCTCTTACACTATTGGTGGGAATGTAAACTGGTGCAGCCGCTTTGGAAAACAGTGTGAAGATTCCTTAAAAAATTAAAAATAAAGCTACCCTATAATGCTGCAATTGCACTACTGGGCATTTACCCCAAAGATACGGATGTAGTGAAAAGAAGGGCCATATGCACCCCAATGTTCATCGCAGCAGTGGCCACAATCGCCAAACTGTGGAAAGAGCCAAGGTGCCCATCAACAGATGAATGGATAAAGAAGATGTGGTACATATATACAATGGAATACTATGCCTCCATCAGAAATGATGAATATCCAACTTTTGTAGCAACATGGACTGGGTTGGAAGAGATTATGCTGAGTGAAGTAAGCCAAGAAGAGAAAGTCAAGTATCACATGGTTTCACTTACTTGTGGTGCATGAGGGGTAAACTGGAGGACAGTGGGAGAAGGAAAGTAAATGGGAAGTAGGGCAATCTAGGGAGGGAAACGAAACAACAGAGACTTTGGACACAGAAACAAACTGAGGGACTTGGAGGGAGAGGGGTGGAGGGATGGGAGAGCCTGGTGGTGGGTACTGGGGACACCTAAAGCGTGGAGCACTGGGTGTGGGGAATGGGGAATGAATCTTGGAACACTGGAAAAAAAAATTAGTAACAATAAAAAAAAAAAAGAAAACCAGTTTTGTGCAGAAGTTGAGAAATCCTCTGGGTAAACCATGTTTGAACTGCTTGATAAAATCCCAGGAAAAGGTGTAGAAGAAAATGTAGAAATGTGAGTAAAGAACATGAAATATCAAGTTGGGATTTATTGTTTTCACATTTGTCTCTGTAGAAGTGATGGATAAAGCTTAAAGAAAGTAAGAGATCAACATTGGAACAAGAATAGAGAGAAGAGGACCAGAAAGGGAGGATTGGTAGCATATCAGTCTTATTCGAACTTGTCACTGTATTATTACCTTGCTATTTAGTATACTTAGCATCTTCAAAAAATTGTACAGAATAATACAAATAAAGAAGGATTGTTAATTCATGTATTTTTATATTCTTAGATAAAACAGAATTATTTAAAATGTTGTTTAAATTTTATACAGTCCAGGGGTGCCTGGCTAGCTCAGTTAGTGGAGCATCCAACTCTTAATCTTGAGGCTGTCCCCAGTGACTGTCCTGTTCCCCAGATTCTCCCCAGTGACTGTCCTGTTCCCCAGACTGTCCCCAGTGACTGTCCTGATTCCCCAGACCGTTCCCAGTGACTGTCATGTTCCCCAGACCATCCCCAGTGACTGTCCGATTCCCCAGACCGTCCCCTGTGACTGTGCTATTCCCCAGACCGTCCCCCGTGACTGTGCTATTCCCCAGACTTGAACCAAGAGTTCAAGCCCCATTTTGGGCATGGAGAGTATTTAGAAAAACAAAACAAAATATAACAAAATTTTACACAGTCCTTAAATATCATAGATGTGAACAGATTGTTTGATATTTAATGAAAAATTATTGGTAAATAAATCAATGGAGAAATTGGTAAATAAAAGAACATATGAAGTTATATATATTATGGAAACTGAATTTGAATAAATATGTTTCTCTGTTTATTTTGACAAGAGGAAATAGTTCTACCTTATTGTATTAAGCCCTGGAAATAATCATGATTCAGTGTGACAATTGTTTTTGTTTTTGTTTTTTAAGATTTTTTTCTCTTTTTTCTTTGATAGAGAGATGGAGAGAACGCACACAAGCTGGCAGAGTGGCCGGGGCAGAGGGAGAGGGAGAAGGAGCTCTCCACTGAGCAGGGAGTCCGATGCCGGGATCGATCCCAGGAGTCTGGAATCATGACCTAAGCCGAAGGCAGATGCTTAACGGACTGAGCCACCCAGGCATTCCTCAGTGTGACATTTGAATAAAGAAATGAGTTTAATAACGCATATCTGAAGTTGAAGTTAGAGTCACTAAAACATTAAAATCACATTAAAAGAATCACATTTAAAGAATAAAATCACATTTAAATAATATTTAAGAAAACGTTCGGGGTGCCTGGATGGCTCAGATGATTGTGTCTGCCTTCAGCTGAGGGAGCCTGCTTATCCCTCTCCCTCTGCCTCTCTCCCTGCTCAAGCTCTCTCTCTGTCTCAAATGAATAAATAAAATATTTTTAAAAAGCATTAAAAAGGGGGCTCCTGGGTAGCTCAGTCATTAGGTTGAGAATATGATAGCTTGAGTCATGATCCCGGACTCCCGGGATCGAGCCCCATATCGGGCTCCCTGCTATAAGGGAAGGCTGCTGCTCCCTGTCTCATTCCCCCTGCTTCTGTTCCCTCTCAAGTTATATTTCTCTCTGTCAAATAAATAAAATATTTTTTAAAAAATTAAAAATATTTAACATTTAAAGAAAACCATATTTGACAAAATTTTAAAAAACGGTTTTACAGAAATCTGACAGATATTTTGTCAAAACTATAGGAGCTGAAAATAAATAACTATCATCTTTAGCTTTTTACTCACTTACATTACTCATTTATGGAGAAAATTAGGAAGAGCCTTGTGGGTCAGTTGCATACCATTCTTAACCCCTAAAGATATTCAATATTCTCAAGGACTGAGGTCACTTTGCCCTTCTGTTTTATGTAAAAGAAAATTGTAAGATGTCGGGTAATTTATATATCTCATATAATATATATCATAATATGCATTGTATATATTATAACATATATAAATATATATCATAATTTAGATGCTATAATATATAATCATGTATGTATCACATACATAAACTTATAGAGAAATAACCTAGAAAGAATAAAATAGTGAAGACTATAGAAGATGTGTGGGGCGCCTGGGTGGATCTGCCTTCCGCTTTGGACATGATCCCTGAGTCCCGGAATTGAGCCCCGCATTAGGCTCCCAGCTCGGCCGGAAGCCTGCTTCTCCCTCTTTCACTCCCTCTGCTTGCGTTCCCTTTCTAGCTGTGTTTCTCTCTGTCAAATAAATAAATAAAATCTTTTAAAAAAAATACTGTAGTAGATGTGAATATCATCAACAATGAAGACTCAATACAACAGGCATTGTACATATTCTTTTCAAATGCACATTGAATATTTACCAAAAAAAAAAAAAACCAAAACCCTGCAGCCAGTGTGAACATATTTCTAAAGATAATAAATCATACAGAGTGTGATCTCTGTCTATAGTGGGACTAAACCACATACTAAGCTAGAGAATATAACGTGTTTCAAAATTAGGCAAAAATTTCTAAATAACTGATGGATAAAGTAATTAACCATGGAATGAGAAAATGTTTAGAATTAAATAAATATCAAAATATGACATGTAAATCTTATGGAATTTAGCCAAACCATGGT
Organism: Spilogale gracilis; assembly: GCA_004023965.1. Classification (NCBI taxonomy): domain Eukaryota; kingdom Metazoa; phylum Chordata; class Mammalia; order Carnivora; family Mephitidae; genus Spilogale; species Spilogale gracilis. The sequence continues at coordinate 228,913 of PITA01000843.1, read as the reverse complement.
TAATGGGAAATCTGTAGTTTTTAAAACCATTATTTTATTGTAAGGATAAAAAGGAAAAAGCCAATCACCTAAACATTGTATCAAGAAATCAAAAAATACATGGAAATCAAATCTACCATAACATAAAAATAGAAAGAATAAAATAAATTATTTTATTAGAATATAAAAATAAAACAGAAGAGATAAAACAAATTGGTTATTTAAAAAAATAAATGAAATGGATAAACTTCTACCATGACAGACCAAGATAAAAAGGAAAAGAGCACAAATGTTCATATTAATATGCAAAAGGAGATAACATTAGAGGTACTACTAGAATGATTCTGAAGATAATATTATGAGTAACTGTGCAGCTAACATTGATTATTTAGATGAAATACATAAATTCTAAGAAAACCAGAAAAAACATAATTTACCCATACTGGCAATATAAAACATTATAAATCACAATATTCCTATAAATATTAGAAATACATAATCTGTAATAAAAATCTTCCCCACAAGACTAAACACTCATATATCTTCAACAGTGGAGTCTGCCAAATATCTAAAAAAATATAATAATGCCAATATTATGAAAAATTTTTCAGGTAACATGTCATATGAGGTAAAACAATATTAAATTTGACATTGCATATTAAGAAAGGAAAATCCCTCTCATTACCATAGATAACAAATTGTAAACAAAACATTAATAATCTAACTAGTAACATCTAAAATAAATTAGTTTTATTCCAAGAATGAAACAGTGCTTAATATTTGAAATTCAACTATTTTACCATCTGATCAAGCAATCCTGCTTCTGGACATATATCCAAAAGAATTAAAATCAGGATCTCTAACCCAAGTGTCCATCAACAGATAAATGGATAAATAAATTATGGTAAGTATACAGAATGGAATAATATTCTACTTTAAAAAAATTTGCAATAACATGGACAGACATGGAGGACATTATGCTGAATGGAATAAGCCAACACAGAAGGACAGACAATATGACTTTACTTAGATGAGAGTTATCTAAAATCATCAAAATTCACAGAAGTGGAGAATACAATACTGGTTGCCAGAAACTGGTGGTGGGGGGGAGTGAGGAAAGTGAGGAGTTGTTATTAAATATATATAAAATTCTAGACATTATAGATTAATAAGTTGTAGAGCTATGCCATACCACATGATTCCTATAGTTAACAATATGATATTGTGAACTTCAAAATTTGTTGAGGGTCGACAGCCTGTTAAAGTGTTAGTATGCACACCAAAAAGGGACACAAAGAAACTGGGAGGTGTTGGATATGTCTATTTCCTTATCTGTGGTGATGATATCATGGATGTTTGCATATGTTCAAACTCATTAAACTGTACCTATTAAACATGTGCAGTTCTTAGTACATCAATTATATGTCAATAATGGCAGTAAAAAGAAGCGACTGTTTTACCAGTTCAAAGGTGGAAAACCAAGACAAACCAACCAACCAATCAACCAACCAAATAGAAAACACAGACTTAGAATCCAGAACCACACAGTTATATCTTTACACTTCATCTAGGACAAATTTTACGATGTGAAAATAGCATAGCAACTTTTCAACAGATGATGATAGATTCACCTAGTAATCAGTGTGAGTAAAAATAACAATTGATTTCCCCATGTACAAAAAAAAAAAATCACTGATTAGATGAGGATGTAAAGGTAAAATGTTAAAATGCTAAATTTATAAGAGATGTTGGAATAAAAGAGACTTCACTACAAGACTTGAGGGGCCCCTGGGTGGCTTAGTCGTTAAGTGTCTGCCTTCAGCTCAGGTCATGATTCGGGAATCCTGGGTTTGAGCCCCGCATCTGGCTCCCTGCTCGGTGGGAAGCCTGCTTCTCACTCTCTCATTCCCCCTGCTTGTGTTCCCTCTCTAGCTGTCTTTCTCTCTGTCCAATAAATAAATAAAATTAAATTAAAAAGATTTGAAATTATATTTCCTTAAAAGAAATGTTAAAATTAAATTAGACAAAACAAATAAAAAGAAATCTCTTCATAAAAGTTGCCATTGTGAAAGAGTGGTAAACAATAAGATAGGAAAATATATTTTATATATAGTAAAGCTATAAATATTTACTCAGATCAGTCATCAGGAAAATGACAGTTCAAACATCATCATGATTGCTGAATTTTAAATACTGTTAATTCTAAGTCTGACATAGATACAGAGTAATGAGAGCTCCAACTACCACTGACCGAAGAACAAATTGACACAACCACTTTAAAATAATCTTTAGGTTTCCATCATGAATGTTTCTGGCAGAATCTTCTAAGGTTGAATATGTAGATCCACGTATACTCAGGCATACACTCAAAGTGAAATTTGTACCTGAATACCAAATATATTTTTAGCAGCATTATTCATAATATCCCAAACAGAAAAGAATCCCATATAACTTTTGACATTTTAAGGAACTGCAGCATGTTCATAGAATGCAACTGCATGCAACAACAAAAATATGACAAACTGAGGGTTGCTGGAGGGGAGAGAGGGAAGGATGGGTGGCTCAGTTATGGACATTGGGGAGGGTATGTGCTATGGCAAGTGCTGTGAATTGTGTAAGACTGATGAATCACAGACCTGTACCCTGAAACAAATAATATGTTATATGTAAAAAAAAAAAACACACACACACCAAAATACATATATAAGTTATATACCATAACATGAATGAAAAATACTAGCATAATAGTTAATAGAAAAAAAAGTAAGAAAAAAATACAAATGTCTTGAAACAAGATAATATAGAGAGTTAGACATCAAGATAGTATTATCTTTGTGGTAGACATTATGCATGGAAACTCTTTTGGGGGGCTGATAATTCTCTATTTTTTGACCTGGAATGGTGAGAGGAGTGTATTAACTTTGTATCAGTTTACTGATTTGAACAAGTAGAATCTATATGCTAGAGATTTTTGAAATTTATATATATGTATTATATATGTATATTATATTTCAAATGTATACATTATGTATATATGCATTAATAACAAATAAGGAAATGGCCAACCAGGTGTGATTCAGAAAACACAATATATAAAGATTTATACACTACCATGGAAATGAGATATTGAAATTATTTAATACTGAATGTACAGTGATTACACATAAACTAATGGGAATTTGGGGAATTTACACATATCTAGAAATATTATGCAAAAGTATCCATTGGAAATTTTATGAATGAAAAAGTGGAATTGTTTATAAATGAAAGGTATGATCTACACTGTAGATTAGAAAATCCTGAAGAATAGGGGCACCTGGGTGGCTCAGTTGGTTAAGCAACTGCCTTCGGTTCAGGTCATGATCCCACAGACCAGGGTTCGAGTCCCACATCGGACTCTCTGCTCTGCAGGAAGCCTGCTTCTCCCTCTCTTCCTCCCCCTGCTTGTGTTCCTTCTCTGGCTGTGTTTCTCTCTGTCAAATAAATAAATTCTTTAGGGAAAAAAAAAGAAAATCCTGAAGAATAATGAACTAAATAGTGTGAAATTTTTGGCAGAGACAATTATGGAGGATATGAAAAAGTAATCCAGAACTATTAAGAGTAGAATGAAAAAATCACATATACTTCATCAAAAGTTTTGAATGTTGACATTCATCCTTGTAAATTTCCCTCCCTAAGTGTCACAGGCTAAATAATAACCTCCATAGATGTGGGACGTCATAATTCCCAGAACCTATGACTATGTTCCCTTACACGGCAAAAGGGATGCTGTAGATTTGATTAAATTGAAAATCTGAAATATATGGTTACTCTGCATTAAGTGGACAAATCCAGTGTAATTCCAAGTGTTCTTTTAAGAGAAAAGCAAAAGGATCAGATGCAATGTGAGGAGATTTAAGTACATAAGAAAGAAGTTCGAGTGATGTATAGGAAGGGTCCATTAACCAAGGAATAAAGGAACCTGCAAAGGCTAAAAAAACGCAAGGCAACAGTCTCTTTCTGAAGCCTCCGAAATGAACATATAACCCTATAGAAATTTTAATCCGAAACTTCCGACCTCAAACACTGAGAGAAAAAAAAACCATGTTTTAAGCTGCTGTGTTTTGTGGTAATTTGTTACGGCAGCAATAGAAACTAATAGAGTAAGTTTGCTAATACGTTCCCATGTAGCCAATTAATTTAAATTCCCATTTAGCTGATACAGTCCCATTTTTTAGCCAGTGCAAAACCCAAATGGGTCAATATATGATCTCATCAGAATTCCAAGTACTGTCCTATTTTGAACCCCTGAAGCTGCTAATATATCTCATTTAAGTAACTTGTTTGGCCAATGAAAAATTGATTTCTCTCTCTCTGTCTTTTTTAATAAGATAGGAAATGGACTGAAAGGGAAGGTTCTCTGCTCCACCTTTAATCAGAGTATCTTCTATCTTTTGAACATACACTAACCTACCTCTTAACTGACATTGAGGTCAACAAGCTAATGCCTGATGAATACTTGTCGCGAGTCAGCTACTACCTAATATGCCCACACAGTTATGGTCTTGTTCCACAAGTTCTATGTTACCTTACCAAGAATCAGATATGTTTTTCCAAAATCTTTTGTGTTATTTGTACTTGTTTTTGTAAGTATAATTTTAATAAGCTTAATTAAAATTATATGAACCAACACTATATGAAGGCAAAAGAAAATTGTTTCTATAAAAGCTAAGTTACATGCACCAAAAAGATTCAGTAAAGACTGGTCCCTAAAATATTGTTTAATTAGATTAAGAAGCTAGGTCAAAATTGAAAGCTACGCAAGGAGGATTTGCTTTGCAAATGTAAAAATTCATCTCTTAATAACAACTGCAAACGCAAATGCTATATTTTCGTCCTCCAAAATTACTGGTTTTCTAGCAACACTCGAACAGGGAAGGTAAAGCCCATGAACAGAGTATGACCTGGTTTGTAGCTCCTGTCCTGAAAATCTTCTTTCCCTCCCATTTACATCATTAAAGCAAATTAGAAGTAGTTCGGTTTTATTTGAGAGAGCAACAAATGTCAAATCTTAAAGTCTTACCTCAAGAAATAGAAACTCTTTATCTCTGTCATAATGTAATCTGGAGGAAACTTGTGAGCCTCAAAAAGCATTACTCTTGTCCTTTACTTCGATGATGCTATGTTAATTAGATCTGGTGACTAGGAAGGAAGAAAACTAAATTGTTTAATAGAACATATCTATGCCAAAGGATATAAGAGCAATGCTGCAAAACTGTCAGGAAACTATCACATCAGTCAAATTTTCAAGAGTCCATAGGTCTGGTGCAAGTCAGGTTGCTCCCTCTAATGTAAGAGAATCATGATCTACCATGAAAAATGACATCATATTCTGTGGGTCTTTTTAGAGTTTGGACAAGCATGTATCATATTGCACATTTTTCTATCCTGTTTTACTCCACTTCCTCAAGGATGTCAGTTTTGAGTGTGGCTTATAGCAAGAAAGGACCATACAAGTCATAGCGCAAGTTTCCCTCAACTGTGGCCTTAGCATCCAGCAAATTCTGTAATATTGGGATTACCTATTGCAGAAAGTAATTATGATGCATTTGTTTCCAAAGATGGTCTCTAAAAATTTCACCAAAATATTGTGCATGCCAGTCTCCCATCAAGAGATGGAAACTAGTGTTTCTTCCTTTGAATCTGGGTTGGACTTTTGATCGGCTTTGATCAAGAGCATGCAGTGGAAGTAACACAGTGCCAGGTATTAGCTGACTTTAAGGAGACGTGGCAACTGCCACCTTCATTCTGTGAAGGACAACCACTATGTAAAAATATTCAAGCTGGACTCCTGAATGTACCTGGCTAAGTGACCAGAGGGGATTTCAATAGAAGCCAATGTAGTTCCAATTTTTCAATTGACAGTTTGATATAGTAGATAACGAGACAAGACAAGGGGCCAAGCAAGACTATATTTGGAGTCCTAAGGTCTGTTAGAGTGCCTGTTAGTAATTCCTTGTTGGATATTTCCTAGGTAAAAATATCAAAACAACACACACACTATCTCACACACACACACACCCTAAACACATATAAACAACAACCAACAACTCATATCATGATATCAAGTAAATAATTACATACAATTGAATTGCTCATAAAAGTTAGTGGGAACCTGAAATGAGTAGTGGATGGGGGTATCTATACTAACCAGTTAAGGGCTCATCACTCAGCCATAGAAGCAAGGGTAGTAGTGGCTAGTATTTTAGGCTTGACATGGGAATATGAGAGAATTGATATCATTCCAGATTATATGGTAGGTAATCCGAATTGCACACCATGTATGTTGCAGACATGAACTTTCTATCTAGTTGAAAGCAGAACTGGGTATTGAGGGTTATAATGTGTGGACAATGTTGACTGTCTTCCATTTGACTGTCCATTCTATTCCTCTTCCACCCTACCATTTTTTGCAAGAGACTGACTTACACAGATATTCAACAAGAACTCTTAGCTTATACTTTTAAGTCCAATGCTATCAGAAGCAATCCTTAGCATATTTGAAAAAAGGAGAATAAGGTCAGAGTATCAGTTTCTCTAACACTCTCCCTGTTTGATAGATTTAGGCTGGTTCTTCTCTTGGAAAAGAACAAAGTAATTCTTCTACAAGACTTTCTCCGTCTTGGTCCCGGTAACTTGCATTCTTTCTTCATCTCTCATGGTCCTAAGGATGATGACGGTTACTCCAGTACTAGCTATTTTTGTCTTCATTTAGTGCAAAGCTTTGTAAATAACTCCTTTTTTACACCTTCCTTACATATCCTATTTAGTTTGTGCTTTCCTTCCCTGATGGGATCCTGGCTGATGCTGTAGTTATTTCAGAGGACAAAAAGTAAGACATATGGAATAAGACAGAGCCAAAATTGACAAAAGGAATGGATAACATTCTAGTTTTCCACACTTCCTCAATTACCCCTAAGAATTAAAGTGTTTTATATATCACATGGCAATAGAGTACAGGAAAATATTTTCTAGACTGTCTTATATTCTTAAATTTTATGTATAATTTTTTCCATTAGATTTTTCCCCCTATTCATCATTACCCTCTTCCCTTCTATCTTTTTTTTTTTTCCTTCTATCTTTTTAAGGCTAGTTTACTAAGGTCCACTCAGGCTAATCATTTTTTGCCTTCTCCTTCACTAACACTTTCCAATCTTTATCCAGTGCAATTGATCTCTGTGCTCTTTGCATTAGTTAATGCCAGTGTAACTAGTAGATCTTGAAACGTTAGCTATTATTACATAACAATGGTGTATCTCCTTATATTTCTTTCTCACATGCAACATCTGATGCTGGCTGGGATACCCTCCAAAACGCAATCCTCAATGCCATGGTTCAAGTAGCTCGACTGCTTCTATCTTATTCCATAGTCAGCTCAACACATAATATTCATGGTCACTACAGAAAATAATGAGAAAGATTGAGGAGTACATTGGTCTTAACTGCTTTTCTCAGAAGGGACCCATATCATTTCTGTCACAGTCCATGAAACAGAATAAAGGCTGGTTCCAAATTAAGTCAAGAGAACCTATGAAATAGAAGATAATGGGGTGCATGGTTGGCTTAGTTGTTTAGGCATCTGCCTTTGGCTCAGGTCATGATCTCAGGATCGTTGGATCAAGCCCCATGTAGGGCTCTCTGCTAAGTGGGGAGTCTGCTTCTTTCTCTTACTTTTCCTCTGTACTCCTCCTCTCTCTCTATCAAATAAATAAATAAAATCTTTAAAAAAAAACAAAAAAAAACAAAATAAAATCAATTAAAAATATAAGATAACATGGATCTTTTTAACTTATCTTTTTTGCATCCACTATTGCAAATAAGTTCTGAATGTACTTTATTATTATATGTTAATTTTAAAAGTGTGTCTTCTCCAAGTCTTCACATATAAAGAGCAGAAGGAAAGCAGAAAGATGTACAACTAAATTATATTTTAAATAGTCATATAATTAGGCATACCTCCTTTCTCTATAAATTTCTGAATGTGAATTGAGTATGATTTTTATTTTTATCTTTTTTATTTTTTTTTTAAGATTTTATTTATTTGAAGGAGAGAAACACAGCCAGAGAGGGAACACAAGCAGGGGGAGTGAGAGAGGGAGAAGCAGGTTCCCTGCCGAGCAGGGAGCCCAATGTGAGACTCGATCCCGGGTCTCTGGGATCATGACCAGAGCCGAAGGCAGTTGCTTAACCAACTGAGCCACCCAGGTGCCCCTATGATTTTTAAAGAAAAAGATGTGCTAACTAAAACTATTAATATAATTAATATATTTAATTAATATATATAATTAATATATTTAAAATGGCAACAATCTAGAATTTCAACAGTCTAGAAAAGAAAAAAAAATTCTTTTCTTTTTTTTTAATATTTTTATTTATTTATTTGACAGAAAGAAACACAGCTAGAGAGGAAATACAAGCAGAGGGACTGAGAGGGAAAAGCAGGCTTCCTGCTGAGCAGGAAGCCAGATGCTGGGTTCCATCCAGGGACTCCAGGATCATGACCTGAGCCAAAAGCAGTCGCTTAACCAACTGGGCCACCCAGGCGCCCCATCCACAACATTTTTCTATAATAACCCATTTGAAGTAACTAATTCTTGTTGGATGTACTAAGAATAAGGAAACTTTGTGTATTTTCAAAGTTTTTCTAGTAAAAAAACATTATTCAAAATATGTAAATATTGATTAAAGTTTGATTATAATATTATCATTAGCTAATACAGTAATATTCTGGTATGTACTTGCCTTTGCCTATCAATGGATATGCTTGATTTTTCATGACAATAACTGAAAATAAAATTTAAAAAACATAAACCAACTAATTAGCAAAACAAAACAACACACTGAAACATGGTAATACCTCCAAATCCAGTAGCCCATCTTGTGATCTAAAGCAAGAACTGTGGGGTATACTGATATTTCAGGGCTTTGTTGGATTATTCCATTCAGCTTTTGGGAAAGACAGCAATTTATCAGACCTCTCTTTCTTCAAACTGTATCAGTTAAAATCTACCCTCGCCATTTCTATCACACTATACTAATAAAACCTAGTAGCAGGGTATCAAGACCTTACCTTTCAAAGCTTTTATCTACTTTATTCTGTTTCCCAAATCAGACAGTGACATGATCCAGATGACTGTTACAGAATACTGATCTCTTTAGGAAGACTTCCACTGACATGTCTGTACAAATTCTATGATATTTTATATTTCCCTCAATGCCTCTACGATCTGAATCCCAAAGATTTTCAGAAAAAAAAATCCAAAAACTCAACCTTAACTCCTATAAATGCAAGTGATTTTATTAGAGTAGATGGATATCCAGGATTTTGAATAATTAGAGCTTATACATCCATACTTCTCATACATACACTATTACTTTATATCACTGCCTTATGGAATAAATTTTTAAAAATAATTCCATAATGGAATCAATTTTAAGCACAGTTACTATTCAAAAATATAGATCTTGCAATTAGGTAAAACTGAAGTACAAACAATAATATAAAAGTAAATAGGTTTTAAATACATTAACAATACTTGCTGGTATACTAGTAATTTCTACAGTTTTCTTGAGTGGCATAAATTATAAGCAGATAGTGATTTGTATACACATATGTAAGAGAAAGTAAGGAAAGTCCAATTATGTATTTGACTATTTAATAACTATATATGCTTCTAATATTGTCCAAGAAGGTACTTTTAGGAAATGTTATTACAAGTTAATTATATGAGGGCAATATTTATTTCCATGTACATGATAAGATTTTTTGTTTTAATCAAAGAACTTTTTATGTATAAAAAAACTGAGATTGAAAAATAGAGCACACAATTCCCTATTAGCATGAAAGCATTGGATTTCAAACAGAGAATATCTTTTGTAAATCATAATATTCACAATATTCTGTAATGGGTAAAGAAACACATTATTTCTTTCCCTTTACTGCAAAAACTGCACAAACTTGTATGCATCAAAAATTTGTAAAATAAAAACTCTAGCTCTTTTGATCTTCTAAAACCTACGAAGAGTCTGGAAATTCTAATTTCATTTAGTATGATCCTTGCCTACTTGTACCGATTACCATGGCAGTTTCCATTGAACAGAAGTAATTTAAATTTTATTGTTTTGATTGAAGGTTTTGTAAGTGAATAAGGCATTATAGAAATGAATGGCATTTTTTAATTTTTAAGAAATGAAAAAAATGATAGCAGGTTAATTTATGTCATGATGTTCCTGTTTTTCTCTCTTCTCAAACTCAGATATTCTTCTTTCCTTAAAACATACTGAATTGTAAAAAAAAAAAAAAAAAAAAAAAAAAAAAAAAAAAAAAAAAAAAAAAAAATATATATATATATATATATATATATATATATATGATTTGGACTATGTTTATTTCTCCAAAATAAATTCTCTAAAGGCCTAATATCAAGCTATTATCAAGGAAAGGGACTGCCTTCACTTCACATGCTCATTGTCTCCCATTAATTCAGAAGGTTTATTACAATGGTAGATTTTTGGTTTAGGTGATTTCATTAATTACTTATTCTAAAAAGCTTTTTATTTAAAAATCTGTAAACTCACCTTCATAGCATTAATCATGACTCTCTAGTGAGATTAGTTATCATAAATTAAGGTGATTTGTACATGTTTATATGTATGCATATATCATACATGTATAAACAAAAATAAAACACTTAATCTTTCTTGAAAACTTTTTCTTCTAAAGTACCTAAATCACCACCGATTATGGAAGCATTTAATTCTATTGTTTGAAATTGTGATACTATATTTTAGCAGTTCTCTACTATAGAATACCTAATTTTCCTTTTTTTAAAATCTAGTATTAAAAATGTGGTAAACTCCTTTATACGTGTCCAGAGTACTTGTTTGAATATTTTTATGGTAAAGGCTTGGAGGTATACTTTTATGATAAAAAAATATATGCAACTTTATGCTTTAAAATATATATACATTTTGGGGGTGACTGGGTGACTCAGTTGTTGAGCATCTGCATTTGGCTCAGGTGGTGATCTGGAGTCCTGGGATCCAGCCCTGCATTGGGAAGCCACTTCTCCCGCTCTCACTCCCCCTGCTTGTGTTCCCTCTCTGGCTGTGTTTCTCTCTGTCAAAAAAATAAAATAAAATAAAATAAAATCTGAAAAAAAAATCTATACATACATGCATTTTCATAAATCACTTGGGATAAAGCTATACAAATTTGTCCTCCTGCAGCATGAGACAAACATGCCTATATAACCACACTAGGAACACACATCAATGTTGTATTTTGTCATTATTTTTAAAAAGAGTCTGTGATATTTAAAAAAATATCTTGTGATAGAAAATGTATTACAAATATCCCTTCTAATTGTGTGGTTTTCATTTTCTTATCTCTCATGCTTTTCTAAGAACAAATTATTTATTAAGTAGAACAAAGTCATTATTAAGTATTTAAGAGCCTTATAGAGGCATAATTGGCACACAATTAACCGAACATATCTAAAGTGTCGATTGGATAAGTTTGGATATATGTATGTATTTGGGAATCATCACCAAAACTAAAATAATGAATATATTCAAAATCTCCTACAGTACCTTTATTTTCAACAAAAATTACACATATGTAAATTATACAAATGATAATTTGATAAACATAGACATAGTGTAATGATCACTGTAGCCCGAGATTTCCACATTGGGGACTATAAAATATTTTTGAGAGAATTACAAGTTCTCCATCAAAGGAGGGTTCTGCAATGGTCATGGACTAGAGGCCTCAAGGGTAAAAAACAAAATTATAAAACTTTGTGAGGAAAAGATAGGAGTTCTTTATGATCTTGGAATAAGAAAAGAGACTTCCAATTGCCTTTTCAAATGATGTGTATTCTATTTTTATTCTTCCTGTTGTTGACTGTCTTTTTCAGCTTCAGTTTAAATACCTGTGACTTTTAAAGGTCTTATCCAAGTGTATTCCAATACAAATTATCATTTAAGTCTATTTCTTTAATTCTAATCATACTTGAAATTATATATTTGTTGGTTTATATGTTTATCATTTGTCAACTCTGACGGCAAGTTCTGTGAAGGCAAGACTACAGTATGTCTCCTTCAGGATGGTGTCCTAAAGGCCTAGCACAATGCCTAAAAGAGAGTACAACTTCTTAAATTTAATGAGCAACTAAACGCTCAAGACTAAGCTACCTTAAAAGCAAAGAAACAAAGAAGAAAACCTCCCCAACTCCTCATTCCTTTAAATTCTGAAATATCTTGGGGCTTTATTTTATTCTGTTTTCTTTTTGGAGTCTGTATCTAAGTTTTTTTACCTTTTTTTTTTTTTTTAAAGATTTTATCTATTTATTTGACAGAGAGAAACACAGCCAGAGAGGGAACACAAGCAGGGAGAGTGATAGAAGGAGAAACAGGCTTTCTGCTGATCAGGGAGCCCGATGCAGCGCTTGAACCCGGGACTCCGGCATCATGACCTGACGCTCAACAACTGAGCCGCCCAGGCGTCCCTATATCTAATTTTTTCTCTACTTTGGCTTTAATTACCATTTTTGGTTGATAGCTTCCAAATCATTGCTGCCTACTTACCATATTTTCTAAACACCAAGGGAGAATACACCACTATTTTCTAGAAATTCTAACTTGGTTATTCCACTGAAAATATATATTCAGCACATCTAACATTGAGCTAATTATCTTCCTTTCCCTGATTCAAACTCTCCTCCAATAATCTCTTTATCTTAGTGAATGAAATCAGTGGCTTCCTCCTTGTCATTCAGAAATCAAGTGTTACCTTTGCCCACTACCTATCATGTCTTTGATCACTCTATGTAAACTACATATACCCTGTGATCTCTCCAAAGCACAAATATAATCATGCAATATCCTTTCTCAGAACTTTTCTTATCATTACCTATAGTTTAAAGCCCAAACTCAATTTATAGTGGTATACCTTTCACAGTCAGGCTCCTGATTACCTATCTGGCTGTTTCTGCTACTCCCTACATGTTCTGTTCCCCAAACAAACAATCGTTCAATTATAAAAACTAAAAATTGATGACTTTTTTTCCAAATCATTAGCCACACACTATTTACTGTCTGTGATGTTCACATAGTACCACCTCCAAAGCTACTGTCCATCTTCTCCACCCCGCTCTTTATCTGAAGGGGCTAAACCCACAGTTTGCTTCAGGAGATCATTACACATCAAACTGTTAAATCTGGACAGCAGAAGATACTTTAGAACAGAGGATTGGAGGAAAGAGGATTTAGGGCATTGATTTTCCTCACTCCCAGGTTACATTTGGTTGTCTGTCTACTTCCCACAGCTCCCGACCCTTTCCATACAGCTACTCTGGGTTTGTGTAATTGGTCTCTTTTCTAAACCACCATTAATGGCACCTGTAATGTGACCTCTAGAGTGCCATAAACCCCTTGTTAGTTTCCTTTTGTAAACAATTCCTTTATTAAATTCTCTGACTTTGATTGTCCCATCTGTTTCCTGCCACAACCTAGAATGATACTGGCACTAACACATGTGTGAATTGACAAATAATTTTAAGTGGAGGTAGTAAATCTTAAAAATGCTGAAAATTCTGAATCTAAATAAGCCCGAACTTACTTTAGGTCTTGAGAACTAGGTTTGGTTGTAGAGATTTTTTAAAATATTTAGTTATATAGACGTCTCTGTGTTTATTAAAAGACTTTTCAAGTCTACTTTGTTACAGGTCTATGTATGAAGTTTGTCTTCTGTTACTAATAAGACAAATTTCTGTTTAATTTGGCATTGTATAATTTCAATGTCATTTTCATTTATGCTTTTAAGCCACGGTGCCCTAGTTCAATATACTATTAGTTAATTAACAGAATATTTGTGAAAACAGAAACAAAGTTATGGGACAGAAACTTCAACAACACATAATCAGTGTCTAAAATAGAACAATTAGTAATTTCACAAACAGTACCTAGCAAAATATCTAACAGCTATATTAAAAGTATTAATTATGGCACTATGTGTTAAAATAATTTTAAAATAAAACACACCTTCACTAACCATAAATGCTTCAATTAAATGTAAAATGTAAGAATTGGTTTCCATTCCAGACAATATCTACAGGCATAATTAGTACTGCTATGACCAAATTCATTACTCATAATTTGAGTCCTAAGGATTAACTTAACCTACAATGCATTATTATTACTATTACAAATACATCATTAACACATTGTATTTATTTATTATTTATTTATTCAAGTTAGTTAAACTCTATCTCTTTTTTTTAATTTGAAGTGCAATGTAATTAATATACAATGCTATATTAGTTTCAGGTGTACAATATAGTGATTCAGCATTTCCATATATTACTCAGCATTCAAGAAAAGTATGCTCTTAATTCCCTAAAACCGATCAAAAAACAAACTCTTAACTATAGAGAACAAACAGATGTCTACCAAAGGGGAGATTGGTGGGAGAATGGATGAATAGGTGAAGGGTTTAAGAATACATTTTATTTTATTTTATTTTATTTTATTTTATTTTATTTTATTATTTTATTTTATTATTTTATTTTATTTTATTTTATTTTATTTTATATTTTAACTCACGACCCTGATCAAGACATGAGCTGATAGCAAGAGTCAGATGCTTAACTGACTGAGTCACATCCCAGGAATACACTGTATTTTAAATTAATCTTTAGGATTAAAAATTTACACAAAGTTAATAAAAATGGAAGCTCTCTCTAAATAATGCATAAATTTTATCAATAAATGCAAATCAAAATGCTCTTTAGGAAAAAAAAAGCTAAATATTTTGCCTTTCTGGAGACTTGCATTGCATAATTTTCTGTGTGTTCAGAGTACTCTGCTTGCATAATACTAATGATTTCTTTCTTTCTGGTTCAGATGTGCAATTCTTTAATCTCTCTCATATGATGTTATTATAGCTTTATTCTACTTTCTCCCTTTGTATTTACACATAAAATCAGGTCTATTGTCACAGGGCTGTAGGCATAATTTCAAGTCTTTCCATTTACAAACTGATTTTTACCTATGGCATTATTTTTATTTAATATAATTATAAAATCATATAAATAGCTTATTTACCAAACTCAGACCTGTATCTATGTATTATTGTTGTTCTCACCTAAGGTAGGGTAAATTGAGACGATGTAGACTTAAACATAGTTAAATAATAATTACCATATTTTATTGTGATAAAACTTCATATGATATTTCTCTCTTTACAAGTTAGTAAGTGCTCCCTTATTCTTTTTGCTCATTCCTTTTTTTTTTTTTTAAGATTTTATTTATTTTGAAAGAGAGAGAGAGCACAGCATGGGAGGGAGAAGGAGGCAGAGGGAGAAGCAGACTCTCTGCTGAGCAGGGAGCCTGATGCAGGGCTCATTCCCAGGACCCCAAGATTGTGACTGAGCTGAAGGCAGACACAAACAATCAACTGAGCCACCCAGGCATGCCTGCTTATTTGTTTCTTTGCAGTGATTCTTTGCTCTTAGAGGATTTAGAAATTTGTCTAATCTTAGATAATTTTATAACTTTCCAAGATTAAACTAATACTCTAAAATCTAATTTATCTTAGAATATTTAGAAATTTATCTTGGTAGCTTGGAAGCCAAACTACCAAGGAGATGACATCATGACTTACTGCACCTTATTTTAAATGACTACTGTGAGATATCATCACCTCCCTGTAGCAGAGGACAGTTAAGATTACTTTCCTGTGGTTTCCTATTACACCTGCTCTAACACACCTTGATTCGTCATTCTTGTTGCATCCTCTGTATGGAAAAGAACAAATTTTTTTCCTATTAACTAGCAATGGTCTGGATATATTGAGTAGACCACAAATAAAATGCACGTACCATTGAAAAAAAAAGGTGATTTTGTGTATTTTTTACATAAAAAATTAAAGTATACCTGAAATATCTGCAAAGTTTATGTATTTATGAAATTCAGTGTTTAAAATAGCCTTTGAGAGTATATCAGTCTTTCAATGGGATAAGAAATGTAAGATATGTGAAGTCATACCAAAAGAATTAATCTATGAGGTAATGAGCTTAATAATGTAAATTAGGTGTAAAGACAGAGGCAAGTTGTTAACTCTCCATCCTTTCAGATGCAGAACTTAGGTGAAAGGGAATATCATTTTCTTTGATCTCAATATAGTCTTTACCTCTCTTATCCAAATTGTCTTGGCTCCAGTTTTATGTGGAGAAGTCTTTAAGGTAGACATCTTTTTAGTTTTTTTTTTACTATATTTTCTCTCTTTTTTTTTTTTAAGATTTTTTTATTTATTTGACAGAGAGAAACACAACCAGAGAGGGAACACAAGCAGGGGGAGTGAGAGAGGGAGAAGCAGGCTTCCTGCTGAGCAGGAGCCCAACGTGGGACTCCATCCCGGGTCTCTGAGATCATGACCAGAGCGGAAGGCAGTCGCTCAACCAACTGAGCAACCCAGGCGCCCCTATATTCTTTCTTATAAGCCATATTTTCTAATTATAAAGGTAAGATATAAGGGCATAATTTTATTTTTTTCTATTTGCTATATGTTTTTCATTTAACCCTGCAAAACTAAGGGCAGGGGATATGCTGTAAGGCACAGCTGGATGAAAATATTTCTGACATTACAGCTCTAAACTTCATAATGTAAGAAGCTAATTAAAAAAAACACAGAAACAAGGATGATGGGAAAGGAGATGAGAAAGCAGACTGTAAATGTCAGTAAAACTTTGGAAAGTGTAAGAAAGACAAAGAAATGAAATAACTTAGCATATCATATTTTTTAAAAAAAATAAATAAAAATTAACTGCCTGCACAGTGGAAAGAAAAGAGAGAATTTTGGAAAGCATAGAGAATCAGAGGTTTGGGTAATTTTAAAGTCTAAATATTAGAATCGAAAAAAAGGAAGATTGATTAAATAGCTGATTGAGAGACTGTTAATTCCCAGATCCTCTGCTCCAGTCCTATCATCAAGTGGCCAACCATTCCCGCCACCCAAATGTTGGCAGAGGTAAGCAGTTTGCTCTCAGACACTAGAACAGATACAGTACTAAAGTATGAATAGTCGGTACAGGAGAGAAGGAAGGTGATGATTAAAGGTAGGTGGATTCAGACTCTTAATCTCTGGAAACAAACTGAGGGTTGCTGGAGGGGAGGGAGGTGGGAGGGATGGGGTGGCAGGGGGATGGACACTAGAGACGGTCTGTGCTATGGTGAGCGCTGTGAATTGTGCAAGACTGATCAATCACACACCTGTACCCCTGAAGCAAATAATACATTATTGGTTAATGAAATAAAATAAAAAATTTAGAAAGGTGAATAAAGTGAAAATCTTCACAATGAATTTTAATGCCTCCAAATTCTTTCTTTTGAATTCTCTCCGAATAATGAAATCTAAGTTTACATTCTCCCAGACAACAAAACTGAGGATTCTTTTCTGGGGACATGAATCTGACCAAGAGTAAACAAAACAAGACAAACCTATACTGATTTTTGTGGACTCTTCTGTGAAAGACCCTGTTTCCTGACCCACCTGTCTCTAGGGTAAGGCTCACACCCAGAGAACTTCCAAACTTTTTAGGATTTCATTTATAAATACTCCAGCAGAAAAAGGTTTAGGCTAAAACAGAAACAAAGAACTGAGAAAATAGACTAAAGAGAGCAGACACACAGTTGAAATATATTTTCATTACTTAAGATCTCAAAAATCAAAGAAATGTATTTCCCATGGATTTTTACTCAGATGGCCACAAAAAGATTTGTTCCACCAAAATACAGAATTACCTAATTTGGGAAGACATATGCAATTAAGGAAGATGGATTTTTTAAAAAACTGATCCAATTCAAAAAAAAGAAAGACCTCTCCTAATGAAAGGTTTCCCTAGCCATTTAAAACCATATACAGCTGGGGGAACCTTGGTGGCTCAGTCCTTAAGGTTTGCCTTCGGCTCAGGTCATGATCCCAGAGTCCCAGGATCGAACCCCGCATTGGTCTCCCTGTTCCTCAGGAAGCCTGCTTCTATCTATCTCACTCCCCGCTGTGTTCCCTCTCTAACTGTGTTCCCCTCTGTCAAATAAATAAATAAAATCTTAAAACAACAACAACAACAACAACAACAACAACAACAACAACAACAACATATACAGCAGGCTCACAGTCCAGCCTGAAAAGATGAGAAAGGAATGCTGGAGGATGTTGGGGAGGGAAAAGATGGAATTTGTAGTTTTCTTGAGGAATTTTACCTATTTATAAGAATTACACTTAGAGTTTGTAGATGATTTAAGTGTTAAGTTGCATATAAAGAAAATATTTTAAAAATTGAGGCAGTTATTATATCCGGAGAAACAAAAATCTTTTCTGTGAAATGGAATGCCATTCTGTATGGCTCAGCTGCGAAAAAACATTTTCACAAGTATACAATATAAAAACAGATTGTCAACTTAACAAAAGTGGCTAATATAATTAGTAGGGTGAAAGTAGAAAGTTATGTATAGTTGTATTGTGTGCGGCTATAAGAAAGATCTGCAAGTCATTACTGATTTTACTTTTTATATCATACACCACCTCTAAACCAATGATAAGTCCTGTGAACTCTCCAAAAATTTTCCAAGTCCAATTAACTATCACCTCCTGTGACTGGGTCAGAATACTTGTGCTGTGTGTTTCCTGTTTCTCAAGATGGATAGTTTAGATACATCTTAAATCGGGAGGATTTCTTATAGTTCCTCAGCAGGTACTGACCACCTGCATTTTTTTGTTCTAGATGCCTGCAGAAAAGGAGAGAACTTTTCAACTTCCAGAAGTTTTTAGGAAACTGCAACAATATAAAGAAAAACAATTAATTAACAAATAAAAACAATAAGCCACTCAGAAGGGACAGAGTTCCAGAGAGATAGGAAGATAACTTCCAGTTACAGAAAACTAATAGGAGACAGAGATGAAAACCAAAGAATAATTATAGAATATATTTAGATATAGGTATAATAAAAATCATTATTCTATATAGTAGAAAATTCTACATAGTAGATAAATAAAGTAGAATACAGTTTTGGTAGATTTCCTAATTACTGACCACAAAGATCAAAAGTAAGACATGCCTTAGTTTAAATTTAAAACGTAAAAGCAGTAATAGTTTTAAAATTTGGTGTGGGTTAGGTTCCTCAGGTTGAAGGCTTTTATTCTCAGCAGACTGAGGATGCCACTCCATTGTCTTGTAGCCTCAATGTAGCAAACAGATTTCTCAGAAGAAAAACTTGAGAATAAAAAATTAAAGGGAAGAAAGTGGTTAGGAGTTGGTTTTCTGTCATTTTCTAGTCTCAGAAATGTCTGTAAATTTAATCTTTGGTCAAATATTGAATGTAAGATATTTTAGGGGTTTACCTATACCAGATGCATGATACATCAGCATATACGTGGGACAACCAAACCCATTATTAAGATCGAGTAAAGGATAAATTGTATTGATGAGATACAGGTGTATCAGAGACTAAGGGGTTAATTATGGTTCTGGGGAGCTGAGTAAATCACATGTATGACGCTAGATACAGATGGATAGACTAAGTACAAATGCTTAAATAACCCTAAGTTAAAGATTTCCTTGAGTGGAGGTAGCCACGAACATTCAGGTCATCCTGTGATCAAGGAGAGACTGGAGACAGAAGTTGTTCCTCAGAGTTATGATATATTGGTTTTTCTCATACAGTGAATGCTATGTTATTTCTTAGCCTGTATTTTTTTTAAAACCTAGGTAAAATTAGAGCTGGGTGAAGTTTATAAGTTTGAATGTTAACTCAATCCTAAGAAACTCTGGTAATAGAGTGAGATTTTAGAACAGAACACTAATCTTAGTAAATAAGTAGCAGCCCTGACATGTAATGAGCTTGGAAATTGTCATTCCATTCTTAGAGCAAAGAAAAAGCTGAGTAAACAAAAGCCAGCGACATTTCTTGGACTCATCAGAGAACTGAGTTTGCAGGGAAAAACACCACCCCCCAGAACTGGAGAGACAGGCAAGATAGCTAAAGCTAAGACCTCCTTACCTGGAGCAGGTGCTGCTAGAGCAATAAACTGGTAGAAACACAGGTTTTCATAAAATTTTCATAAATTTTTGCTGGAGGCTGACTGTGGGGTAGCTTGAGGACATGAGCCTCAATCATGGCAAACTTCTTTCCAACTTTCAATCAGTATCTCTAGGAACACTATCACATTTACCAGATACGCATCATAAAATGCCAAGAAAGATCCTTTGCAAACACTTGACACCAGGAGCTTCGAAAGCATGACCAGTGTGAAATACATTGAGGACTCGCTAAAACAAAGACCTTGGGGGGAGGTGACTTTATCAGATATGGGGAGGATATCAGACTTTATCTGATATGGGGAAGGAACATTACCCAACTCCAATTCTTCCAGCACTCCTGTCTAACCTGAAAGGAAGGGCTGGAGAAAAGAAACACCTGTGAATGTTACAACGCAGGGACACTGGCTCACTGAAAAACTGAGATTTAATCAAGATTATAGGATGCTTACCTTCTACCCCATATTGTCCCCACACAAACAGAACTTTCCCTAAAATAAGTGGATTATAGTTGAAAGAGAATGAAGGCTGCAAGAAACACATGCTGAGAGGAGTTCTTAGAGCAGTCCAAAGATGCAGGGGAGATAAAACCTGTAGACAGCAAAATAATTTGAAGCCTCTTAACACCTACGGCTATAGTAAATATGGAATAGAGCACAGTCCTAGGCATATTAGAATAAAGCCTCACCATAAAGGTCTGTTAATTCTGTCCCAATTACCTAAATAATATCATGTTTGTCTTTAAACAACAATGGGAAAGGCAAGACAAAGCACTGCCTGAGGAGACAAATCAAGAATCTGAACCTGACTCAGATATAACAAAAATTTTAGAATGATCAGTCAAGGAATATATAGTAACTATGATTAATGTGTTTAGAGCCATAGCAGAAAAAGTAGACAACATGCAAAATGAATAGGGAATGTAAATAGATGGAAACTCAGGGGGGGAAAAGGAAATGCCAGAAATTTGAAATTCTAAAACAGAAATGAAGTATACCTTTGTTGGGCTATAGACTGGACCTACCAAAAGAAAATCAGTGAAGATAAATATTGGTCAGTACAAATTCCCCAAGGTGAAATGCAAAAAGAAAAAATAAGTAAATGAGAAGAGAAGAATAGAACAATTATGGACTGTGGGACAATTTCAGAAAGTATAACATGTACTATTAGAATATAAAAGACAGAATAAAGAGAGAACAGAGCAGAAACATAATTGAAATAATAATTGCCAAAACTTTTGAGAAATCAGTGACAATTTAAAAAAACACAGCTCCATGAAGCTCAGAGAATATAGTATAAGGAATTATCAAAGCATCTACACCTAGGTATATCATATATGTATTACTAGTCAGGGCTTTTCAGAGAAACAAAATATATAAAAAGAGATTTGTTATGGGAATTGGATCACGTGATTATGGGTGAAATCCCACCCATTATTATATTATAAATTGCATCATTATTATATCAGAAGTCTCACAATATGACACTTGCAAGCTGGAGAACCTGGAAAGCCAGAAGAATAATTCAGTTGCATCCAAAGGTCTGAGAACCAGGGGACCTGATCTGAGAACCAGGGGATCTGATGGTATAACACCCAGCCTAAGGACAAAGAGAAGAGAGGAGCAGAATAGAAAGATCAGTGAGAGGGTGCTAGTTTAATCTAGAGTTCAAAGGCCTGAGAACTAGGAGCTTTAATGTCAGGGCTGAGGACAGATGTCCCAACTCAAGGGGAGAAAGAGACTTCGTCCTGCCTCTAGATTTTTGTTCTGTTTGGGTTCTAAAGGATTGGATGATGACCCCCACATTGGTGAAGACAGAACTTCTTTACACAGTCTGCTGAGACAAATCCTAATCTCTTCCAGAAACACCCTTATAGACATACCTAGAAATAATGTTTTACCAGCTATCTGGGCATCTTGAGCCCAGTCAAGCTGACCCACAGCATTAATCATCAAATATGCAAACTTCAGAAAACCAAACACAAATAAAAAATTTCCAAATAAACTAGACTGGTGTGGAAAAAAACCCTCTCTCACATATACAGAAAAAGGATAAGAATTACATTATACTTTTTTTCAGAAACCATACAAGCAAAAAGAGAATGTAGTAAAATATTTAATTTGAGGAAAGGAAAAAAAACATGAATGAAAAATTCTATATCAAAGTTATCTTTTAAATTTCAAGAAAAAAAAAAAGACCTTTGTAGACAAACTAAATTTACAGTCAGCAGACATGCCAAGCAAGTGTTAAAAGAACTTTTTCAGGCAGAAGCAAATGATCAAAGTCAAAATTCAGATCTATATAAGGAAAAGAAGAGTGTTAGACAAGGGATAAATAAAGGTTAAATAAAACATTTGGCTTTTCTTATTCTTAATGAATCTAAAAGATAACCACTTTTTTCTTTTTCTTTTTCTTTTTTTTTTTAGGGACACTTGGGTGATACAGTCGATTAGGCATTTGGCTCTTGGTCAGATCATGATCTCAGGGTCAGGTTCTACACTCAGCGGGGAGTCCTCTTGAGATTCTCTCTCTTCCCCTCTTCTGCCCCTCCCCTTGCTCTCTCCCTCTCTTATAGATAAATAAATATTAAAAACAAATAAAAAATAACTTTTTAAAGTAAAATAGCAACAATTTATTGGGTGATTACAGCATATGAGTAAGTGAAATTAATGACAGCAATGTCAGAACAAATAGGAGAGAGCTGTGAGGTAATAGCAGTGTCCGTGAGGTAGTACAATGTTATTTGAAGAGGGGCTTAGATTAATTTAAAATGTCTATTGCAAACTCTAGAACAAGCACTAAAAACAGTAAAACGTAATATCATTGATTAAAGAAGGATGAAAATTGAATTATATAAAATGTACAATAAAACCAGAGAATGGCAGAAAGCATGAGAGAAAAGGAACAAGTACAATGAATAGAAAACAATTAGAAACATGGTATACATTAATTCACATGTATTAGTAAACATGTTAAAGGTAAATAAATCCAAGCACACCAATGAACAGATTTTCAGAGCCTGTCAGTGAAGGGATCATCACAGTGGATAAAGCAATAGGAACCAACCATAATATCTCTAAGACCAACATACTTAAGGTCTCAGATAGAATAAATAGATGGAAAGAGATATACCTCGTTGATATGGGCTGTACCGTGGTGCCTCAGATTTCATATGTTGAATCCCTTCCCCACAATGTGGCTGTATTTAGAGATAGGGCCTTTACAGGCAGTGATTTAACTGAAGTTAAATGAGGTCACGAAAGCAGGATCCTAATCCAATATGCTTAGTGTCCTTTTAAGAGGATGAGACCGTATAGAAGAACACATACATAGAAAATGTCATGTGAAGACACAGGGAGAAGGCAGCCATCTCTAAGCCAGAAGATGGGCCTTAGGGGAAATCAAACCTACCGACACTTTCATCTTGGACTCCCAACTTCCAGAACTGTAAGAAAACAAATTTCTGACTAAACCACCTAGTCTGTGCTATTTTATTATGACAGCCTGGCAAATTAATACACATCCTAGTCCTCATCAAAAATAGCTAGAGTTATCAATATATATTCAAATAAAGCAGACTTCAAAATAAGAGTAATTATCAGAGATAAAAGAAGAGCATAACATAATGAGAAAGACATCAACTCTCAAAGAAAACATCCCCATCTTAAAGACTTATGCAACTAAAAACATGTTACAATATGTGGGCGAAAAACTGAAAAAACTGCAGAGACACAGATAAGTCCATTACTGGAGTTGGAGACTTGAACATCCCTCTTTAAGCACCTGATAGATCAAGCAGGCAAGAAAGCTGGTAAGGATACAGTTAATTTGAGAACAGCAGTATAAATCAACTTGATTATGTATGTATATATGTTTATATACATACATACACATATAATATAGTTATATACATAAATATAGTTTATTATATTTATAGAATATTTCTGACAATATTAAAATACACATTCTTTTCAAGCTTTCACAGAAGATCCACCATGACAAGCCATATGCTAAGCCATAAAATAACATTAAATTAAAAAAAAAGAAAGAAAACATACAAATTATGCTACATGACCATAATCTAATTTTGCTAGAAATCGGTAACAGAAGATAGCTGGAAAATACACAAATATTTGGGGATTAAACAACACATTTATAAACAGCATATATAAGGGAGTCTCAAGATGAATTTTTTAAAGATTTTTATTTATTTATTTGACAGAGAGAGATCACAAGTAGGCAGAGAGGCAGGCAGAGAGAGAGGAAAAAGGAAGCAGGCTCCTCGCTGAGCAGGGAGCCCGATGCGGGCCTCGATCCCAGGACCCTGAGATCATGACCTGAGCTGAAAGCAGAGGCTTTGACCCACGGAGCAACCCAGTAGGCCTCAAGATGAATTTTTTTTTAATTATTTAAAACTAAATGGAAATAGGGATACCTGGGTGGCTCAGGTCATGATCCCAGGGTCTGGGATGGAGTCCCACATTGGGTTTTCTGCTCAGCTGGGAGCCTGCTTATCTCTTTCCCTCTCTCTCTGTGTAAGCTCTCTCTCTCTCTGTCTCTCACTCTCTTTCAAAAAAATAAAATCCTTAAAAAATTCAAATCAAAACCACACTGAGATACTACCTTACACCAGTCAGAATGGCCAAAATTAACAAGTCAGGAAACAACAAGTGTTGGAGAGGCTGCAGAGAAAGGGGAACTCTCTTACACTGTTGGTGGGAATGTAAGCTGGTGCAGCCACTTTGGAAAACAGTGTAGAGATTCCTTAAAAAATTAAAAATAGAGCTACCCTATGACCCTTCAATTGCACTACTTGGCATTTACCCCAAAGATACAGATGTAGTGAAAAGAAGGGCTATATGTATCCCAATGTTCATTGCAGAAATGGCCACTATCGCCAAACTGTGGAAAGAGCCAAGGTGCCCATCAACAGATGAATGGATAAAGAAGATGTGGTACATATATACAATGGAATACTATGCCTCCATCAGAAAGGATGAATATCCAACTTTTGTGGCAATATGGACTGGACTGGAAGAGATTATGCTGAGTGAAATAAGCCAAGTAGAGAAAGTCAAGTAACACATGATTTCACTTACTTGCGGTGCATAAGGGGTAACCTAGAGGACAGTAGGAGAAGGAAAGTAAATGGGAAGTAGGGTAATCCAGGGAGAGAAACGAAACAACAGAGACTTTGGACACAGAAACAAACTGAGGGACTTGGAGGGAAGGGGGTGGGGGGATGGGAGAGCCTGGTGGTGGGTGTACTGAGGGCACCTACTGCATGGAGCACTGGATGTGGAGAATGGGGGAATAAATCTTGGAACACTGGAAAAAAAAATTTAAGTAACAATAAAAAAATAAAAAAATAAAATCCTTAAAAAGAAAATTAACTAAATAGAAATAAAACTTGTGTGATTCTCTGAAAATAATGCTTAAAAGAAAATTTATAGCAAGAAATTTATTTGGAAAAAAAAAAGAATGAGCTAAAATTAATAAACACCTGGCTGGCTTGATCAGTAGACCATGTGACTCTTGATCTCTGGGTCATGAGTTTGAGCCCCACAAGGGGATAGCATTTACTCAAAAAAAAAAAAAATACATTTTTAAAAATCAACAATATAGGCCTTTGCCTTAAGAAATTTTGAAAAAGGGAGCCTGGGTGGCTCAGTGGGTTAAAACCTCAACCTTCAGCTCAGGTCATGATCTCAGGGGTCCTGGGATCGAGGCCCCCATCAGGATCTCTCTCGGCAGAGAGCTTGCTTCCTCCTCTCTCTGTCTGCCTCTCTGCCTACTTGTGATCTCTCTCTCTCTGTCAAATAAATAAATAAAATCTTTAAAAAAAAAAGATTTTTTTTGGAAAAAAAAGGAGGCACTGAAGACTGATGCGAACAAACAAAAAAGAAATAAAAATTAAAACATAAAGGAATGACATTAAAAGCTGAAAAAAAAGGTAGAGAAGACAAATGAAACAAAAGGTGATTCTCTGAAAATACCAATAAAACTGATAGATCTCTAGGTAGGCTGATAAATCTGAGGTCTTTTCATAAGGAGCAGAGCAGTAGGTGACATACATACATAGTTTATTCTCTTCCTCAACAGATCTTTCCCTATACCATAATGATTACTCTATGCTTATAGGAAAAAGAAAAAAAATAAAAAGACACAAATCACAAGTATCAGAAATGGAAGACAAGTACTCAGAACTGCTCTCTTCAACATGAAAGGACAAAAAAGAAGCACTCTGTCCATTGATTCAAAAACTTAGATGAAATGAACCAATTTCATGAAAGATACAAACTACCAAAACTCACACAAGGAGAAATAATCTAAATAACCATATGTCTATCAAAGAAATTTAATCAATAATTAATAACCTTCCAAAAAAGAAATACTTAGGTTCAGCTGGTTTCTGTGATGACATCAATTTTTCATAATATCTTCCAGAAACAGAAGCAGAAAGAACACTTTGTCATTTATTCTGAGTCAGAATTATATTAATACTCCGTCAGCACTGCCCTGATACCAAAATTACAGAAAGACGTTATAAGGAAACAAGACCACAGAACAATATTTCTCATGAACATGCTATTCATACGAAAAAAGTAAATATAAATATATATCTCATACCATATATGATAAATACTCATGAGTTATGGACTCAAATGCAAACAAAAAAAAAGAGCGAACAATAAAGATGTAAAAAAGCTACCATCTAAGGATCAGGAAAGACTATCTAAGCAAGACTAGAAATTTAAAGTTTATACAAATAAGACATGGACAATGACGCAGAGCCAATGGGTCTCTCATACTTTACTGGTGGACACGTAAAATGGAACAGCCATTCTGGAAAAAAAATTGATAGTTTCTCAGAAGGTTAAACATATAGTTACCATATAACACCATAATAACAACCTCAGCCATTTATACCAAAAAATGAAAATATACTAATGAAGTGCATAAATATTACCTTTAATATGATATTAATATTATATAATATATATGACACAATATATATTAATTAATGAAATACACCTCCAATAGCAAATGTTAGACTTGTCATCTTACTATTTCAGTTGGTAGTTAGAGAAGTACACAGGGGTGGTATAGGAGTGAGACTTGGTCAAAGGTCCTATCATGAGGAAAATATCTGATGTGTATGCAGAACACCAAGGAAGCTGAGGTCTTTTGATAAGAAGCAGAGCAGTAGGTGACAATTTCAAAAAGATAATGGGAGAATGGATACCTTGAAAGAACTCTTGCTTTTAGTCTGAGTCACAGAGTAAAGCGTTTGGAACAATGGCATGGTATTATCTGAATAATACTCCTAAAAATTTCCCTTAGTTGCCATTGGATAGGAGACAGTTATAAGGCAAGGCCAAAAGGTGACCAATGAAGACATTGCAACAAATCATGAGATAAGTTATGGTGATTTGGGCAAAAGTAGCAATGGAGATTCTAAGAACTGGTCAAATTCTGGTATAAATTTCAAGTAGAGTCCACAGAATGTACTGAGAAATTGAATGTAAGTTGGAGAGAATTTATGAAAGATGGCATCTGGATTCCCCACCTTGTGCTACCAAATTAATTGAATTGACAGTTTTTATTGGAATGTCCAGAACTCAGTGTTGGACACATTAACTGTGAGAAGTGTATTACAGGAATCTAAGTGGAAATACAGAGTAAACAACTGAGTACAGAAGTCTGGAGGTAAGAGGAGACGACTTGGGTAAGGATGTACACGTAGGAGTTGTCATCATGTAGATGGTAACTGAATTTAACTGAGCTCACCAATTAACAAAATAGAGAGAAAGAATGAAAGGAGTCCAGTCAGAGTTTAGAGAGGGATATTTTTAGGCACCATAGCAAGTAATAAATTATGAGGTTGATCCCGTAATACCTGACTGATAAACAATCTTTCCAGTCCTCTTTCTACAACTATTAAATGATACTGGTTGGCAGATTTTTGTGTGCATATTTAGAATTGTTGGAAAATAGTATTCTTTGTTTGAAGAACTGCAGGCTTAAAGGAACAAAAATATAACACATCTCCCTTTGGGTGTCTCAAAACACCATGCAACAACTCTTTGCAAAAATTGCATTCATTTTCAAAGTCTCCTTTTTTCACTTGACACTGGTGAAAAATAGTCTTTATTCTTCTATGTACATACCTGTTTAAAATAATAAGACTTTTAGGTTATTCCCATAAGCATAGAGTAATCATTATGCTATAGGGACAGATCTGTTGAGGAAGAGAATAAACTATGTATGTATGGACGAATGTATTGGTAAAAGTAAGTAATGCACATTATATCTCTAATTACTTATTTTTCCCATTTGCCTTTGGATACCCCCTGGCCTTTATAGAAATGTTTGTTGTTACTTTTCTGATGGAATTTTTCCAATCTTAGATCAGATATTTAAAGAAATTTAGATTGAAGAAACGGCCTTTCCTGTCTGTCACATCTAGTTTGCATTTATACAAGCATATCTGCAACTTTCAATCTGCTTAAACATAAAGTTCCTCTTGGAAGAAACCAGGTATTAGAACTTCCAAAATGTATTACATTAGATTGGTTTCTATTCTACTCAGACTTCATAAAAAATATCAATTTTCTATGTGAATTTTATTTATAACCCCTAATTTTTTGTCATTAAAGAAGAAATTTTTTGATTAAAGAAGTTTGCAGGACTTAAAATAAAGAAATGCAGTTAAAATATAAATGTCTTTCAGGTAACAGTAACAAAAAAAATTAGGGGACAACAACCATGTTCACTGATTTGGTATGAAATGAATTAATATTTGTAGGACCAATGTGTTTATGTAATTGGCTAATTGTTTCAGATCTCAAATGCAAAGTTGAATAATGCATATTTTAATTTCATAAGAACAATTCTAATTTTTTTAAAAACCTGGTTATATTTATTCATGTATATATGTAAAAACACTGCTGAGCAAGAAACAGAATATATCCAAGAACCTTCCTAGGTAATAACCTCTTACCAACCTATGTGTTTCTCCCATTTTTTCCATCAGATTTCTAGTTTTATTTAGTATACTCTTTCTTTAAAAATGTTTCATCATACACACACACATACCTAGAAGTCTTATCTTATCTATTTCTATCTATATATCTATTAAGTAGTTTTACTTGTTGAACTTTATAAAACCCTGTCATACTACATATGATGTTAAGATTTATCTTTGTTGTAGCTTGAAACTGAGCTTCATTCTTTTTCCTGATGTAATATTCCATTTTGTGAATATACCACAATTTACTGATACATTCTTATACCAATTGCTATTTTGATATTTTCATTTTCTTTCTTTTTGTTTTCTACTCAGTAACTATAGCCATTCTGTTACAGTAGTTATGTGCTGTAATTTATTTTCAATTTGTACTAATGCTTATAAAATGTGTCAGATTCAAGTCTAAATATTAATGTCAAAGGCCAAGAATATAAAAAAAGATGCCATAATTTATTAAGAAGTCATAGCAATCTTATAGTGTGGTACTGGTACAAAAATAGATAAATAAAACAGTGGAATGGAACAGATAACCTAAAGTGACACATGCATATATGTTTACCTGATTTATGAAAAACAATGTTGCAGTGGGAAAAGGACCATCTTTTCAATATATGGTGCTGAGTCACTGATTATTCATATGGAAAAGAATGTATTCTGACCCTTACTCTATAGTACATAAAAATAAACTCAGATATATTTCAGATCTAAATGTGAAAGTAAAATGATAAAGTACTTTGAAAAAAAGAAAACATCAGAAAAAGAGTATTTCCATGACCTTGGAAGTTAGGCAAAATGTATGAAAAGTGATAAAATTAAGAACCAAGCCAAAATGAGAGAAGTTATGTATAATACATATATCTGACAGAGGTTTCATAGCCAAATCATTTAAACACATGTTATAAATCAATTTAGAAAAATAACCACAAAAAGGGGCGCCTGGGTGGCTCAGTTGGTTAAGCAACTGCCTTCAGCTCAGGTAATGATCCTGGAGACCGGGGATCAAGTCCCACATCGGGTTCCCTGCTTGGCGGGAAGCCTGCTTCTCCCTCTGTCACTCCCTCTGCTTGTGTTCCCTTTCTGGCTGTGTTTCTCTCTGTCAAATAAATAAAATCTTAAAAAAAAAAAAAAAAAGAAAAATAACCACAAATGAAATAGAAGCTTACATTTCAGAAGAAAGAATATATAAAAGGCCAATAATCTTATGAAAACATATTCAGATCCATTAGTTATCAGAAAATTGTTAGGACACCTGGGTGGCTCAGTTGGTTGGGCAACTGCCTTCTGTTCAGGTCATGATCCCGGGCACCCGGGATCAAGTCCCACATCAGGCTTCCTACTCGGCAGGAGGCCTGCTTCTCCCTCTCTCACTCCCCCTGCTTGTGTTCCCCTCTCTAGCTGTGTTTCTCTCTGTCCAATAAATAAAATCTTTAAAAAAAATTGTTAATTAAAACCACAATAACTTATTCGTATATATTAATCAGAACTTTGCTGTGTACATTTCTATCATGATAGGGCGTTGCTTTGTTGACTTTCTAGGCCCTTATCTTTTTCTGTTGTCTATAATTAAACAACAGAGCTGTCATACTCCAGTTTTTCTAACAAAAATATTTTAAGTTTCCATATAATAACAAGATGATCATATATGAGGCATTTTCTGAAGAATTTCTATGGGGTTTATAATATTTATAAATACATATTTGAAATTGTCTCCTAAAATTGAGTTAATGCTTGCACCCAGAGAGCAAAATGTTTTCTGACTTCCAGTTGTATTCTTTATTCATTATGTAATAATAACTCCCAAATACATTTAAGTATTTTCTATCAAGATGAAGTAACAACTGCTAATCAGCTCAACTCAGCCTAACAATGGGGAAAAAAAAAGAAAAAAGGAAATGTGCAAGCCCCATATAACTTTCTTTCTTTCTTTTTTATTGTTACTTAAATTTTTTGTCAGTGTTCCAAGATTCATTCCCCATGCCCCACACAGTGCTCCACGCATTAGGTGCACCCATACCCACCACCAGGGTCTCTCATCCCTCCACCCTCCAAGTCCCTCAGTTTGTTCATATAACTTTCTAGAGGTCTGCCAACTCTGGCGACTGTGAAGATTTTTGTTGTTTTGTTTCATTATTTTTTTTAATATCCATATATGTTTATGTTCTACTTGAAATATTTCTAAAACTAGCAATAGTTTTGTCTTTGTTAGTATGAGAGTGTTATTTTTTAAATTTTAATGACAGAGAATATGTAAACATAAATGAATATTCTAATTTATTATTACACTTTTACAGGTGGATAGAATCAATGATATACTTGTAATAATGATTACCAAGATGCTTGTGATAATCCTTGTATTTCATTTACTTGAAAAATTCCTCCTTTCAGTGACATAAATGATTATATTTATTGTAGGAGCATGCCAGATCAATGAGTCAAATTCTTTTTAGTTGCTTAGTAGTTTAATACTTCCTTTTAAGATGAGTAAGCCAAGGACCTTCTCTTTTATTAGACAATGATAATAATAATACTATGATCACTTTCGTGCTCTTTTCAAATATCCATGGAGAATAGCTCATACATTTCCTAAAGACTATGAAGCAGATAATAGAATACTATGAAATAGCCTTTTTGTCTAAATTTCAGTAGAGTTTTAACACCTGTTATCTTTTTTCTTCTTTGGTAAAGATTTTCTTTATTTATTTGACAGAGACACACACAGCCAGAGAGGGAACAAAAGCAGGGGGAGTGAGAGAGGGAGAAGCAGGCCTCCTGCCGAGCAGGGAGCCTGATGTGGGGCTCAATCCTGGGTCTCCAGGATCATGACCTGAGCCGAAGGCAGACGCTTAGCCAACTGAGCCACCCAGGTGCCCCAAAACCTGTTATCTTTTACAAAATTTTCCTCTCTCTGATATGAGTGATTAGTTTCTTGTTTCTTCTAAGAGTAAAAAGAGATATCTCAAATCATAAAACTACCAGGTAAACCTGTAATTTTCTTATGGAAATATATATTTAACTTTCTTTGTAGCTAAGAATTTTATACAAACTGGTAAGTATATTCTGCTTGATTTGAAACAAAACATTAACTTAATAGCTATCACAGCATGGTAAGTAATTAAATTAATAATTTATATGTCTACAGTTGACCTTTTAGCAAATGATTATATCAAAGAAACAATATTTAAATAGTTACTTAAAAATATACCTTCCAGGAAGTAGTAAGTGTTATAGTAATGTTGCAGGATAAAAGGTTAATATTGCTTTCTTTTATACCAGCAATTCACAGATGGAATTTGAAATAAGATGCACAGCTGTCATTTACATTAGCACTCCCCCAAATAAAGTATAAATCTAACAAAATACGTATAAGGTTAGTATAAGAAAACTATACTTTCATAAAAGAAATCAAAGAACTAAATAAATATAGAGATACTCCATATTCATGAATAGACTATGTTGCCAAGATGTCAGTTTTGTTAACTTTTGATGTACAGATTCAATGCAATTCCAATAAAAATTTCATATTTTGGTATCTGTAGCCAATATTTATTATATTCAAAGTTTCTAATATCCTAATTCTTTCAACTACACGTTAAAACTTATTGTTAGTTTGTACTTCATACCATGTGAATAATAACATACCGCTTACAGTCCTTCCAAAACTGTGTTCCCCCTTTTATACCTGTTTATGCCTTCTTTCCAACTCTATTTAAGAAAGTCTGCTGATACTGCATGGTCTGTGTAAATTCCTATGGTAGCCCTCTTTTTTACCCAGAATTAATATTCTTTCCAAACTAGTACATTTTCTTATCAGCAGTAGAGATACTACTTTTCAGTATCATGAGCATTTCTGTCTGCCTGATAACTTCTACAAACTTCTACAAACGCCTTATGCCTTACTTTTATATTTGTTTAATTCCTCCGATGTTTCATAATGTTTTGGCTTAGGAATATGTTAATAGCTATAAATAGATATAATGTGCTTACTATGTTTTTTAAGTTGCAAAATTTAGTCTATTCCAAAAAATTTGATATTCCAAATTCAGACTATTTTCGAGTATCACATTTCCTGAATCTCCATCTTAAAAGATCCAAAGGTTTAACATTTAAAGTGGTTAACTGAAGTCATGGTGAATTTTTTATTCTTCCTTGTAAGTTGATAATTTGATAAACATTCATACTTAATAATTACAGCGGGCCTTTCTTTTCTGCTTCCTGTTCTCAAAACTGTTTAGCAAATATAACTCCTTTTTTGAAAAATACTTACTAATTTCAAGACAAATCATTACTTATCTATTGAATAAATCATAAAGTTAAGAATATTGTTTATGCAGGGTGCCTGGGTGGCACAGTCAATTAAGTCACTGACTCTTGGTGGCTCAGGTCCTGGTCTCAGGGTCATGAAATGCAAGCCTGAATGGATCTTAAGAGACTGTGTAAGACTGTCCTTCTTTTGCTCTTCCCCTCGGTGTTCTCTTTCTTTCTCCTTCTCCCTCTAAAATAAATAAATCTTTAAAAAAAAAATAATATTGCTCATGCCTCTGCAAAAGTTTTATTTGTAGGGTGCCTGGGTGGCTCAGTGGGTTAAAGCCTCTGCCTTCGGCTCAGGACATGATCTCAGGGTCCTGGGCTCTCTGCTCAGCAGGGATCCTGCTTCCTCCTCCTCCTCTCTCTCTGCCTGCTCTCTGCCTAATTGTGATCTCTCTCTCTCTCTGTCAAATAAATTTTTAAAAAAATCTTAAAAAAAGTTTTATTTGTATGTAACTATGTCATATATGATCTACATTAGAACTCATAAGCTCTTTAGATAAATGACCTATGGCAATAATGAAATCTGCAATTCCATTTTGTTTTGGAATACAGAGACCTCTGGAGTGTCAGTGATGATCTCTGTCATCACTATTCATATATATATATATATATATATATATATATATATATATTCACTTCAATATGGTTAAACCTTAAGCATTTGAATGTGTAACTTAAAATGTTATGATTGCTTAATTTGGGGAAAACAATTTACTTAATATTTAAAAATATGAATGTTGCTGTTACTCCTTGAAATTTCATTGTACGAAATAATTTGATAATGAAAGTGATACAACAAAAACTGAAATACACTCCCTGCCCTTAATAAAAACATACAAATAACTGGCTGGAAGTATTGTGGAACACAAAGTTATCTCACAGTCAGGTGGAAACATACCCATGTCTAGCTCCAAAATTGCCTAGAACTCTGGTATTGACTCCTGCCCGGGGTTAAGAATGAGAGGGCCAATTAGTAAGTTTACATTGTGTAATTTAAAGTTTAAGACTCCCCTGGAGGAACTCAGGATCAGCTCTGTTTTGTTTTGCTTTAATATTTTTAGAGATGCACAGAGGCTACCTTAACTGGTTAAAGAAATGACTTGGCAACATAACTAGTGTCATAAGAGGTCCTACTGGAAACTTTTGTTCAAGCTGTCCTCAAATGAAGATGTCATGCACTTATTTTTAGTGGTTCATAATCCAAAGATTGAGGCACATTTCATGGGACTAAGGAGAGTCTTGAGTGCTCCATCAGGGTGTATTCTGGGCCCCTAATGTTTGCCTCTGCTCTCTCCTGCCTTCCTGTATCTTTGACCTTGATTAAAGTACTACTAAGTGACGTGCATGGAATCTTGTGAGTCCTTTCATCTGTACAATACCGTGAAAGCATTGCACCAATGAAATAGGGGGGTTGATAAAATAAAAACTATACAAATAATAGTGATAAAAGAATAGGTGTTTATTACATGTAATTAAAAGAGAAAAATAATGAAATAAAAGGGGAAATAAGTAGATATTTAATGCGAAAAAGTATTAGACAATGTAAAACTCAAATAATAATAACAAAATCACTAAAAGTAACTAAAACTTTTCTGAAAACAGCTTTAGTGCTTATTGGAAAGAAAAGGAGAGAACTAATTCAGCTCCAGAAATTACCAGCATCTTGGACTATTAAGCAAAGATAAAAAAATGACTGTCACGGGATTACTGCTAAAATACAATTAAATATTAATTATAAAAGAGCACAGCATCAGACTTTAAGAGAAATTTAAAACATATTTCCTTATTTGCTCAGTTTAAAATTTTACTTAACCTGGATTAGAAGGTATAACAAGTTAATATACTATAAATTTACATATTGTCAAGAGATAAACTTTCCCAAAATTGATCCACAGGTTTAATTCAATCCTTGGTGTACTATATTTCTAATGGCATTTGACAAGTTGATTCTAGACTTTACAAGGAAATTAGAAGGGCTATGATTAGCCAAGAAGATATTGGAAAATACAGATAAAAGTTGAAGATAATACAACTACATATAAAAATCTAGTACAAAGCTCTCACTGTTAAGAAAACACATCATGGGTGAAAGAATGAAAGCAAAGCAAAGAGGGGTGCCTGGGTGGTTCAGTCAGTTAATCACCCGACTAGATTTCTGGTCAGGTCACGATCTTGGGGGGTCATGGGATCTACCCAGGATCAGGTGTCAGGCTCCGTGCTCAGCGGAGTGTCTACTAGAGATTCACTCTCTCTCCTTGTGCCCTTCCCCCCACCGCTGTGTGTGCTCGCTTGCTCTCTGTTTCTTTCTCTCTCTTAAATAAATAAAAAACATCTTAAAACAAAGAGAGAATATAGGGGACACACCCTATAGTGACAAAACCTTCCTCATGGCAATCACTTCCCTATCCGCGGTACCCCCCGAAGTGGCAGCCCAGGATTGGTCTATCTGACTTCCGCAGACGGGATCCAATCGTGGCCGCTGCATATTTCTATGAGACTTCCGTCCTCATGTGCACTGCATGGACTGGTGACCTTTACAGTGATTGGGCCTTATCTTCTCCCCCTCCCTTCTCCCGCCTCCCCACCCACCCAATATATTCTGTGGCACCGCCTTAATAAACGAGATCCTGCTTCGACAGACCTCCCAGCTCCGGTGTATTTTTGGCCCCCGTTACTCATCATCCTGCTCAACCCCCACCTTTTTCCCCTTGCTGGACCAGGGGAGAAACCCCAAACCTCGTAGCCCAGGAAGAAGCTACAAGAGAAAGTAAAGCAATGAAATAACAAAGAAACCTGAAACAGACCCATACAGACCATTTATTTATGAAAAAGTAGGCATTGCAGAGCAGACTGAAAAGATAATGTTTTTAGTGAATCCTATGGGGTCTTGGGTTATCTATATTAAATACAATTGAATTTTTTATCATTATCCAATATACATGTAAATTGATTGCTTGTGGATTACAGACCTAAATGTATGTATCTATATGTCTACTATAAAGGGAGGGGTATAAAGTTGGAAGGACAATCAAACTCACAAGACATTGCAGGCTTGGTTTAGCACCAAATTTACTGAAGCTTAAGAAAAGGTACAGGCCCACATCATAGCAGAGTTCTCCCAACTCCCAGGCATAGCTTCCAAAACTCAGATAGAGACACATATACACACTCACGCATACACAAATGCACACACCACAGAGCCATTAGAGACAAGCTTAAATGGTACAGACCATCTTAACACAGGGCACCTGAGCTCTGGGTCTCTCCAGCCTTTCTATCTTGCTGGTCACAAGCTCCCGCTGGAGTTATGTCACTAGCTTGCACTCTTTGGTAGCTACTCCTTGTTACTTACCAGTAAATATACTAGACAATGTTGATAAAATACAAGAGATACAGTGCTCTTACATATAACATTGCAACAACCACTTACACATCCATATAGTCATTCTTGTAAATTAATTCAGTACAGTGAACGCAGTAGACCCTCATTTTCCTTAAATGAAATAGAAAGTAGTTCAAGCAAGAATCAGATCTTCATGCATCTCTGTGGGTGGGGAAAATATGTGGCCTGACCGTAAATCATTTATTTCTCAAAAAAAGCAACATGGCTTCGGAGAAGAGACAATGTCCTCTTTATAGACAAAGATTTCTTAAATAGAACACAAAAAGCACTGCCATGAAGGAAATATTGACAATTTAAGCTACATTAAAATTAGAAACTTCTAAGGATTAAAATGCCCCATAAGAGATTGATAAAAAGTGTCAAAATATATTTTTAATACACATCTCAATCAAAGGATGTATATTTATAATGTAAAAGGCCGATCTAAAACTCTGTGAAAAAGACAAAAAAATTTAAATGGGGAAAATTCTTAAAGGTACTTCATATAAAAGATAACCAAATGGCAAAAAAATTCTAAGAAAAGATGGTTCAAAAATATGCTCAAAATTTTATAGTTAGTTTAACATACACTGCCTCAGTATCATAATATGACCTACTTCCTAAACTAGATATGTGAGAAAATAAAGCAAAATAAAACAGTTTATGAGAAAACAATACTGAGTGTTACCAAGGGTGTACAGTAACTAAGACTTTCATACACTGCTGATGGACACATAAAGTGGCATAAATGCCTTTATTTTTTTTTTTTTAAGATTTTTTTTTTTTTTTTTTTTTTTTGACAGAGGGAACACAAGCAGGGGGAGTGAGAGGGAGAAGCAGGCTTCCCGCTGAGCAGGGAGCCCGATGTGGGACTCGATCCCTGGTCTCAGGATCATGCCCTGAGCTGTAGGCAGTTGCCCAACCAACTGAGCCACCCAGGCGCCCCTGGCATAAACGCTTTTAAACCGTATGGCAGTATCAACTAAAGTTGAGCATCAACATACTCTAAAGTAGCATACTCTAACATAGCAGTTCTTTTTTTTTTTTAACTTTTTTTAAGATCTTATTTATTTATTTGACAGAGAGAGAGATCACAAGTAGGCAGAAAGGCAGGCAGAGACAGTGGAGGAAACAGGCTCCCTGTGGAGCAGAGAGCCCGATGGGGGCCTGGATCCCAGGATCCTAAGGTCATGACCTGAGCTGAAGGCAGGGCTTAACCCACTGAGCCACCCAGGCACCCTATGACATAGCAGTTCTAGTCTAGGTACACACCCAAGGGAGAAGCATACATAAGTACACCAAAATACCTTTATATGTGGCAGTATTATTCAAAATATCCCAAATCTAGAAAAAATCCACATACTCATAAACACTTGAATAGATATTTAAAGAATGCTGTATTCAGATAAAGGGAATATTACATGCTGATGGAATGAACAACTTCCATCAACAACAAGACGGATTTTTTAAAAAGATTTATGTATGTATGTATGTATGTATTTTAGAAAGAGAGCAAGAGCTAGCACAAGTGGGAGGGGCAGAGAGAGAGGGAGAGAAAATCTCATGCCAACTCTCCAGGTAGTGCAGGGCCTGAGCTGACCTGGGGCTCAGTCTCAGGACCAGGAGATCACAAACTGAGCGGAAACCAAGAGTTAGTTGCTTAGTCCCACTCCAAGAGAGATTCTTACAAACAAAATTCTAAGCAAAAGAACTTTAAAAAATACATATTGTATATTATATTTATAATATTTAAAAGGAAAAACAGGTAAAATTAGGAAACATTAGAAAAAAGGAGAGAAATTCCTTTTAGGAAACAGGAAGGAGATATTTGGAAAGGCGTGGAAATAGAAATGAGTACTTTCTAAAGCTGATTATTTGTGGAGAGTATGTGAGTATGTTTAACTGTAGAGTAGTTTGATTTCTTACACATGATTTCTTATACATGACTTCAAAATTAATGAATTATTCTTGGCCCTTTGTGTTATCAGATGCTTTTGGATAAGAGCTTATCAATTTCCACCTAAAATGAGACCTTTTAAAACTTAATTAATTTATAAATTAATTTATTTTTTATTAACATATGATGTATTATTTGTTTCAGAGGTACAGGTCTGTGATTCATCAGTCTTACACAATTCATGGTGCTCACCATAGCACATAGCCTCTCAATGCCCATCACCCAGCCACCGGATCCCCTATCCCCTTCCCACCCTCCTCCTCTCCAGCAACCCTCAGTTTGTTTCCTGAGATTAAGACTCTCTTATGGTTTGTCTCCCTCTCTGGTTTCATCCCATTTAAATGAAATCTTTAAACTGACATTGCTTTGAATTTATTTATTACTTTGGGGAAAATCAAAACATTTTATGTCTGTAGCATGACCATAGACTATCATTTCTTAAAGATGTCTTTAGTATCTTTCAATAAACTTTTGTCACATTATCCATAAAATCTTTCACATCCTTAATTACATTTACTCCTACTTATCTTAATCTATCTTTAAAACTCACTTGTTAAATTCGTTTATCTTGACATAAGGAAATAGACTATACTTATTTTAAATATGCACATATATTGCTTTGGTAATATTAAAAAATAACTTTAAGGGTTAAAAACAAAACATCATCAAATTCTAAATTGTGATGGAAGTCATGGATATGCCTGTGGTCTCACAGCAAGGATGGCCATAAATCTTATGAGCTTCTAATCCAGTCAGCAGGTCTTTTTTCTTTTATTGGCCTGATACCCAGTTAACTTGTGGTTTTCTTTCCTGAATTAGGATTTCTAGGCAACCTTTTCTAACAGTACAATGAGTCATTTATGCATTATGTGATATATGTTTCAAGTTATATTAGATATATGGTCTTCATCTAAATTATGACACTAATTTATTATTCTTTTTTAAGGTAAGGTTCTTCCACAAATCTAGTTGATCTGGTGAGTGGCAGAAATTCAAATGCTCAGGCCTCTAGAGTACTATAAATATTCTCTTTCTGCCATTGGAATCATGCTCCGCCATTCCTTCTTAAGAATTTTTTCCTGCCTCAAGCATGGACATAATTTTAAAATTCATAAGGTGATTTTTGTTTAATGTAAGACAATGTCAATTTAAAAAACAATGAAGTTCACTATATATAAAAACAATGTTTTAAAATTAGAAATTTGCACTTAAAACACACATATATGCATGCAAAATAAATTATTGAATTACATATTTATTCCTTTTTGTTATACACATGATGGTTAATAATGCTGATGTGATATACAGACCACTTAAATTGTCACATTCGATGGCCATATGTCTAAAATGGTCTCCTTAAAATACAGGCATTCATGAAAAAGTGGTTGGTGATATTTTTAATACTGTACAATTGAATATTACTGAATATTGCTTTTATTAATATAAATTTTCAGCACCTTTTGTCTTCTGTATTTAACTCTATGGAGTATATTGAACTACAAAGAATTGCAGATAGAACTGCATGAGGTGTGGGTGAAGGGGAAGGTGAAACCATGTGTTGAGTCTAGGGGCCAGGAGCCCCTTTGAGAGCAGATCTTGAGAGCAGATCTTGTTCCTACACATTTGGAGATATTTACTAATTTGTAATTCTGACTTTAATGAGATTAAACACAAATTTGAACTCAAGTTGAATATAGTGCAATACTGCCTACCATTGGTATCATAAAAGCAATCATCACTTTTATAAAGGCAATCCAGAGCCAATGGCATAAAAAAGGTAGTCAAACTTTCGCTTGAATAATATTTTCTTAATAAATTTTCAACTTAAATTCTGCGATTGCAAAACCAGGCTTAGAAACTTAATGTTGTTTAGATCAAGTGGACTCTTGTTTAATCTCAGCATAATTTCACAGAAGGGTTGATAAGACAACTGCGTTTTAAATACAAAGATACAGAGAGTACACTCTAAAACATCAAGAAGTAAAAAATACATTTTACTGTGTTTGATAGTGATAATGCTGTGGTTTTTCTTTTTTTCCTTTTAGCAAAATCAGTGAGGGAAGTAAGAATGTTTTCTACGTATGCTATCGGTTTCTTGTACACAAATTTTGGAGAAATAAAGCTTCCGTGGGTTTCTCAGTATTCTTTTATAGAGACCTAGCCTCCTAAGATACAGAAACATATGCTATCCAGTTAGAGAATGTTTACTTTCACTTCTGCTAAAAGTGTTTTCACCCGCCATAACGTTAAATCTGTAGTCATGGGTTGAAAACTTCTTTCATCTAATAGTCTTGCAATTACATTGTGGGAAAGGCAGGTAGGTTAGTTTAGAAGGTGTCAGGGAGAAAGGAGCATTATTTTCCTAGCTATTTGCATTTCAAGAAGACATCTCTGTATTGGAAAAGGAAAAACCCCTGGGGCTATCTGGCTCCTGGAGAGATTTTATTTGCATACAAAAGAGCTTGGCCTAAAGAAGAAATCCTTTAAGGAGGAGGACAGTTGCCCCTTATGCTTTTAATAAGCAGAGAAAAGTTGTTTCTGCTTCTCTCACTGTGAAGTGTCTGAAACTAAACTTGGACAACTGACCTTTCATCACATGCCCATGATGATAGAGACTAGAGAAAAGGCAGAGGGAGGTACTCATTATTTACTATGAGTATTTGATAAGAACTCTTGTCTCTGGTGGAGGACATGCCATGTGCCCATTTGGAATAAAACTGATGAACATGAAAATTTATAAAACAACATAAATTTTTATAACTAATGAATAAAGAGGATAAATAATTCCAAGAAATAGATTACAATTTCTTTCTTGAGTGCTAGGCACTGAAGACCTTCCATACTCTTTACAAATGTTTATATATATATGTAATTTTCCCCCCTAAAACTTGAGGAGGGGAATAAATTCCTTAAACGATAAATAAGTGCATTTCAATAAATGGTCTAATGAGGTATTAAGGGGTTGGTGATTTTCCTTTACATTTAAAATAGTCAGTTAAAACTCCAAACCCCAAGGTAGTCAGTCACATGTAGGTCAGCCACGCACCCCAGAGGTCCTTAATACATATTTTCTGGTGCAATTTTCAAATAGAACATGTTGGTAACAGTGATGACAAAAATAATAATATTACTATACCCCAATTTTGAGTGTTTCTGTTGTGCCAGAAACTATGCAAAAATTCTTATAGAATGTTTTTTTCTTCAATCATCCTTTACAACAAATTCTGTATTCTAGAGATATTGCAGCTTTTATTCTTCAGGTCTGACCCGAACTTCCAACTCCCTCAAGGGGCTTTACCTGAATAGCCTTTTATATAGTTTGCAGTACTGTTCTCTATGCCGGTACTCTGTATCTTCTCTTTACAAGCTCTTATATAAGTCTGCTGTGAATTCATTAATGATTGATTTTTAATTGGATGTGATATACCTTTCCCAAAAGAATGTATGTTCCAACAAGAAAAATGTTTATTTGACTTTTACAAATTTTTATTCCCAGCATCGTGTTGGTCTAGTATATGCTCACTATCATTTTTCAAATGCACTGATATATGAATGAGACCCAGAGGTGTTAAGTAACTTCTCCAGCATCCCACAACCACCAAGGGACAGAGCAGGGATGTAAGCCAAGCCTGCCTCACTGCTAAAGCTGCTTTCTTCATCATTTTACAAAATCATTTTGCCTGGGTATTTTGTAATTGAGATTCTTGGGTTTCAGATATGAGAATCATCTTAAATTCTTCTTGTAACTTCTTTCATATAGGTCCTATAGGTCTGTCTCATTTTTTCTGGCAGTTTCTCTGCTATCTTATGATGCAAAACGTGCCTCATACCACCTCAGCTACCCATGCATTAACATCTAGCAAGATTCTCTCCACCTGGATAGTTGAGTGTAAAGTGAGAGACTTTTTTTTGAGAATG
The DNA here is from genome assembly GCA_004023965.1 of Spilogale gracilis. NCBI lineage: Eukaryota > Metazoa > Chordata > Mammalia > Carnivora > Mephitidae > Spilogale > Spilogale gracilis. Next base: position 186,200 of record PITA01000843.1, on the reverse strand, counting down.
GTGGTACAGTTGAAATTGTCTACATGGGAACAAAGTAAGAATGCATACGTTTATAGATCCTCTATCTTTTGCATACATCCGTGTTTATTGCCAAGTTATTCCTCTAAGAGAGGATGGTGGCAACCTATGTTTGCCCTTGACTGCCACTTTCCCTAGAGTGTTTTCTGTTTGATTTGAATAGTGACATGGAGGTCTGGCAATGAATGACTATGATACTTGGAAATATGAGGAAATGATGCAAATACTTTGTAACTAATTAAAAATCTGTAGTGTCGACATCTGCTTAATATGTGTAGTAACTCCAGAAGTTGATAGCAGACCACCTCTAAGTAGCAAGGGTTTGATGAAATCTCTTTAAATAAAGTAATTATGAAGTGTAGTGGCATGGATATAAACTTGAAGATCATCCAAATAAAATCATAAGCTATGCTGACTGGTACTGCAAATCAGAACTCAGTAAAGGACATAGTTACAATACTGACCATTTTACAGCGGAAGTAACTTTTTTTTTTCCAGAGACTAAAAGTGTACCTGAATATTAGCAAAAAAAAAAAGCCACTGGGTATCAATTCTTCTTACAATTTTAAAGTATCATAGATTATAATCAGAGTCAAAGAAGTTATGTAAGTAGCTTTTTATTTAGTTACTTAATAAATTGAAAAAAAAAACAAACTTTAAGAATTCTACCAAAATGTAGAATACAGATTTTATTAAAACAGAGAATGCAGGGCACCTGGGTGGGTCAGTCAGTTAAGCACTGAACTCTTGATTTTGGCTCAGGTCATGATCTGACAGTCATGAGCTTGAACCCTGTAATGGGCTCTGCACTGAGTATGGAGCCTGCTTAAGATCCTCTCCCTTCTGCTCTCTCGGCCCCTCCCCTTGTCCCTCTCTAAAACAAAACCAAAAAACCAGAGAATGCACTAAAACACTGTCAATTAAATGAAAATATTGTCACAATTAATAAAACAGCTTTTATGCATACATGCATACAATTTTATTTGAACTTGTTTAAATATGGCAAAAGGTTTCATGTGGATCTATGTTTTCATTTCACTCGGGTATATACCTAGGAGTGGAATTGCTGGATTATATAGTAATTCTGTTATTTAACATTTTGGGGAAGTCCACACTGTTTTCCAAAATAGCTGCACCGCTTTATAATCTCATCAGAAGCCTATGAGAGTTTCAAAATCCCCACATTCTCACTGATTATCTCCTGTCCTGGGATTACAGTTATCCTACTGGTTATAAAATGAGAAGGCATTATAATTTTGATTTGCATCTCCCTAGTGACTAATGATTTTGAGCATCTTTCAGGTACATTTGCTTGTCAGTTATCTGTGTATCTACTTTGAAGATATGGCTGTTCAAATTCTTTGCCCATTTTTAAATTGCACTGTTTGGCTTTTTATTACTCAGTTAATGATATTTTTCTATTTATCATTCACTTGCAGAGCTCTCTAGATATACTGGATATAAGTCTCAATTGGATACATAATTTGCAAATATTTCTCCTAGTCTATGGGCTATCTTTTCACTTTCTTTATGTTGCCATTTATAGAAAAAATATGTAAGTTTTGATTGAGTTAAAGCATTTGAATTACAAATGTGAGATATTCATCATTTGATTGTGCTACTCTAGTCTATTTTGGGATGACCTCAAAAGCTGCTTATATTGTGTGAGCTCTAGAACAAGAGAAGGCTCTGCACCGGTCCAGACTGCCATGTGAGGTGTTCTGCTTTGCCACTTGGGCCATATGATTCAGGAGATCTCATGCAGAAAGAGCCTGTAGCAGAGAGAGAGATGCTGCTCAGAGCTTTCAGTGTGTCCCAAACATGAATCTCAGTGCAGGCCTTAGGACAGCCATCCTTTGCAGGTAAACACTCCTTTTGAGAAACAGGGCGTGGCTTGCCATAACATGCAACCTGCTCATCATGAACTAGGTGTTGGCTCCCTGCCAAGCCATAATGTTGCAGTGTGAATGAAGCACATTCCATCATAAGTGTGGGATCAGGCCCAAGCAGGCTCGGAAGGCGCACATGAGTTCTATGAAGTGGTCTAAATATCTGGTTTCCACCATGGATATATGGTCTTCTCTCTCCCAGCCCACACCAGTGACCTCATGGGGAGGTCCCTACAGATAGCTGACAAGGAAAGAGAAGAGTTGGGCTTGGTTTACTCACGGTTCAGATGATAGGCGCATGCCACCCAAAAGTAGACAGCAATAGCACTACACCCCTCTCTGCGACATCCCTAAAGGACAGTAGCAAAGGGAATTTCTTCTAGTATGCAGAATTCTGAGTTCTCCACTTGGCTTGGAAAGAGAAATGGCTAGACATGCAATTATGCAGTGATTCATGGGCTATGGCCAATCATTTGACTGGATGGGCAGGGACTCAGAAGGAACAAAATTGGAAAATTGGTAACAAAGAAATCTGTGGAAGTGGTATGTAGGACAGACCTCTCTGATGTGCATGTGTGCCTTGTGACTGCTTACCAGAGAGTGATACCGCAGAGGAGGATTTTAATAATCAAGTGAATAGGATAAACCATGCAGTAGGTATCAGTAAGCTCTTTCCCCAAACATCCCTGCTCTCACGAATGGGTTCATGAACAAAGTGGCCACTGTGTCAATAATGGAGGTTATGCATGGACCCAGCAACACAGACTTTCATTCAGCTATGCACTGAATGCTCCGACTGCCAGCAACATAAATCAACATTACAACCCCTGTTGGCATTATTCCCCAGGGTGCTCAGCCAGCAAACTGATAACAGGTTGATTACATCCCTTCCATAATGGAAGATGTAACATTTTGTTCTTAGGAATAGAAATTTACTCTGGATAATTTGTCTTCCCTGAAACAATGTTTATGCCACACTACCATCAATGGACGTACAGACTATCTTAGGCACAGTCATCGTTTTCCACATAGCACACTTCCAAGCAAGGAGCTCACCTCACAGCAAAAGAAGTGTGGCATTGGGTCCAGGCTCAAGGAATTTGCCAGTCTTTCTCTTTCTCCACCATCCCGAAGCATGATAGCTTTTTGAAAACTCAGTTACAGTGCCAGCTAGCTGACAATACCTTGTAGGGAGGGGTAACATTTTCCAAAAGGCTATATACGTTCTGAATTTGCATCCAATATATGATATTACTTTTTCCATAACCAAAATTCACAGATCCAGGCTTCAAAGGCTGGAAATGGGAATGGCACTCCTCACTATTACTCCTTGAGACTCATTAACAAAATTTTTCTTTCTGAGAATTTATTCTTTACTGGCCTGCAGGTCTTATTTCCAGAGGAATTAATTTTCTACTAGACAACTCAAAATTATCCCACTGAAGTGAAAGTTAAGGCTGCAGCCCAGATTCTTTGGGGTCCTCATACCTCTGAATCAACAGACAAAGAAGGTTATACCTCTGAATCAACAGACAAAGAAGGTCATTAAGTTTCTGGTTTTGGTGATTGAATCTGACTACCAAGGGGAAATTGGACAGCTACTCTACAACAGAGTAAGGAAGAATACGTCTGGAATACAAACAATCCCTTAGATCATCTTTTAGTATTACCCATGGCCTTTGATTAACGTCTATGGAAAACCCCAACAATCCTACCCAGGAGGGCTATTAATGTCCTAGATTCTAGGAATGAAGATCTGGATGACTCCACAGGTAAAGAACCATGCTCAGCTGAAATACTAGATGAAGACACAGAAAATAGAGAATGAGTAGTATAAGAAAGTAGTTATAAATAGCAGCTACAATAACGTGTTCTGTTACAGAAAAGAGGACTGAGATTGTCATGAGTACTTCTTTCTTTTGATATCAATATGTATGTATATACACACCTTCGATATAGACATATGATGAGATATATATGTGTATATATGTTTGCTATATTTGTTTTCTTTACTCTCTTATTCCCTTATCATGTAACATTAGATATATTCACTAGATATCATAGTACTTAAATGTTGCTAGATTTACATCAGACTATTTAAGTTATGGTGAAAGGATGCTGTAATGACCCCCACCCTCTAAAATGTCAGAGCAGACACTCGTCCTGTTATCTAAGCCCAGCAACCGGCAGGCAGTTACTCAGCCCCCTCAAGCCCTGCGGAAAACAAAAAATTCCTTAAGACTGTACACATGCAACTCGTCACGTATTCCTGCTAACCCAAATTAGGACATATGTTCCCCTGCAAAGGTGGCCAGGGAAACGACTGGCTGCCTGCGTGCAGACCATGGCTGTAATGTCTTAAACTAATTGGCTAACAAGGTGCAGGCTTTGCTGTAACGGACAATGTAATTCTATATAAGGTCACCCCTGAAAAAACTCGGGGCTCTCAGCCGCTGACTGGTTTGGGGTCAGGCTGTGAGTCCGAGCATGCTCGAATAAACCCTTTGCTTTTGCATAGAACTGGTCTCTCAGAGTCTTCCTTGACAGGTGTGGCGTTCCAAGGCTCCCAACTGACTGCCCTCTTGGGCGGTCGACTCTTACAGTGGGGTATCAGTGAGAAGAGAAAACAGCATTCAAGTGTTTTATCTTTTTTCCTTGGTAAGGTATAAATTCATTTTCAGTTGTATATAGGATAGTTCTGTCACACTGGGTGGAATTACGACCTTGTTACCTTGTTACTGTCTTTATTTGAAAGTTAAATATGATTTAAGGAGGTATATATGGATACCAAGTTGGCAGGCGTGGAATTGTGGGGGTCAATTTTATGTATAAATTTGCCAGTACCGCAGGATGCTCAGATTTCACCTTATTTCTATATTTCAGTAACATTTTTGAATTGTTGCCTTTATATTTTCTTTATCCTATCGTTTTTGGTGTCTTTTATTGGCAGAGGTGTGTTTTGGGCTGACTTGAAGATCTCCCCATGAGTCTCACCCCTTTGTATTCATTCTCTTGTACAATCCCAACAACTTGAGAATGGTGTTATTTTCAAACCAATGTTTGTGATTTGGTTCTAACAAATATATGGCAAAGGTGTTGAGATACTGCTTCCATGATCACATTACATTATACTGTAACACAGATGGGAGGTAATTATGTTAGATAAGACATGCTTTTACCAACAGAATTACTTAGAAGTCTGAATAAGCAAACTGTCATAAGTCCTACAGCCAGAAGGAAATGAATTCTACCAACAAGAGCTTGGGTGAGCTTGATAGCAGACCCTTCCCAGCCAAGCCTCTTGATAAGAAACCAGCCTTGGCTGACACCTTTCCCAAATTACTATACCTCATCATAATGAATACTAGTTCCTCAATATCTACCTTCGAACCAGATTCCAAGGTTTTCCCTCAGATTATCATAGTATTTTAAGACTTAAAAAAAATTATGCTGTATTTTGCTACTGTAGCCTCAATAAATCTGGTATATTTTCAGGATCCAAATGAACTATTATAATTTATTTAATTTTCTCTTTGCCACCTGTCTTATAAATACATGGGAAAGGACATTCCAGAAGATTTTCATATGTGAATGTTCACAAAGTTCGCTTGGGTTAGAGGTTATGTGTCTTAAGGTTATGTTGGATATTTTCCATGTTATACTTCTTTTTCTCAAAATTACCTGCCATGATGGCTAGAAAAACATCTTGTGAAACACAAAAAACAAAAACAAAAAAACACCTTATGTTGAATACCTAATGATTATGACTAATATAACCATGTATCGCTTATACTGTATCTTTTCAATCTCTTCATTCTTTATTTTTTTTTTCCTGTGTTTCATTCAGAACCAGGTTACAGCTCAGTGCAATATTAACAGATAAATGTACTAACTGCAAGTATTAAACTAAATATATATAGTCCCCTTTGTCTTAATAAATGTTTTGCACTGATATTGTCAAATCCAACTCAATTCATTCAGCATATAAGAACCTCCATTGTACAAGGTACTGGCTATAGAGGGGAAAACTGGAAGACAGGGCACTTGCTCTCCTGGAGCTTAAAGTGAGTGAGTTCATGACTTCAATCGCTTGCACATACATCTAATTTACTAAGGGAAAAAATGGTAATCAATGAAAATGAATATACCCTATTCCTAAGAACTATATTCTGTTAACATGAAATTGAGAAATGCAGCAGATCAGAAGCTATTTGAGAGAACATATAATAATTTCCCATTCTTACTCTCTAAATATTTCTAAAATGAATGGAGAATGAAAAAGGTAGAAAATTGTTAAAGGATGTGAGTTATATTATTGCAATGGCATTTTCAAATGCATTAGTTTTATATTATAAAAGAATATAATAGTTAATATCAATGATCACCTTTCAATAATAAAAATAAAAATATATTTGGAGCCTAATGATGTAGATATATAACTCTGTTTACTCATAATGCATTTATTACTTACTTGAAGTTTAGAAAGAAAATGTATTTTTTAGCCGAAACTTTGGTAGCTAGCAGTAATAGGTATTACTGGAAGAGTAATGGCAGTAAATGAATCACTTGAAAAATAAGGATAGTTTGGAGAGTTAAGTAAAAATGAAATTCTAGTAACTCAGAGAGAAAAAGACTTCAATGTCTCTGTAGAGATCAAGCCATTTAACTGTATTATATGTCTCTGAATCATTAGATTTTGATACTAAATTTTCACAATCATAGTTTTATATAAAATATAAATGTTGGAAATCAAGTTCTGTAAAAATAAATCCCTAATGTCTCCCTATATAATAAGCTTATTCTGATTTTGGGAAATACACAATATTTTTCAATATTACTACAGACACCAGTGAGGAAATATTTCAGTTATTCTCTCTATAAACAGTAATGTCATCTGAAGTTAAATTTCCTATAGGGTTTACATGCAAAATTTGTGAAAAGCATAATTAGAAAACTATTACTATTACTAGTTGAACATTTAAGGAATAATTTATTTGTTGAAAAAAATCTTTAGTTTTTAACATTCCTTAAGTAAATACAGTGTTCTACAACATTTAAAAAGTGAATGAGATTAAGAAGCTCTTTACATTCTATTAGAGGAATGTAAGGCTTATACTTGAAACATGTTATCCACATTTTATTTACTTAAATCTACCCTATTATTAAAATGCTAATACTGTTGATGAACCCCAACATGTAATCAATTATGGGGAACTATTTAGAACCTTTACATTTTAGTAGTTATCTGTTTTATTATCATTTTTGGAATTCCTCCATACTTATGCCCAAAACCTTCTTTTAGGGGGATTTTTTTTTTTTTTTTTTTTTTTGTCCACCTCTAACTACCGCTCCAGTAGGGGCTACTTGTTGGTAGCCAGTACATCTCTGGACACCTGAATAGCTATATGATCTGAGTGGGGCCACCCTGAGTTCTTGTCCACCACTTCCCAGTTTAAACTAAAAGAAAAGGAGTTCATCTTCTCTGGTGGTAGAGCTGCAAAAACATAAGCCTAGAAGTCACTGGTGTCCATGATTGCAGCTTATTTGAAAAAGTCAGCATAATAGAATAAAGCCAAAACACAGAACAAAATAGAAAGGAAGAAATAAAAATAAAAAGAAGTCCTATTGGAATTGTCCTGGTTAACGTAATTTATATGTCTACCCTGTCCACAGTTGATTGTGCGAGCTAATAATCACTTATTTGTTTTATTTTGCTTTTATTCATTTGTTTGGCTTTGTGTTTACCTTTGGTAAATGAACTCCTGACCAAGGTTCAGATATACTTTGGATCTATGAGGACCCATGAATCATCTTAGGGGTCATTTTAAAGTACCTCAAAGTATAATTACAATTGGCATATTTAATATTTGGCATAACTCCCATATCAATTACTTGGTTGTGGGGTAAGGTCTTTTTTTTAACACAGAAGGCAAAACAGAGACTGAAAATGACACTCTGCCAAGATGGTAAATAGAAAACAATAATGCATCTTGGGCCAAACAGCATAAATTAATAAAGATCTAAAAGATGCAGAAGCAATGGTTCCCATATCTCCATTTCATTCACCAGTCTGGCTCTTGCAGAAAAAGATGGATCCTGGAGGATGACTATAGGGCTATGACCAACTCAAACAAGTAGCATCCCCAGTTGCAGTACTAGATTTGTAGTCCTTGCTAGAACAGATTATTACAGCCTTAGATGCAAGAGTGCAGTATTGATTTGGTGAATGTTTTCTTTTTTATTGTTGATCATTAATAGAACAGAGGATTAGAAACAGTTTCATATTTACGTGGAATAGGTAACAAAACACATTTACAATTTTGCCCCAGAGTTGTATCACCTCTTCTGTCCTCCATCATTTAATAGGGCTAAGAGATCTGAACCATTTGGATATTCCAACATATCACACTGATCTATACATCATATTAAGATGAATAATCAAGAAATATCTATAACCCTAGTGCCCCTAGCAAGACAAATGTCCTCCAGAGAGTAGGAAATAAGCCATCTGTAGATACAAAGGTCTGATGTATCATATTTAGGGGAAGCAGACAGCATATCTCTTCTCAAGCTCCAAATCACATAGATGTGATAAATATACATTCTTATATTTGAGTGTAATATATTCATATTTGAAAAATTAAGTTTCAAGAGAGGATGTTTTAAAATAGGAAGTAAAATAAATAATTTGCAGTCATAATATTTGCATATTTGTTGTTGTTCTAAACAAAAACATAGTGATTTAGTCTCTGGTTTCCAAATGAGTCTGTATTAATACACATTTTAATGATTTATGACTCAGCGTCTTTTAATACTTGGATTTGATTGCTGTGGTATTAATCAGTGTATAAAATCAACTTCAAATTCCATATAATTAGAATTGCTTCAAGGAAGAATATTGTCAGAATTAAAGATTCTCCAATGTGAAAATAATTAAACTGTTAAAAGTTTTGGCAGAAGTAATTAGCACTGTGAATGATTCTAACTTTGTTGGTCTTTTATGATTTAATGACAGCTTTTGCACTTAATAGGAATAATAAATCAATATGTGCAGAATATATATTTTTAAAAACCTAATTATTGTCCGTTTTGATTACCTAGGCTAATCATAGAAAACAGTAAGTTAATAATTTAAATCAAAAACAATTTTCAAATAACTAATATATTGCTTTTCGGAGTACATTTTTTCTGTAGATTTAACTTCCCAGTTATGTCTTTCGACCCTTAAGGTAAAATTAAAACTAATTTACAATTTAATTCAAATGACTTCACCATTATCCTCTTTCAACTCTTTTATTTAGAAATATTTACTTTCTTTACTGTTACTCATCTTTAAACACAAACATGTTCTACTTTTTGTCATATTTAACACAAAAATATTTTTAATCTTAATATTAAAAATGTTCTAATAATATTGTTCTCCATTATCCTTTCAGTGGGCAAAGACCATGAAAACTTTTTAAAGTTCCACACTTAAAGTAAAAAGAAAGCAAGTAAATGATAGTATTAAAAAATCAAGACTATACTACGATTTTTTAATCATATGAAAATACTTAGCATTTAAGTATTTCCTTTAAAAAGTGAAAACTGCTGGGATTCCTTATGCTTACACTTTTTTTTTTAAGAAAAGATTTTATTTATTTGACAGAGAGAAACACAGCCAGAGGGGGAACACAAGCAAGGGGAGTGAGAGAGGGAGAAGCAGGCTTCCTGCCGAGCAGGAAGATCAACCAACTAAGCCACCCAGGCTCCCCATGCTTACACTTTCTTCAGAATATGCTTTTAGCAATATCTAAGAGAATTGGAAATCTCAAAGGTTTGCAAAGATCCTGTTTATCACCTGTTACATATTAAAAAAATAAATGTACATTCTAATTGATATATGGAGTTCTTTTTTTTTTTTTTTTTTAAGGTTTTATTTATTTGACAGAGAGAAACACAGCCAGAGAGGGAACACAAGCAGGGGGAGTGAGAGAGGGAGAAGCAGGCTTCCCGCTGAGTAGGCAGCCCGATGCCGGGGCTCGATCCTAGGCTCGATCCTAGGTCTCCAGGATCATGACCTGAGCTGAAGGCAGTTGCTTAACCAACTGAGCCACCCAGGCGCCCCTGATATATGGAGTTCTTAAAATTAATATGAATTGACCAAGTCAAAACTGTTTCCATTATTTAATTGAGCCATCTATAATCTGTGACATTTACACTATGAAGCATTTTGGAAAGAGAACAAAGAGATTTAATCACAAGAAATCATCCTGAACACATGAAATGTCCTCCTTAATAAAATTATAATTGCCTTAAGTAATTTCCTTTCAATAAAATATAACTTTTAGTAATAATAATAATGCCAATATCAGTGTTAATAGTCTTTAATTTTATTTCTTTTTCTTACTTTAGGTGAGTAAAATAAAGAATCTGAGGCTTCTTTGCTTCTTTGCTTCTTTGCAGTGTTTCACTTTTGGGTACATGGAGTTAAAATTTGTTTTCTCTATTTAAAACAAATTAGGATGTCCTTTTGCAAGAGAATTATTTTACTTCCAAAAATCTTTTAGAATTTTTGTCTGGCATGATATAAATTGACATCAATTTTGATTTTGAGTTCTACACTAATATACATAGGATACTAATAATTTGTTAACATTATTTTATTCACATTTATAGATGACCATTTTTTAAAAGAAATAATATAAACTCATACTGCTCTCAACTATTACCTGTAGTATTTAAAAAGGCAGAGGAAAGGGCAACCCTATAAACTTGCAACAAGATTTTTAGCAAACGTGAGCTTGCAAATAGTTGTTGAAAATTCAAAATTGAAACAGTTATCGAATGTTGTTGCTAATTATGACATGGTTATGTATATAATATATAAATTGTGTGTACACACACACATACACACACACACATACACAAACACACACCGAGTCAATACCACTAACAATTTTAATTACAGAATCTAAAAGTTTCTAGGAAAACTTAAAGGAAATCCAAACTTGAGACACAGGTTTTATTGTTGTTCTTATTTCTCCTTCTACAAGTCTTGATACAACACCTCCTATTATGGAAAAAGCATCATTTGAAGAATACTACTACTACAGTCTGGACAATTACACCTCATAAAAATGCTCTTGGGGCACCTCAGTGGCTCAGTCAGTTGAGTGTCTGACTCTTGATTTTGGCTCAGATCATGATATCAGAGTCCTGGGATTGACCCCGAGTCAGGCTCTGTGTTCAGCACAGAGTCTGCTTGTCCCTCTCCCTCTGCTCTTTGCCTGCCTCCTCTCTCTTTTTCTGTCAAATAAATAAAATAAATTTTTAAAAAATGCTCTTAATTGACTTACAGATTAAACAAAGTCAAGTATTTCCAAATAGCAAAATGAAAAAAAATTATTTCCTTGTACTTATTTTCTCTAAAATGAATAAAATAGATGATAAAATAATTTAGAAAAAAATGTGAAGCCTTCTTTGATGTAGTAATTACCTTTTTTGGGAGTTTGTTAGCTTAACATATTTAAATACTTTAATTCAACTATATGCTTAGTTTAGTTTGGATTAAATGAAAGTACACAGATTTTCAAACATATATTGCTAAAAAGAATAGTTTAAAATAAAAAATAACAGGGCTTGTAGGGGAGGAGAAAATTGTGATTAATGATCTCATAAATATTCAGCAAGTTTGGAACAATGAGTAGAATTATAATATGAAATACAAGGTAAGTGTTTTAGAAACTAAACAAGTACACGTTATTGCAATAATAAGCTAGCCATTACTCAAATTATATGAATGAGAAATAAACAGCTTCCTATATTTTGTTTCTACAACTATATTTCTTTGTACACAATTTGAGAGTAGCCCCAAGTCAAATAAATAGATCAATCACTGAGTTACTTAGTTCCTGGTCCCTGAGATACTAGGTCTTCTCACAACATCACCCTGTCAAATCTAGCCTTTTATTGATAAATCTATTGATTTCCTGATTAATGTACAACTCTTTTATTGGCATTTACTACAGGAGACATAATTTTAATGTTTGTATGATCAATAGTTCCATCAACATTAAGAATTCCTTCTGCTAGTTTGAATGGCTTTAACTATAGGGAATTGTATTTTTCTTGATTAATACGGGAAAAACTTGTTAATATTAGCAACTCAAGGAAAACAGATTTTTATTCAGTGTTTTATTATGTTTTACTCTCAAACAAAAAGAGAAAAACAAAAACAGAACAAAAGAAAAAATTCTTTAAAATAATTCCTCATCAATACCCCAGTAGATGCTAGCTGTTGGAGATATATGGAAAGCAAGTACTTACACCTTTATGACCTTCATTTTCCAGTCTTTTTAATGTGAAATCTATAAATATATATTACCAAAAATATATATAAGGTTCTGAATTTTCAAAAGGACCTAATCAACTTAACTGCAGTAATGGAATTCTGTGATGGAAAGATTTCATTTATTTATTTATTTATTTTAGAGAGAGTGAAAGCAGGGAGCGGAGCAGAGAGAGAGGGATAAGCAGATTCAGAGCTGAGCACAGAGCCTGATGTGGGGCTGATCCCATGACCCTGAGACCATGACTTAGCCAAAATAAAGAGTTGGACACTTAACTGACTACATCATCCAGGTACCTTGGTAATAAACTTTTCATCAATTTAATTACAGTAATGTAATTCTATGATGATAATACTACCTTTTCGATTTAAACATCCATATATTAAATGAGACCCCTTAATAGTGTTGTACTTAAATATGTGTGATAAATTTTACAATTACCTCAATTTTGCTAAATATATATTTTTATTTATCATATTAAAAATGAAATGAGGGTGCCTGGGTGGCTCAGTGGGTTAAAGCCTCTGCCTTTGGCTCAGGTCATGATCTCAGGGTCCTGAGATGGAGGCCCACATGGGTCTCTGCTCAGCAGGGAGCCTGCTTCCTCCTCTCTTTCTGCCTGCTTCTCTGCCTACTTGTGATCTCTCTCTGACAAATAAATAAATACAATTTTAAAAAAAAGTTTTTTAAAAAAATAATGAAATTAATCAAGACCAAATGGGCTTTATTCCAGGTATTCAAGGTTGGTCCAACATTCAAGAGCACATCAGTGTAATTCAGTATATGGCCGGGAGCCGGCCCCGGCAACTGTCTGGGCTTCCTGAAATTTTCAAAAGACTCAAAACTTCTTAAACCAAATTCTGACCTACTGCCCCATCTCTTAACCTATCTACTCTCTACAGGGGGGTCTGCAGCACCCTAGGGCAGGAGCCTACCCCTCCTGAATTAACTGAGGGCTCAAGGGAAGGCGAGTTACCTTCAGTCCCTGTTTCAAGTCCCCATTCAGGCGCCACTTGCCAGGAGCTGGCCCCGGCAACAGTCAGTCAGGGTTCCCAGAAGGTGGTGACTGGACGTGAAGAGTGGTGTGGGGATCTCCTGAAAACTGTGTCTTCAGGGTTCTTTATTTAAAGCTTTTTAGTTACAGATCTTCTCGAGGGAAGGGTGTATGATAAGAGAGATTTGTAAGAGCTTACACAGACTTCTTTCAGGTTTCCCATCATAAATTCCCCAAGACATCGGTGCCCTTCAGGTGTCATAAACTTAGGACAGAGCATCCCTAATTGTGGGCGGAATCCCTGGTCCACCGGCAGTCACATCAATTTAGCTTTAGGCAAACAGTTGTTTCTGTCTTATCTTATCCAGTGAAATGTTTTCTCCTCTGGCCATGCAAGGCAGAGTGGTCACACAGACAAAAGGTGAATGGGTGGTTGTGGAAACTTAAGTAACTACATTTAAACTATTAAGTATATTGGTATTGCTTGCGGCACAGTGGGAGGGGCGGATCACGCACTGCCCCCAACAGTATATTAAGAGGTTAGATGATAAAAATTATATAATCCCATCAGTTGATGCAGAAAAAACATTTGATAATATCCAACATCTATTTATGATGGAAACTCTCAGAAAATTAGGAATAGAGGGGAAATTCCTCAATTTGGTAAAGAACATCAACAAAAAAACTTCAGTTATCACTATATTTTACTATGAAAGACAAAATGCCTTTCATCTAAGATCAAATAACAAAGCATGGATATTTACCATTATTCCCCACTACTACACTATGACCCTGCAACTGCACTACTGGGCATTTACCCCAAAGATACAGATGTAGTGAAAAGAAGGGCCATATGTACCCCAATGTTCATTGCAGCAATGGCCACAATCGCCAAATGTGGAAAAAGCCAAGGTGCCCTTCAACAGACGAATGGAAAAAGAAGATATGGTCCATATATACAATGGAATATTACACCTCTATCAGAAAGGATGAATATCTAACTTTTGTAGCAACATGGACAGGATTGGAGGAGATTATGCTGAGTGAAATAAGTCAAGCAGAGAAAGTCAAGTATCATATGGTTTCATTTATTTGTGGAGCATAAGGGGTAACGTGGAGGACATTAGGAGAAGGGAAGGAAACGTGAACTGGGGTAAAAAGCAGAGAGGGCGACAAAGCATGAGAGACTGTGGACTCTGAGAACAAACTGAGGGTTTTGGAGGGGAGGGGGTGAGGAGGATGGGTGGTCCTGGTGGTGGATACTGAGGGCATGTACTGCATGGAGCACTGGGTGTGGTGCATAAAAAACGAATCTTCCTGGAACACTGAAAAAATAAAATTAAATTAAAATAAATAAATAAATAAAAATAAAGAACACAACCAAAAGCATGATCCATAAAAGGGGAAAAAATAGTTGGCTATTTGTTGAAATGGAAAAACTTGTTCTGCAAAAGATAATTTTAAGAGAATGAAGTTGAGCTGTCTACTGAGAGAAAATATTTTCAAAATATTTATTTGATTAAGAACATATTATCCAGGGGCGCATGGGTGGCTCAATCATTCAGCTTCTGTCTTCAGCTCAGGTCATGATCCCTGAGTCTCAGGATGGAGTTCAGGGATCGAGCCCCGCTTCGGGCTCCCTGCTCAGCAGCAAGCCTGTTTCTCCCTCTCTCACTCCCCCTGCTGTGTTCCCTCTCTGGCTGTGTTTCTGTCAAATAAATAAATAAAATCTTTAAAAAAATAAAAAAGAATATTATCGAAAATGCATAAGAACGCTCAGAACCCAATGATGAGGAAACAAAACAATCCAACTATGTAATGTGGAAAAGGCCTGATCAGATGTTTTTCCAATGAAAATACACAGATAGCAAATAGCACATGAAAAGATAGTCAACATCGTCTATCATCAGGGAAATGTAAATTACAACACTGTGGATAGCACTAAACATCTATTTAAAGGCTTCATTAGAAAAAAAAAAAATGGAAAAGGGCACTTGATGCTAAGAGTGTTCAGCCAAGGAACTCTCATTCATTGCTGGTGGGTATGCAAAATGGTACAGCCAGTTTGGAAGAGAGTTCACATCTTACAAAACGGAACATAATCTTACTTTCTGTTCCAGAAATTGTGCTATTAGGTATTTACTGATTTGAAAACACCAAAACCTGTATGTGAATATTTACAGCAACCTTATCCATTATTGCCCAAACAGGAAGCAACCAAGATATCCTTCAATAGGTTACTGGATAAATAAATTGAGGTAGGCTAATAAAAATGGAATATTATTCAGCAATAACAAAGTATTAAGCCATGCAAAGGTATGAATGACTTTTAAATGAATATATTAATGTTTTTTAATTTTTTATTTGACAGAGAGAGAGAGCGCGGGCCAAGCAGGGGGAGCAGGGGAGGGAGAAGCAGGACCAAAGTCACCCAGGTGCCCTTAAATGAATATTGATAGGTGAAAGAAGCCAGTGTGAGAAGACTACACATTTTTAAATTACATTTATATAATACTTTGGAAAAGGAAAAACTACAGAAATAATAGCAGGTGAGTTGTTGGTAAGAGTTTAAGGTGACGAGTTAATAGGTAAAGCCCAAGGGATTCTTAATTGTCTTAAGTGAAATTATTCTGGGTGATACTACTGTGCTGAGTACCTAACATTGTCCCTTTGTCAAAACACACAGAAATATTCAGCACTAAGAGTCAGCCTCAATGTAGTCAACTAAATAATCACCAAGGAGCGGAGAAATTTCAAGATGAAATCTAGATTTTAACATAATAATGTAACTTTTGTATGTGAATGAAATGACCTCACTGAAAAAAATGGAGGAAAATGTACTGGAAAGAGTGGATTCCATAAGACTAAAGGTAAAAGAAACCACACATGAACACTTTAAGTTGATAAAGTGGAGTAAGGATCAACAATCGTAAAACCACTGTGTAGGTTATTTTTTTTATATTTATATATTATATATTGTTATTTTATTATACATATGTTGTTTTTCACTTGCTTCTTTTTATTTTTTAATGTGTTTACAAGAAAATCTTAAATTATGATTTATGTGGCTTACATTGTATAAGTATTGAAGAGTGCTGTTCTCAGTTGTCCTATGTCCAAAAAATTCTGAATTTTTGAGGGTTCCACAGCTATAGCTTTATAAGATTTAATATGTCCAAACTTATGTCTGAAAGTCCCATTTTAATAATTTTTACCTCAGACCTATTGAACTGTTAAGTAAAAGGATGTCAGATGATGGGAAACAGGTTTCCCAACTGTTGGAGTAGGAGATTACAGATAATCAAGGTGGGTAAGGCTAGAATGACCCATATGGTAATAAGTCAGATTGGAGAAAGTATGAACTAATGTTTACTTCAAGATAGATGATACAAAAAAAAAAAGATAGATGATACATACAAAAATATTTATAGATATGTTTATAGCCACAGCTTACTATACTCATATACAGTTCCTTTCTCTGTCATCTCACAGTACCTAGGTGCAAAGATACTTCAGAAGCAGTAAGCACACCTGGAGTCAAATTCTGCTCTCTAATGTTACTCTTTAATAAGAGGAGCCAGAGCTCCTTACCTGGTTGATTCCAGAACTGAGGCAGAAAATGCACACTATTAGCCTAGAGTATCTCATAATGCCAGAAAGTAAGAAAGTGCTTAAACATACAAACTCTCCCTCTCTCTCTCTCTCTGTCTCTCTCTCTGTCTCTCTCTCTGTCTCTCTCTCTGTCTCTCTCTCTCTCTCTCACACACACACACACACACACACACAACCACAACAATGGGGATACCTAGGAGCCAAATGGACAAGTTCCCACTAGCCAAAGCTGAAGTAATTCAAACTCAAAAATATAAAGTAGTACAGGATTATAATATAAAACCTAAAATAAATTTTCTAAAGTCTATACTGATATAAATAAATTAAAGAAATACATCAAAGGAGGAGAAAAGAGAATCTTCTGTGTAGAAGAATTCTGATTAATTCATGTAGAAATTCCATCCTGAAGGTGGTAGAATTTAACTTCCTACTTTTTTGAGCATGCACAGTGACTTCTTTTCAAAGAATGTTTTATGGAAAGGAGGAAAAAACTGTAATTTTACAGCAGAGAAAGCTGAAAAATACTGCTTCAGCCTGATGATCAAACTTAACATAAACAGTGATAAATCATGATAAATCACACTAAGTCATGTAACCTTAATATGAGATGGTGAGGCTCTCACTTTACCTCTGTGGTTTTCCTGCCCCAAAACTAGAACCTCATTCTAATTATGAAGAGGAAAAAAAAAAGATCAGACAAATTCCAGTAGAGAGATAGCCTACAAAATACCTTGTCAGTAGTCCTCAGCTCTCAAGGTAATCTTCATAAAAAAAGAGCCTAAGGAAACAGGACTAAATGTAATGTGTATCCTGGACTGGATTCTAGAACCAAAAAAAAGGACATAAGCAATAGATAGACCGATGGAGATATAGATAAAGGAAATCTGAATACAGTATGACTTTAGTAATAGTAATTTTTTATTTGTGACAAATGTACCATATTGACATAAGATATTGGTTAAAGAGGACATATTATGGGATATATGGGAGCTCTCAAACTATATCTTCCATTTTTCTGTAAATCTCAAAGTACTTTGAAAATAAAGCTTATTCAGAAAATAAATGAATCACGGGGGCCTGGGTGGTTCAGCTGGTTAAACGTTCAACTCTTGGTTTCACCTCAGGTCATGATCCTAGGGTCGTGAGATGGAGCCCTGTGTTGGGCTCTGTGCTAGGTGCAAAGCCTGCTTAAGATTCTCTCTCTCCTCTCCTTCCCCTCCCTGCCAACTCCTGTGTGCTCTTTTTCCCTCTCTCATATAAAAAGAAAAGAAATGAATCAGAAAAGAGACACACTTCTTAATTAACCATATCACATAATTTGTAAATCTTGTGAATTTGATATCAATTAATAGAAAATAAATTAATATAATCTTGTGTTTTAATTAAAATTCACATGGATAATTAGAATTAAAATGCTGAAATTTAGCTGTGATCTATGTTCTCAATTTATAGTGAATAAATCATTCTGATCAAACTGTAAAATCCTAGATTACATTCACAATAAGTGAAAATGTGTCCCCCTAATGTTTCACCTGTTTGGCAATAGGACTTGGAAAATCCCCATTCAAATATTATTTTATAAGAGAGGTATTTAGAATTAGTGAGCAAGTGTAAGATCTGTTAATGCCTTTTTGGGTGTTGGCATCATACTAAGAAACATAAATTAGGATTATTGTACGTATAGCTATTGGACAGTATTTCTTTTCTGGTATTTCACAAATAAATATTTAACCATAACAGTTTTTCAAAAAGAACAGACTGTAAGGGGCGCTTGAGCGGCTCAGTTGGTTAGCATCTGCCTTCGGCTCAGGTCATGATCCCATGGGCCCTGCATCGGTCTCCCTGCTCAGCAAGGTGTCTGTTTATCCTTCTACTCCTGCTCTTTGATTCTGCCCCACTCCCCTTTATCTATCCAAAAATAAATAAATAAAATTTAAAAAACAAACAAACACAGTCTTCTAAAAAAAAAGAATATATTTTAAAAACATCACAAAAAGTTTTCGAATAACTGGCATTCACATAATCTCATTTTGATATGATTTCAAAACACTGACGTTCACAGAATAAGTCCATTTTGCAAATGAGAAAAACACCTCCCAGAAATTAAGTGATTGGGTTGAACTAGTGTTTTCACTTAAACTTAAGTCTTCTAATTCAAAGTCTTGTGATCTTCCCTGTGTTCTATTTTGTTTCCTTTGCTAGCTTACTGTAGCCTGGATAATCATTGCCAACAGGACATGGAGATGGCCTCTCATGCCATTTGGCAATGTGTGACCTTGAGGAACACAAGTGAAGCAGGATAGGTTAACTTGGAACATCACCCTTTTTAATGGCACTTTGGAAAATCAGTACATTGACATTTTGACCATTGCATAGACAGTGATGATAATTTCCCTGTTAATTGTCATTCTATTTTTCTGTATGGAAGCAAAGCTAAATTTTAACTAGGAATTAAAATTCTGAATTCATCCTACTTTATATCACATATTAGCTTGTTATTATATTTTCATATTTGTAAGTGTAGAATATACTGACAAAATGGTGCTAATAAATCAACATTTCTTTTCCCACTCATCTTTCCTAACAGCTTCATTGATAACATATTTTTTCCAGATATCTACATATTTACTCCCTTATAACCAATAATCACCGAGATGTGGCAAGTTCCTATGTTTTTTTGCTAATTTTGAAGTGCAACTGTGGAATTCCCTTATTGGAGCTGGGTGAGAGTTTGGTGGGGGTGGTGAAGGGCTCTCTCTGCCACTACTAATCTAATTGGGGATGTGAGGATTGCATGCCCTTATATTCCTAAAACCCTTCAAAATGACTGTGGGATGCCACTGTGTCTTCCATGAAAGAACACAGAGCAGTAGCTTTTCATGTGAGAAAAAGTTACTTCACTTGTTAAGGTAACTCTGACTTTAGAATAATCTCACCATTATCGTGTTAAGACCTTGTGATCCTTTTCTGGGTCTGGCTTCGATGGTAGGCAACCCTTACTACACAGGATCTCTTCTTGGTCTAACCTATTCTCATTAGACTTCCACAGAGTCACACTATCATACATATCTACCTGGAAACATTTGTATCCACATAATCTGTTTTTTCAACTATTGTCAGAAAATTAAGAATATCCTTTACTTAACATGAACTACTCTGATCTAACCAGGCACATCAAGAATGATGTATTCACTATTAAATGTAATGATGAAGAAAACTGCTAGAAATTTTGGAAAAATTAAAATAATAAAACTCTACTGAAAATTGAATTGTGGTTGAAAGATTTCTGAGATTCCTGCCAAGGTGCTTGCCCCCTGTTACATGCATCCTGGGTAATTCCATCATGTAGAGTATGAGAGGTATGCTGTGAATATGGCAGGATAATCACTTCTGGGGTTATATGAAGATATACAGCATTCCATTGGAATGATGAGCTAAAATGAAAAATATAAGAAAAAAACAAGGCTGGTGAAGATGTGGAGAAAGAGGAAGCCTCATGCATCATTGGTGTAAAGGTAAATTGGTGCTGCCACTGTGGAGAACAGTGTGGAGGTTCTTCAAAAAATTAAAAACAGAAATACCATATGATCCAGTAATTTCACTCTTGGATATTTACTTAAAGAAAATGAAAACACTAATTTGAAAAGATATATGCACCCTTATGTTTACTGCAGTAATATTTACAATAGCCTAGATATGGAGGCAACCTAAGAGCCCACTGATAGACGAATGGATAAGAAAGATGTGGAGTGTGTGTGTGTGTGTGTGTGTGTGTATTAATATATTCATATATATTACACACTCATAAAGAAGATGAGATTGTTCCATTTGCAGCAACATGGATGGACTGTTGAGGATATTATGCTGAGTGAAATAAGTCAGACTGAAAAAGACAAATACCATATGATTTCACTCACATGTGGAATTTAAAAAAACAAAAGAATAAACAAAAAGAATCAGACCTATAGACAGTGATAGTTGAGAATAAACTGATAATTGATAGGGGTGGGTGTGGACAAAATAGGTGAAGAGGACTGGGAAATACAGGTTTCCAGTTAGGGAATAAGTAAGTTACAGGACTACGAGGCACTTATAAGCAGTACAGTCAATGGTATTGTGATAGCATTGAATGGTGACAAAAGGTTGCTACACTTGTGGTGAGCATAGCATAAAATATAAACTTGCTGAAATCATTATGTTGTAAACCAGAAACTACTGTAACATTGTGTGTCAACCACACTCAAACAAAAAAAAAAATATATATATATAAAACATGTTTCAAAAGGGATTCTATTATGGTAGACGGGAGAGAGATTCTCTTGTTGGCTTTAACTAATTTAGCTGCCATGTTGGGAGTGGGCCACATGGCTAGGACCTGAGGGCAAACCAAGTTGCTGAAAGTGTCCCCCAGTTCAGAGTCCTCAAGAAAGCAGGACCTCAGTCCACCATGAGAAACTAAACTCTCCCCCTAACCAGTGAGGCTGGAAGAAGACTCCAAGCCTAAGATGAGATAGTGGCCCATGTAAACCTTAATGTCAGCCTGGTGAGATGCTGAGTACAGGACCCAATAAATCCATACCCAAACTCCTGACCCAAATGTGAGCTAACACATTTGTATTGTTTTAAACGTCTAAATTTGTGATTATTTATACATAACAGAAAATTAATGTGGGGTGCCTTGGTGGCTCAGTCACTAAGCTTCTGCCTTTGGCTTAGGTCATGATCCCGGTAGTGCCAGGATTGAGCCCGGATCAGGCTCCCAGCTCGACACTTCTGCCTCTCTCACTCCCCCTGCTTGTGTTCCCTCTCTAGCTGTGTTTCTCTCTATGGAAAGAAGGAAGAAAGGAGGGAAGGAAAGAAGAAAGGAAGGAAGGAAGGAAGGAAGGAAGGAAGGAAGGAAGGAAGGAAGGAAGGAAGGAAAGAGGGAGGGAGGGAAGGAAGGAAGCTAATGCAAATATATTTCTTTGGAAATGTAAGAATTCAATTAATTAAAATCCAATAATCATAGTAGTCTCAGTTTTGACAATTTATATATTAATCTATTCATGCACCATATTTAATTTGCTAGGAAATTCTATTAGCTCTACCTTTCTCAAATTCCAATAACTTCTCCTATTTCCATTGTTACCACCAGAGCTAAGCCGTCATCACCATTAAATTGGAGGACTGAAAAAGTCTTTAATGGTTCTTTGTTTCTAATCTCATCCACTTGCATTTACATATACACTCGTTTACTAATCCTCAACACAGATGTTAAACTTAACACGGATTATGTCATTCCTAAGCTAAAAATTCTACCGTACTTCCTTATTTCAAATGCGGAGTAAACCAGGTCTTTGCAATAATTATCGAGAATTATATGGTCTAGCCATTCTATCTCTATCACTAGTCCCAATCTTTGAACACACTAGGTCTACTTAGACCTTAGAATCTTTCTTTGCTTTGGTTGTCATTTCTGCCTTGCATGCTCTTTCCATAGATATCTGGATGGCTAATTCTTCTTTGTAACTTGACTCAAATCTGACTTTCCATGATGTCCAACCTGGCCCAAACTTTTTAGTGCAACAAATCACTACTCTCATCCTTACTTTACTTTATTGTATTCCCTCACCTGCTTTTTAAAAATAGCACTTATTGTTTTCTATCATATATTATTTACCTACTCATTGTGCTTGTTTTTCTCACTGATAGTACAGTTTCCATGATTAGAAGGAATGTTAATAGCTTTGTATCTGGAATTGTGTTAGGTACTCAGTAGATACTCAATAAACATGTGTTGAACAAGTAAGTCAATGTAGGAAAAGCTTCCTTTCTACTCCTTGTCTATAGGAACACTCTGATATTTGCCTCAACTTGAACTAACCCTTTCTTCCTTTTCTCAATGTTTCTGTGGATTATATCAGTAGTTCTTTATAAATTTTAGGTTGAATTTAAACACACACATAACACACATAAAAGCCATTCTTTACTTCTTTTAGATTTATATTTCCTTCATCATTTATTGAGTTGATCTACAAGGGAACTTGTCTTTCCCAAGTTTGACACATATATTTGCACAGATAGATGCTCAATTATTTAAATTGTAAGACTTACATAGGAAACATAGATGAACCAGGCAGTCATTTTTTTTTAGATTTGTTTAAAATGTTCACTTAGAAAACATTGATGAGATGCTGGGGGAATCCATCAAGATAGATAGTATTAGACATAAACTGATTTGTATTTTTAAAAAATTATATTATTTTGACAATTAATCAAGTGGATAAGTCACATTTGTGTAATTACAAACCAACTGTACTGATATCCCTTCAATTAGTATGGGTGAAGAATAAAATGAACTTTTAATGAGAAATGCTTTATATTATCATATGTTTTATATTTAGAGTATATTTGAAAAAATTATATTTAGAGTATATATATAAAAAAAGACCTAGTATGCAGGGGTCTAACTATTTATTTTACCCATTTTGACATTAGGTATTTTTTCATACAGAAAAGTAAATTCATCAGGCTTCCTTGTTTCTTGTCAGTCCCTCTGTAAATTAAAATTGTATAATGGAAGTGACACAATATAACTCCTATAATTCCCCTAATTATACTGAGAATCCTTTCCAGGAAATTAATACTGTCGTTTTTACTATTTAAAGTAGTGATATAATACCATAATTTAGAGCTAAACTTATTTTACTAAGTTATTTTAATGTAGGTAATACTTTATGAATCACCTATAAGATATTAAATTTAATAACTAAGTCAGATGGCAAAAAGGACATTAAGATGTCTTATCTGTCAGGAAGTATTATTGACTTTATTTCAGTGGGTATATAATAGATTTAAAATTAAGGGTAACTGAGTAATGTGGAGCTTATGCTCCTACAGGGAATAATGGACAATCCACAGCACATCAGTCTTAGAAGTCATTAAATAATTCTTCATTAAGGGCAATAGTTATGAGAAAGCAGAGAAGAAAAAAAAATCCTTGAAAATTTTAAATATTAGCTTTTACATATTAAAGAAAGAAGAAAGGCAAAGGAAATAAAAATCTAAGAAAAAGAGGAATGACCTTAACCTAGAGTTTAAATTCAACTTGCAAAATCAAATACAATATGATATAATCTATGGAAAAGTGGGAGATGAATACAGTGCAAGCGTTTCAAGTTGGGGCAGGTGGTATGGGGCTGCTGCAGGGAAGAAATATTATTTCGGCCTCAGGCATTTTGAATTGACAGCTGGGTAAGGAGAGAAAAAACTAAGGTCATTTAGGTATATTATTAAAGTTTTGAGAAGGAACTGGTAAAAGTTTCTGATGACTTGGGTATCAAGAAACTCTAACTGGCTAATACTTGTCACAAAATGGTGATTTGTATTGTAAAATGCAGGTTGTATCCCAATCTATAATCATATGAAGAGTTTGAGTGATGAGTGAATGGTGAATATACTGAAAAAGGACTTTTTAATTATATAGATTAATTAAATAATTCTAGATCTAGGAAGAAAAAATATTGCATAATTATCATAATTTTACCTGATTTCAATATTTTTGGGTAGCTTTCTTAAAAGGAATTTGCAGCTAAACTATTATGTAGTCATTTCTTCAGCATATTTATTTAAATATGTGGCATAAATTTTATTTAGCCTTATTTCCCAACCTTCTATAGAATTTCTACAATAATTTCTATATAGACATTACTAACAAAGTAATTTAGTAACAAGTACTTAGATATTAATACAAAAAATTTAAAGTGCAGTTTTTTGCAAGAATGGTCTTTTTTAGACACAATGTCAGTCTGTACAATGCTAGATTTTCTATTAATAACATAAATATAAGAAACTGAACACAATCCAAACATTTCCTTCCCTGTACAGTAATGTCACATTTCTCACAATTTCAACAGATCACCCATAACATATTATTTAGGCATTGATGCATTTATCTCCACCTGACTCACTATAATATATACTATGTTTTTCATATGAGATCCTTATAGCCTACTACAGTGTCATGCACACAGAAGGCACTTAAGAATAAATACATCCAAGCGGGGAGCACTGGGTGTGGGGAATGGGGAATGAATCTTGAAACACTGGAAAAAAAATTTAGTAACAATAAAAAAAAAAAAAAAAAAAAAAAAAAAAAAAAAAAAAAAAAAAAAAAAAAAAAAAAAAAAAAAGAATAAATACATCCAGGACATGTTACCATAAGACTTCCTGATTAATATAAAAGAAACTTAAAAGGAATCATGAGGTCACATTATTACATTATTCTTCCTTTCTGTATGTAACCATATGAACAAGGAGAGAGTCAGAAGGAAGGTCTGAATATAGTTAAATCATAAAGAAGACTTAGACTTGGCTTTGGAAGATAAATCATCAAATTGGGCAAAATCAGAATCCTAGCTAAACTGTTTTAGAAAGTTGCTACTTAAAAGACTTTGATGATGGGATGCCTACAAGGTAGGTTAAAATGCATATTCCCAAAGATCCATTGGCTTCGTGTAGGAAGTAATGAGAGCAGTCATTTACAAATAAAAAATAAAAAAGTGACAGGAAGTTAGGAAGTTTTCAGTCTCTGGTGTAAACCAGGATTTTAACATGTGTGCAAAATTAATTGCAGTTAGGGAAAAATCTTGCTTGATATTAATTATCATGTATTGGTAGAATGTACTTAACTTAGGTTTGCTGTATTACATATCCTTTTCCTATATATGACTATAGCCATTGACTGATTTAAACAGGTTGGGTATTACAGTGAAAGCTTTGTACTTTATCTTTTTAAGGAGAAATATGAAAAAAAATGTAGCTTGTCTTAATGCTTTTCATTAATTCAGACCAACAAAATTACTGGCTCTTGAAAACATGCCTATCAACTATCCAAATTCTGGTAATAGTGTCCAAACCACCATAAGCTAGAACTACAAATATTAACCCTATGTTAACAAGAGTTGAAATTTATTGAGTGCTTACTATGTATTACATGTCAAGAGCCCTTGGAGGTGCCTGATATACGTATAGGTTAGTTAACCCTTGGAAGAGCCCTGCGAGAAAATAATATCCTTGCTTTTCAGCTGGGGAATCCAGGAATCCAGGGCAGAAAAATACCTGTGAATTGCCCCAAGGCACACAGAACCACACAGAATCAGGTTATGATCTCGGGGTCCTGGGATCGAGTCCCACATCGGGCTCCCTGCTCAGCAGGAGGCCTGCTTCTCTCTCTTCCACTCCCTCTGCTTGTGTTCCCTCTCTTGCTGCCTCTCTCTGTCAAATAAATAAATAAAATCTTAAAAAATAAAAAGAAACACATAGATAGCTCTACGTATACATACAACATAATTGTTTTTTAAAAAATATCTTCAAAACTGGGATACACTTTAAGCAAGCCACAGCAAATAAATAAACATACAAAACAGAGTAGTTCAGAGATATAGCTCAGCTGAGAAATTCCAACACCCATACATGGGGAAGCTAGCAAGAGTGAAGAGCAGGAATTATAGGGAAGTAATACCCTGGACAATCAGAGCTGAGCTTTTTTTCCAAAATTGACAACAAACAAATGGTTTCTTCATTTGTCTTCTTCAGATGGACAGCACAGCAAGTACTAAGCAAGATGGACATTTTTTTTTAACACACAGTTATATCAGAGCAAAATAACAAAGCATCAAGAATAAAGAAAAAGGGGCACCCAGGTGGCTCAGTGGGTTAAGTGGCCAACTCTTATTTTGGCTCAGGTCATATCTTGGGCTGCTGGAATCAAGCCCCACATTGGGCATTCAGCAGGGTGTCTGCTTGATGATTCTCACTCTCCCTCTACCTCTCCCCCTACTCACTCTCTCTCTGTTAAATAAATATTTTAAAAAAGAATAAAGAGAAAATTCTTAGAGGCTGAGAAGAAGATAGCAAACAAATTAGACTAACAGAAGATTATTAATCAGTAAGAAATAAGATTCAGATATTTTCAAAAATTTAACATAAAGTACATACCACCTAAACACTCTAAAATAGTTGGTTCTAAGGGAAGACAACCTAGAGAGAGAGAAAAAATGAAACACTTCAACTTTATCTGTAATGTTTTATATTTTTAATTGAAAATATAAAGCAAATAAAACAAAATTGTTAGGATTCATCAGTTTCAAGAGATTTTAAAAATTTGTTATTTATTCTTTTAGTCATGTTATTGTTTTCTTTACTTTTAATTTTTTGCTAAAAAAAGAGAAGAATAAATGCATTGTTTGTCATTCCCTTGCATTCCTGTTTAATTTTCCTCAAATATAAGGCATGGTAATAAGTAAGAGTACTCAATATTCTAACTCTACTACAGGTAGCAATAGAAGAAGAAGAAGAAGAAGAAGAAGAAGAAGAAGAAGAAGAAGAAGAAGAAGAAGAAGAAGAAGAAGAAGAAGAAGGAAAGAAGGAGGAGGAGGAGAAGAAAGAGGAGGGGGAGGAGGAAGAAGAGGAGGGGGAGGAGGAGGAAGAGGAGGAGGAGGAGGAGGAGGAGAAGGAGAAGAAGAAGAAAAAGAAGAAGAAGAAGAAGAAGAAGAAGAAGAAGAAGAAGAAGAAGAAGAAGAAGAAGAAGAAGAAAGGGCACGTGGGTGGCACAGTCTGTTAAGCATGTGACTCCTGGTCATGATCTCAGTGTCATAAAAGTGAGCCCTCACTGAGTTGAGCTCAATGCTGAGTCTTCTTGAGATTCTCCCTCTGTCCCTCTGCCCCTCCCACTTGTGCGCTCTCTCTCTCTCTCAAATAAATAAATAAATCTTTAAAAAAGAAGGAGGAGGATAAAAAGAAACAATGAATGACTAGGCCACTAACAGTTTGGATTTGAAAAAAAAATAATGTATAAAAAAATTCTGAATCACTGCTTCATTCATTTCAGGAAAACAAAATACAGTGAAATTCTGATACTGAACTCTTTTGTCTGTAAAAAATGTTACTATATTAAAAATCTGAAAAATATACATTCAAAGACCATGCAGGCAAAGATTATTTTAGAAGAGTTAGTTTGAGATCTTTGAACTTGCTATAACAAAAACCTTTCATGATGCAAAAGAAACATATTCTTCATTCACCCCAAATCTCATTATGCTCTACTGCCCTGGAATTGAAAATGTCCAGGGCACTAAACAATAAAACATTTTCTTCAATAACTAATCAATGCATCTAAATACACAGAGCTATTTGTCTTTCCTGCCTTATAAAGTTCTGTTAAGGATAGATGATGAAAATAGGATATTTTGACCTGTGATGGGGTATTTTGAATTTAGATGTAAGTGGTGGAGTGCTGCCGCAGGAGTAATGCTAATTTTTGCATAATAAATTAATAATAAATAATAAATCTCTTCCATTCCATGATTATTATCAAAGAATGCATCTCTCATGAGAGTTCCATGATAGAAAAACATCATTATGAGAAATATTTTATGTTAAAAATGGCTATTACCCCCATGTTTTTTAAAGTAAGCATTTTTTTTCCTTTCCCAGCTAGTATGTTAGTATTAAAATGTATTCCTAGGCTAGCTAGGTCATTAGCTAGAAAGAAAAGTAGCATTGACTAGACAAGAAAGAAAAGATGAGTAGAGCTAAATTCTTTAAAATATAACTGCATTGCTTTCTAAGACAATTACAGTTTTCAATATCTATAGGTTAAAACCCAAGTATAAAACTTTTAATGAATTACAGTTTGGGTATATATTATTGAATAAGATATTTAAAACTATGCTGTCAATTGTATTTTGAAATAGTCTAATGAAACCTAATCTTCATCATTTCCCTTTCTTCTTAACAAAAATGAAAATAATGTGCAACCTCCCACATTACTTTTTTAGCATAGATCTATTTCTCTTTTATTGATTAAATAGTGATATTTTGATAATGATATCTAATTTAAATAATGGAATTTGTTCTGATTTTACGCTATATTCTTCTTTATTGAAACCAAGATGTACAAACCGGACTCTTAATATATTTGCACAACACACCGAGGCATCTTTAACCTGGTGGTGCTTAATGTCAAGAATGTATTTTTATGGCTCCATCATTAGCAGTGGATGTTATCACAGGTCTCAGGGGAACCATGCTGTCTTCCTAAGAACTGAAGAGCAGCCTCAGTGCAGGAAGGTTGAAACAATATTATCCCATTGCAGACATTAGGTCTTCTGAGGTCTTCTGAATATCTGTTGTGGTTGCTAAGGGGTTCACTCACTTGCTGTTGGGGACGGCGTGATCTGCCCCTCCCGCCATGCCGCAAGCCGCCAGAAAACTTTGGTGGAGGTACCCATGAATGTGGATAAAAGTCCCTCCAGGCTTTCCCCACCAAGAATCTGGAAAGACACGTACCCTGTGGGCTGGGGCAATATGTCCTTTGTGTCCCTGGGACGTGCATCTGGGCAAGCGCTCATTCAAGGCATGGAGAGCAATGATCCTCCCTCAAAGTGAAAGAGCTCTGCAAAGTTGCAATCACTGACACCAAAAAATATTTGTTTCCATTGTTCCTTTTCTGTTTAACTACCATAAATTCTTTGACACTATTTCTTCTTACTTTACTTAAGTAAATACTTTTGTTTCTACTTACCATCATTAAAGGCAGTTTAATCTTAGATATCCTGCAGCTCTATGGAGAAGATTGTCAGGGCTTTTAAATGGTTAAATAAGGGCTTAATATAAGAAATAAAACTATACTAACAAGGACATTGCCACATGCACAAAAGATCCACATCAAAGAGTTCTGTACACAGTCATGGGAAAACAGGCTTGAGCAAATGCTTTTAACTTTGCAAAAGAAGTTATTTTCCTCCTTGATGCCAAACAGACTAACTTTTGGTCAATGTGTTAATAATGTAGCTAAAACTTTGTACATAACTCATCTAAGCCTTTCAATTGCTTTCTTGTTTGTAAAACCTGCTTAAAAACACCATATCATTACTCTGCCCTTTATCGTCTAAGCACCAAATGTAGAAACTATAAAAAACCTTACTGAGAAACGTGTCCTTGGTTTGGCTTAGGGAGTTAACTCTGAACTGTAGATAGGTGCACCTGCAAAAATATGTTTCACTGATCAAAGCACTATGTTTCTCTAACAAGAACACTGTGTAATCAAAATTCACTTTCTTAGACTTTAACCTAACTGCATCTCCCAACCTCCTCTTGCCTTGGAATAATAAAAAACTGGGACCCTTATCAATCAAGAGAGACAAAAAAAAGTAGAGACAGAAACAGTAGAGAAGTAGTAGAGAAGTAGTAGGGAAACAATAGAGAAACAGTAGAGAAACAATAGAGAAACAGTAGAGAAACAGTAGAGAGACCGAAACAGTAAAGAGAGAGAAACAGTAGAGAAACAGTAGAGAAACAGTAGAGAGACAGAAACAGTAGAGAAACAGTAAAGAGACAAAAACAGTAGAGAAACAGTAGAAAAACAGTAGAGAGACAGAAAAAGCAGAGACAGAAAAAGCAGAGACAGAAAACAGTAGAGAAAAAAACAGTAGAGAGACAGAAGCAGTAGAGAGGCAAAAACAAAAGCAAAGACAGAGACAGAAGCAGAAAGAAAAGACAAAAGCAGAGACAATGCCTGAGAGCCCAAGAGCCAGAGAGCCTAAGAGCCTGAGAGCCATAGAGCCTGCGAAGAGAGAATCTGCAAAGCGAGAGCCAGAGCCAGGGCCAGAGCTAGAGTCAATGCCAGAGCCAGTGCCAGAGCCTGCTTCATAGGTCTCTCCTGACTGACCTGGGGTCTGTCAGCTTGCATCAAACCTCCGTGTCCGTGTCATTATTTTCGCCTGCCAGACATCCCTCTCTGCTGAGGCTGGTCCCTGGCAACTTGCAGCAAATTTGTAATGAAGATACAACTTTTATCATCCCATCTTTTCTTTCTCTTTGATACTCACTCTATTGTCAGTAATCTCTGCCTGTCTAGATAGCAAAATTACAGCCTGCCTGCTTTTCTAGCAGCCAATGTTTAAATACATGGCCACTTCTACAGATAGGCAATGATGGGCCTTCCAATTCATTCACTACTCAGGATTGCAGAGCAGACCATTGATGAATACACTTTGTTCCAACTTACAGAACAATATTAGGGCCACAGCCAAAGGGTCTGAAATGATTCCCATGTTCTCGTTCTAATGCTACTGGCGACATCACTCTTTTAGGAAGACTGAATTGCAAAAGGATTTCTGCAAAACATCTTAGCTGTGATGGATTTATAGTTACCTGAAATGGTCATAGTTTGTCCAGACATCACCTGAGAAGCCCAACAAAGTGGATTTAGTAATGTTGAATATCAGAATGAAAAAGAGATACGTAATAACAATGATTTTGCCTATCCCTTTAGACCCATTCTTTCTTTTTATTTCCCATAGGTACTTACATCACAGCTACCCACATTTTCTCTTAATTCAAAGAAATGCTAGGTAAAAGAGATTGAAAATATACTGTAAAACACACAGCCACACTTAAAAAAAAAAAGACAGACAGTAAGTACCTTAATGACTCTGAGAAGCAAGCAATGAATAGTCATGGACAGAAGGATAAAACCAGTTACACTAGAGAGTAAACAATAAGGATCAGTCTATTTAGGCATGTACAAGCAAAGGGATTAAAATAAGCCTCAAGAGATATAGGAAGTCAGATCTGGATTTCTTTCTTTTTTTTTTTTTTAAGATTTTATTTATTTATTTGACAGAGAGAAATACAGCTAGAGAGGGAACACAAGCAGAGGGAGTGAGAGAGGGAAAAGCAAGCTTCCTGCTGAGCAGGGAGCCTGGTGTGGAGCTCGGTTCTGGGTCTCCAGGATCATCACCTGAACCAAAGGCAGTTGCTTAACCAACTGAGCCACCCAGGAGCCCCAGTTCCCCCCAAAATTCTTGTGTTTCAAGACATATGTTAAAAAAACCCCAAGTCAAAAATTATTAAGTGGGAAGATTTATACTAAGAAGAGTATACAAGTTATATATCAAAAGAATCATAAATACACATTAGCTAAAATATAGTCAAAATATAGAGAAAAACAAAACCCACACATCTATAAGAAATTCACAATTCCACAATTGTAATACAAAAAACACATCTTCCCAGCCAAAAATTATTTAGTAGATAAAAGATTGCTATGATATTATTTAAATGCTCTCATAGGCCTATGTTTGATGTAGGAACATATGTGTAAGAGTACTCTTGGGTCCCAAAACTATTCAGTGATGAGGATGTCAAATCTATAAAGTACTTCTTGCATTTTATAGGATTGAGAAGTAAACATATTTTCTTACAGATATATTTACAGCAAACCAATGTTTTAACATTGGCCAGTACCAAGTTTTCATGTACTATAACGATTTAAGAATAAAACTGGATGAGTCTACTTAAGATTAATTTCTGAATTTAAGCCTGAATATTGATTATCCAATACCATCCTACAATCTTTCTAATTCAAATAATCAATTGCATTATTGACTCTTTTAAAGGAAAAAAGTAGTCGTGTTTTAAGTGTGTTTATTCCTGCCACATATCAGACTCAGCTTTTCAGGGACAACTTAGGACATTAACAAACAAACTGTCAATATGTAAACAGAGCCCATGAGATAGATTTTTGAGACAAAATTTAAAACATTCTAGTGGTAACACAACTGTACTAACATCTTTATGTCCCATTTGAATCATCAATCGTAGAGCTGGAAGATATTTGTGGGAGATATGAACCTCACCAGCCAGCTGCTTTTGTGTTTTTTTTTTCCCAGCAATAAGGGATATTTTTTTTCCAGCAATAGGGAACATTTAAAAAATGAATGGCTAGGACTTATATTACACATAGGGAAATTTAAATATATGCTCCAAAGAAGTAACCCTCAAAATTCCTAGCACTTAAATGACTCAGAAAGTCTCTATTTTAACAGAAGAATCCAAGTATCTAGAAAAGAGATGACATCATATATAACCACATATTAACATATTTTCAATAAACTAGTGGGTGAGCTAGCAAATCATATTTCAGGCAAAGTGGATATGTTAGTTTTTGTTTTGTTTTGTTTTGCTTTTTTAAGATTTTATTTATTTATTTAAGAGAGAGACAGAGAGAGTGAGCAAGAATAGGAGTGGGGTGAGGGGCAGAGGGAGAAGCAATGCGACTGTAATATTATATGGATACCAAATCATAATGAGTTGGGGAAATCATCACCCCCCTTTTTGAAAAAAGCAAACAAATAATTCTTTATTAATGGGGTAAAATGATTGAAATGAAAATAATAGAAAGACAGCAATAATGATATTTATATACTGTTCTGAGTGACTGCTTATTCTCACCAGGTGATTAATAATCATTTGTTAGTGATAATTAACACATAATCTCAAATAATACTTTAAGACTTTTTATATAACACATATGGCTGATTAATGTAGGACAAAGGACCGAAGAATATACAATGATGAAAAGACAGTCTCTTCCACAAATGGTGTTCAGAAAACAGGACGGCAACACAAAGTTAAAGTGGGCCACTGTCCAATTCCATACACAAAAATCAACTCAAAATGGATTAAAGACTTGAATGTTAAAAAACCTGAAGTCAGAAAACTGCTAGAAGAAAACATAATTGGTAAACTTCTTTACATTGATCTTAGTGAGGTTTTTTGATCTGATTCCAAAGGCAAGAGAAACAAAGCAAAATAAACAAGTGGGCCTCCAACAAACTAAAAAGCTTCTGCACAACAAAGGAAACCATCAACAAAATGAAAGGAAATCTACTGAATGGGGGGAAATATTTGCAAAGCATATCTGCTAATGAGTTAACATCTGAAATATATAAAGAACTCATACAACTCAATAAGCAAAAAAATCCACAACTCCATTAAAAAATGGGCAGAATATCTGAATAGACATTTTTCCAAGGAAGACATCTACATAGTCAACAGATACATAAGACGTTCAACATCACTCATCATCAAGGAAATAGAAATCAGAACCACAATGAGGCATCACCTCACACATGTTAGAATGGCTATCCTCAAAAAGCAAGAAAGGACGTGGAGCGAAAGAATCACTTGTGCACGGGTGGTGGGAATGTAAATTGGTGTGGTTGCTATGGAAAACAGTATGGAGAGACCTTAAATAATTACAAATAGAACTATCATCTGATTCCACTGCTGATTCTGCTGCAGATACCAGCGGTTCCACTTCTGGGCATTTATACAAAGAAAATGAAAATACCAACTGAAGAGATCTATGCACCCCTATGTTCATTGCAGTATTATTTACTATAGCCAATATACTTAACCAAAGTGTTCACTGATGGACGGGTGGATAAAGAAAACAGTATGTATATATTCATACTATTCAGCCCTTAGAAGGAATGAAATCTTACTATTTGCAACGACATGAATGGACCTTAAAGGCCTTACTCTAAGTCTAATTAAAGTCAGATGGAGAGGACAAATGCCATATGATTTCACTTACACACGGAGTCCAACAGAACAAAACAAAACAAAGCCAGACTTAGATACAGAGGACCGAGTAATGGTTGCCAAAGTTGGGGATGAAGACTGGGAGAATGTGTGAAGAGGGTAAAAAGTACAGCTTCCAGTTATAAGATAAAGTCATGGGGAAGAAATGTACAGCACGGTGACTAGAGTTAATAATACTATATTGCACCGTTAAAAGGTGCAAACAGAGTAAATCTTAAATGTCCTCATCACAAGAAAAAACTATCTGTAACTATGTAAGGTGACAGATGTTAACTAGACTTATTGTGGTTATTGTTTTACAATGTATTTAAATATTGAATCATTATGTTGTGGATCTGAAATCAAGGTAGTGTTTTATGTGGATTTTACCTTAATTAAAAAGATGAAATTATGGCGCCTGGGTGGCTCAGAGGGTTAAGCCTCTGCCTTGGCTCAGGTAATGACCTCAGGGTCCTGGGATCAAGTCCCACATTCGGCTCTCTGCTCACTGGGAAGCCTGCTTCCTCTTTTTTCTCTGCCTGCCTCTCTGCCTATTTGTGATCTCTCTCTCTCTCTCTCTCTCTCTCTCTCTCTCTCTCTCTCTCTCTGTCAAATAAATAAATAAATAAAATCTTTAAAAAAAAAAAGATGAAATTATAGGGGCCCCTGGGTGGCTCAGTCCTTGTGAGTCTGCCTTCAGCTTTCCAATCGAGCCCTGCTCGGTGGGAGGCCTGCTACTCCCTCTCTCACTCCCCTCTGCTTGTGTTCCCTCTCTAGTTGTGTTTCTCTCTGTCAAATAAATAAATAAAATCTTTAAAAAAATGAAATTATAAACAGAAAAAGATTTTTACTCTAAAATGTAGTTGAAGAAATTAATGGCAGAAATTATTGAAAATGATTATGGGGAGAAAAATTGAGGGAATTGAGATTCTAAGCTACAGACAGTTATTTCAAAGTCCTAATTGTTTGCAAGGATACCTGATATGTCTCTGAAGAAATTGATGATGAATATAACATACAATTTAGTTGATGTCTTAAAAAAAAGGAAAAGGCAAGCAGAATTTAATCACCAGATCTTATGAGCTGCATTAGTCTGATGAAAACCTGCTGTTAATCTTTTCCAAAGTTTCTTGGAAATAAATGTTTTCTGAGGGAGTAAAATGAGAGGCAATAACTTAATAATAAATATTTTTAAAAAGTAAAGATGTTTGGGACGCCTGGGTGGCTCAGTTGGTTGGGCAACTGCCTTCAGCTCAGGTCATGATCCTGGAGACCTGGGATGGAGCCCCGCATCAGGCTCCCTGCTCGGCGGGAGGCCTGCTTCTCCCTCTCACTCCCCCTGCTTGTGTTCCCTCTCTTGCTGTGTTTCTCTCTGTCAAATAAATAAATAAAATCTTAAAAAAAAAAGTGAAGATGTTTATTTTGGTCCTTATTACTAATTTACATTCTATTTTAAAAGAGGAGAAAGAAAAAATAAGCACAAGAGAGAAAATCTTACAGAAATTATCAATTGTAGATCTAACTGATGGATTAGATGAGTGCACAAATTACTTTTATTTCAAGTTCCTACACTTACCAGTGAAAGCCAGACTGGCCCTTCATAGGATTCCTAATTTCTAAACTCTTAATTATTCTTACTTGTCTTATGATGAAATATTTTGTAGGTAAAAATGTTTGTTGATGTGGGTGAGCATAGGAGTGTGTGTATCTTTATCTCTATACAATGCTTCACATTTCAACGGAAACTGTGTGATATATCCACTGAGAATGAATAATTCACACGAGGACTATATGTCTATTTTCTTTGTATTTGTACAACAATTTAGTTCCTTTTGGTGACACCAACAAGTCAACATGGAGAGGGCCTGGCATCTTAGTTGCTCCTCTGAGGAAGGAAACCCTTCTAACTTTAAAGGACAATGTATTCATGTGGAATTCTTTTCATTTATTATTTAAATGCTCCCTAGAACAATCCATATATCCCTTTATTTGATAAAATATCAGGTTAAGAATGGCCGGGGAGTAATTTTTTACTTCAGCTTGAATAATTGTGGGAAGACAGTTGACAGTAGAAGTTTAAATGATACATCTAAATTACTGTCCTTTAGAGAGCTGCAGGAGGAATTTAAATTACAAAACAGGCCACAACCTAAATATTGTCAGCTAAGCAGAAGTCTCCCTCATTTCATCTGATCTCCTACTGAGAATTCTCTTGTTATGTGTCTCAGGCTAGTTTTCCAATGACAAATTTCCGATTTTAAACTATTCATTTTTCTTATAATTGCATTACTCTATAGGATCATTAAAATAATTAAAAGGGCAAATGAAGAATATTATATGAAGCAAAAAGAAGGTAATTGGTTTTTAACGGGAAAATTCTTGGTAATGCAGAAATTGGGCATGCACAGAGGTAGAGAAAAACGTGAAATTACGTATGTTAAAATAGCAAATTACCAAAAGTATTATTTATACATTACATTGACAGTAGAGTAGAATACCAGTTAAGAGAAGAAAGTAAACCATGCAATTTCCCCTGGCTCCACTTCTTACCATAATCTCTACCACCCTCTACTGTGGGTTTCTGTGTCCCTTCCCCCTGCCATTGTATACATCCAGATTTACCCACATCACCACAGTCTAGAGTCACACTAGAGATGGGGATATTTATTAACAAACTACTGAAAAACCATAAAACATCAAGAAAACAACCCAGGTATCTTCATCTTGTACCTTTATTTATTTTAGGGTCCTTTGCTTGCTTGGTTTGATTTTGGTTTGTTTGTATATGATAGCACACCAACCATCATCTGGAGGGGAGTACAAATGTAAAGTAGAGACTGCTTCAACAGGCTGATAGGAAACAGGCACCAATAAAGGAGCAATCACTACTTTTCTTGGACACAACCTATAGTCTACCTAGAAACAAAACTTTAAACACGCACACACCAGCAATAGCCATTATCGGAAATACTAATTACTCTTCATAATCTTTATGAAATTTTAATGTATCAGAATAAGTCTATCCCAGCTAAGATTGTCATTTAAGTCTTAGTTGTGGCTATTTATTTCAGGTTGTTCTCCTCTGATTAGTTCCATGACTATGAACACATATCCACGTGCTCATCATCTGGCTACACAATGTGGATGTGAGGGAAGGAGGTCCTGCCCAACTGGGCAAGCGCTGGAATCAACAATAGTCAGTTGCAGGATCTGCTAAATGAGGGTAAATGCTCCTGTGCAGACTCTCCTATTATGTTGGGAGAGACAACAGCCCAGGCAGCAAGCTCAGTAATCATCAAAAGGGCGGGGGGGATGCAATTGCCAGCAAGATTCTCACAACTTTTTCTTTTTGTAAGGCTGGATCGGTGTAATGGTCAATACCAGAAGTTATCAGCTGATTTACTTTCTACTTCAGTCAAATCAATCACACTTATGCAAAACTATAAACCAAATCTTACATCACCCTAGCCAGTTTTTCAGCTTTTCTCATTTTTCAGGTGTTTTTAAGAACTTCATGTTTTTCTAGATCAGTTTCAGGTACGGGGTAGAACCTAGAGGAAGGTAGAGACTTGAACCTATGCTGACACATCATTATCACCAGAAGACAGAGTTTACATAGGTTTTGCTATTACAGTCAGAGTATTTCCACAGTGCTGAAAATCCTCTGTGCTTTGCCTATTCATCCCTGGCAACCAATGATCTTTCTTGTCTATATAGTTTTGCCTTTCACAGAATGTTATAAGGGATGAATCATACCATACAGATTATTTTTATTAAAAAAATTTTTGTACACTGTGTTCCTAATCTATTCTTTTATGTATCCATCCTAAAAGCCACCATCATGAATCTGAATGTATAAAGACATTTAACTATTTATATATGTCTATGAAGAAATATATTTGATTTTTGATTAAATTTTTATAAATGGTATTTTCTCACAACTTACTTTTCAAGGAACACTATTCATTTTGAAAACTGTCTAGAACGAACAAATTTACTTTGAAAACTATCCAGAATGAATAAAAGAATACCCAAATT
The DNA here is from genome assembly GCA_004023965.1 of Spilogale gracilis. Taxonomy (NCBI): domain Eukaryota; kingdom Metazoa; phylum Chordata; class Mammalia; order Carnivora; family Mephitidae; genus Spilogale; species Spilogale gracilis. The sequence continues at coordinate 147,906 of PITA01000843.1, read as the reverse complement.
TTATTTAACCATTCTCATACTAATAGATATTTAGATTCTTTCCAAAGTTTTATGATTACAAAAAAACTGAAATGAGTATCCTTACGTTTTCTCGTTTAAATCTGTTTAATGTCTCTAGCATACATTTGTAATTTGAATTGTAGATATGGGCTTGCACAGCTGCAAAATAACACTCTAAGTTGGTCAGGTGGTTTTTCCTAAAATTTACCCTCCCACAACCAATTACCACTTGGCCCTATTTTCAAAAGGTTTTTATTCCACACATAAATTTTCTACTTTTCTCCTTTGCTCATCTTTTGATTATGTTGTAAATTTTTCTTACAACTTTTGTTCGATTTTTACTGTGGATATTAATCCTTACTCTGATATGTGGGTATATTACTGATAATTTTGTTTATTTTTGCTTCTCCACTTATTTTTGATTACTATTGTTTATAGAACTATCTATTTATGTTTCCTAAAATCATCTTTAAAATTTTGGACTCTATTTTATTCCATTTCAATATTTTTATTACTGCTTTTATTTACATAAGTTTAATACTAACCATTTTGCTATTTAAAAACAGCTCATTTTAAATATCACTTTTTTAATTAATTAAAAGATAAAATTTCTTTTAAGTTCTGTTATGTTGCAATTATGCAAGTTTATATGGCTTTCTGGCATTCTTTGCTAAGTATTTTAGTGTCCACTCTAATTTTCTATTAATATATGAGATACTTAGACTTTAATATTTTCTTATTATATTTTATTTTGAGTCAGAGAATATGTATTTCAAATTGTGTCTTATTTTATAGTCTATTTCCTGGCTTGATTGATCAATGTTCAATGTATACTATTATTTGGATGAAAGGTTCTAAAATATCTTTTAGGCTAATTTTATTCATTATGTTGTTTAAATCCTCTGAATCCTTGGAAAAACTTTGACAGCTTTATCTAGCAGTTTCTTATTGAGTCCTTTTAAAATCTATCACTATCTTTTTGTAGTTCTTTTAGTTTGTGGGATATGGTTTATGTATTTCACGTCTTTCTCTTTAGGTGAATCGAAGTTTATAACAGCAATATCTTTTTTATTGGCTGTCTTATTTTGTGGTACTCCTCTGCATCTCTATGAATTCCCCTCCACTTAAGTGCTAAGAGTTTATGTTTATGGGATTGTTAGACTAGCTTCCATCGATTCAAGTTCATTCTTGCCACTTCAGTAACTGGTCAATTTGTACCAATTTGCTGAATGGTCCATTAGTGAAAGACCATTTCTCTGAACTTTCTTATTTCATCTAACAATGTGGTTTCAGTTAACAAGTTTTCATTTTTCCTTCATGGTGGAATGTATAACAGTGTTCAGTTGGCTTCCTAGTACTGCTGAAGATCCAAGGGCGTAGAGAGGAAGGGACTGGAAAAGTATGCAGCAAAATTAGGTACTACAGTGATACTAGTCAAAATTACCTTTTTTTTTTTTTTTAAATTTTTTTTAAAGATTTTATTTATTTGACAGAGAGAAACACAGCGAGAGAGGGAACACAAGCAGTGGGAGTGAGAGAGGGAGAAGCAGGCTTCCCGCCGAGCAGGAAGCCCGATGTGGGACTTGAACTCGGGTCTCCGGGATCATGACCTGAGCCGAAGGCAGTCGCTTAACCAACTGAGCCACCCAGGCGCCCCCAAAATTACCTTTTGATTATTTCTACAACCTTCTTCTTCAATGGATCCCTTTTGATAAGTAGAATATAATCATGTTTTTCATATTAATTACATTCTGGAAAATATTTTCATAAATGCACTCATAAACCTCTTCTTTCTGAGAATGGTATAATATTGTGCTTCCTGAGTCCACATCTCTTCCCTCCAGCCTTTCCCATGTTTGGCACTAGAAGTTCTGCTATTTAGAGATCAGTGTAGACAAAATAATGTGTAGTTATAATGCTTTCCTAGTAAAGACAAAGGGAAACTGGTCAACTACACACAATATTTAAAAGTAAAAAGCAGGGGTACATGGGTGGCTCAGTGGGTTAAAGCCTCTGCCTTCGGCTCAGGTCATGATTTCAGGGTCCTGGGATCGAGGCTGCATTGGGCTCCCTGCTTGGCAGGGAGTCTGTTACTCCCTCTCCCTCTGCCCCTCCTCCCACTCATTCTCTCTCTCTCTCTCTCTCTCTCTCTCTCTCTCTGTCAGATAAATAAATAAAATCATAAAAAAAGAGAGAAACTGCCAGTAAGTGTTTGAAAAAAGGAAAAGCTTATACAATCAGTGTAAATGATAAAACAGTCATTAGTATTGATAGAAAGGAATAGTACACATAACAAATCCATATACATTTAGTATATGACTACCCTATGAAGTCTTAACGGGGTACAACAAATCAGTATAAAAGGATGGATTATCAACTCAATACCATTTTTTGAATAAAAATAAATACTTTATAAAATATACAAAAATAGAGTGCCTGGGTGGCTCAGTGGGTTAAAGCCTCTGCCTTCAGCTCAGGTCATGATCTCAGGGCCCTGGGATCCAGGCCTGCATGGGGCTCTCTGCTCAGCGGGGAGCCTGCTTCCTCCTCTCTCTCTCTGCCTGCCTCTCTGCCTACTTGTGATCTCTCTCTCTGTCAAATAAATAAATAAAATCTTTAAAGAAAAAAAGTAAAAAGCAGAATACCCAAGTCAATCGTTCACTGGATTGGTCATCTAAAAATTATCTACTTGGTGATTTGCCTAACTCTACCTTTCTTTGATTTTTTACTGTCCATGTATATTTTTCAGTTTTTACTTTTTAGTCTTTCTCCTTTATTGAAATTACAGGTATAATTTTATCATATATATGATATATATGTCATTTTAAACAGGTATATATATATAAATTTGATATTTGACAATGCTGGGCATAATTTAATGAGAAAATAAATTCAGTGGCAGATAAATCTGCCAGATTTAGAAAAATATAAATTTCAATAACCATGTTCTGCCTTTATGTTTTTAATTAAACAAGTGTTAAAAAAATAACAATTTTAGAAAACTCCAAGAAATTTCACATAATTGTTTCAGAACCTTAATCACATTGACAACTCTAGATGTTAACCTGATCTAATGGACTCTATAAAAATGTTTTGCAAGATATTGGATAGCCAAAGATAACTAAAACAGAGTAAATAAATATGTAAATAATAATAATATATGAACATAATTATTTGAAACATGAAGATAGCCACTGACCTAAAACTATAACATTAGAAAGAGCTCCTAAAATTAACCAAAAAGACACAGTGGAAACTTAAATGTCTATAGTTAACTGAAAAAGAGTGAATCCAAAAAAAGTTACCTACTGTATGATTTCAGTCATACAATATTCTGGAAAGGGCAAACCTATGGAGATTATTTATCCACTTATCTACTGAAGGACATTTTAGTTGATGCCAAGTTTGGGCAATTACAAATAAAGCAATTCCTTTGGGTAAAACTATCAAGGGCAGTGATTGCTGGATTGCATGGTAAAGGTACGTTTAGTGGTCCAAAAAACTCCAAAAATGTCTTCCAAAGTGGCTGTACTATTTTGCATCCCACCAGATTTTCTATCGCCCCACATACTCACCGCATTTGGTGTCAGTGTTCCAGATTTTGGTCGTTCTACTCAGTATGTTGTGGTATCTCTTGTTTTAGTTTGCATTTCTCTAACGTCATAGGACATAGAGCATCTTTTCACATGCTTATATGACTTCAAAGTCTTGGCCCAATTTTCATTAGGTTGTCCTCTTATCGTTGCGTTGTAAGAGATCGTTGGATATTTTGGTTAATGGTCCTGTATCAGATATGTTCTCCCAGTCCATGCTTGTTTTTTCATTCTCTCAATTCTCTTCAGACAGTTTGGGTGAAGGGACTCATTCCTGGGGCTTTCTATCTGTTGTCTTTCATGTTAACTCCCCATATTACCTTTTTTTTTTTCTTTGCCAATAAAAAACCCATTCTCTTGACGGCATATATTATTCTCATTGTTCTAGTTGTAGTAATTACTGTGTAATAGTATGAAGTTTGAAAGGGAGAAAAAACAGCTATTCCGTATCCAATGATTTTACAGAAATACTTGCTATCTTACTGCAAGATATTCTCTGCAGCTACTGTTCCTTATTTTATCACTGTTTGTATTGCCTTTTAAAACCTACGGAAAAAAGTTAATTACACCTTTTCATGACTAAGAAACAACTCTGAGTCTTCGTTGGAAGAAAAATGCATTGAAGTCAATTGAAGCCAAAAGAAAAAGATCACTTTTTATTTTCAGAACAACTCCTGGTCACAGGTCTTAGATAGTTTACACCTTCTTCAAGACCTGAACAAGCCCTCCAGCTATTCCTGGATTTCTCTAATTTCAAAGCCTGCTCCTAACTGAAGCCAAGTGATTTAGACTTAAAAGATTCCCACTGGTGAGGACTGGCCTCTGTTTACTTCTTTAAAACTTTTCTTCTCAATCATATGACTATGTGAATGCTGCACTTGTGAATGTATTTTACAAAATCACAGAATGCAAATAACAGAACATATTTTTAGAGATTACAAGGTCAATAAATCTGAAGCAGGGGAATCATTCATTTTCACATAGAATTGACAAATACATGTTTTTGTGCAAGTAGCATAAGACTGTGTGAGAGTATGTGTGTATGTATAAAAGTGGGGTCCTTCAGATGACAGAAGGGCTCCATCCATTCACTCTTTTTACTCACTTGGCCCCTTCAGCCAATCCTTGAGATTGCTCTGTATAACTCTCTGACAAGTCTAACACAATTGAAACTACTTACATAATTTGATATCTACCTGGATAGTTTAGGAAACTGACACAAAAGGTGGTAAGTTACTTAGTCAACATTCCAAATGCAATAACAAACAGATGGTGTATACATTCTAGGCATATTGAGCATTCTGATTTTGTTGCTGTTGTTGTCTTTACATAGTTCTTGGCTGGGCTAATTAACTGCAGTCTACTCTGGAATACAAATCTCAATCATCTAAAATGATGGTAGAAATGTTGGATTTATATATGTGTGTATATATTTTATATACATAAAATAAAAATATTAGCTTCAGGCAAAATTTTGTGGACCTCAAGTAACAGAATTCAAGCAAGTGTAAAGAAAGGAAACATGTTGAAATATCTCTTGTAAGTCAAATATAACAATCTCACAAATGACAAGAACTAGAAAATCATCACAAAGCGAGAACTCGGGCTTTTTTTCTCTTTAGGCTTACATTTTTGCTTTCAATTTATTATTTTTCCTAATATGCATGATTTAATTCTTCTCTTTGTTCAAGGAAAAAATGTAAACACAACACAGTGTCTAGTGAGAGCCATACTAGTTTTTAGCACCTGTTTCTACGCCAAATCGATGCAAATTTTCCAAAAGAAAGAATATGCCCAGTGAATTGTAATAGAGAGTTTCCTGTAAGATCTAAATAAGATAGTTCGTGGAAAATTCATAGTTTGCAGTCTGGTAAAAAGGAAACATTGGGCATGGAGGTGGAAAGTGAATAGACACAGAACAGGATTTTTCAGGCAATGAAAATACTTTCTATAAAATTATAATGACTTTTCATTTGCTCAATCCATAGAATATATAACACCAAGAGTGAAACCTAAGGCAAACTATAGACTTTGTGTGATTATGACGTATCAAGGTAGGTTTCTTCTTGGTAAAAAATGTACCATTCTGGTGCATGATGTTGGTAATGGGGGAGGCTGTGCATTCGTGAGGGAGAGGTTATATAGGAAATCTCCACACCTTCCTCTTAATTTTGTTATAAACCTAAAACTGCTCTAAAAATAAAGTCTTATAAAATATAATTAAAAATAAACCATGTATCTTCATTATCATCTTCATTGCCACCATCTTAGCCACACCCGTAATTAGGGGCAATCCTTCTAACTCTAACTTATGTGTGTATTCTAAGGTATATATGCAAACCCAGTATTGTACGTGGTTCCAGAAATAGAAAAATCCAAAAGATAATACTCCAGTACCACACTCCAAAAAGTGAAGTCTGCAAAACTTGTTTAGAAAAATAACTCAATAATGATCAAATGTAGACAATTTCAATTTATCAAACTGATGCCAGTTGCTCCTATGATAATATGAATATATAATCAATATTATACACAATCCCTGAGGATAGGAGTTCAGTCTTGACTTTGTTTTTTGTCTTACTATCTCTTATTTGGATTCTGACTCATTACAGTCTCTGGAAAAGCAGAAGTGTCTGTACTTAACCCAAAATAAGATCTGCATTTCATAAGTGTCATTGGCAATGTGCTATTTAAAAGTTGAAAGATTGCTAATTATTGGGGATGCTCACATGGTTGAGCCTGAATGTGAGAGTCAGTGCTGCTGCTCAACAAAGCAATGAGACAGTTTGAACAATTTTAAAGGATAGAATTGGAGGACTCAGAGCATCTGCAGCCTAAGGCTATGGCACGAAGCAGCCACAACATTACCTTGCCTAGAAACCACTGAACAGTTTAAAGTATCGTTATGGGAGTAGTGGGGGAAAGTGCTTAGAAGTGTTTGATTTTTAATATTTCTGAGTATACAAAAGATAAAAAGTATTGAGATGCAGCATTACCATATCTGAATCAATTTAGTGTCTGTATTACAAAATTGCTTTGGGTTTTTTAAAAGAGAAACAGTGGTGGAAACATCAAAGGAAAAAAGTATCACTTTTTTCACATTAGAACATCCTGAGAGTTTACAACTGAATATGTTTTTTTTATTTTTAATTCAGAAACACATAGATACAGAGACAAAGACGAGCTAATGCCTTGCTTTCAAATTTAATGGCACACTTAACAAAATCACACCCAGTAAAACAGGCTATGAAGTTTTGTTCCTCTGAACTGCATGATTATGATTATATCTCATTAATCCACAGAGCTCAGTTGGGCTTTCTTAGTATTTGTGGCTTCAGTCTTTTCAATGAGTCAGGGGCACCATGGGCTCTGTCACCCTGGAAGCTTTCTTAAAATGATTGCTGCTTAATAGCCCTCACATTGGAATTGTTTACTGCCAACAGTTGAAATTAACTGTAGTGCCTGTTAGCCCAAGAGAAACAAAATTTTTAAATTAGAGCCTCAGCATTTTTCATTTCTCATGGAGCCCTTACATCAAATGCATTCACAAAGAGGTGAGGAGAAGGCATTGAGCAGTTCAATTTGTTTTAGCTAAGTTTTAATAGGGTACTATGGCTGTCTCCTTTCCGTAAGTGAGATCTCAACAGTAGCCAACAAGGACAACAGCATTAAAACTCAACCCTACTGGTATTAATAGTCAGTCTGGGGTGCAGACTCCATCTTCACACACCAGAGGAACTTCCTTTTTTTTTTTTTTTTAACTGAGAAAACAATGCTGGCAACTTTTTAATGTAGACTGAGAAAAATGTGTAAGATTTGAAAGGCAGAGTTAGATCTCGCTCCTCATGTTTATTATAGGAAAAAAAAATGATGTGGGTTCAAGAGGCCAGTTCTATCTTCCTAGAATGAGGCATGCCGAATACCTCAAGCAGACTGTGTACCATTAACTGAATGCTAGAAAAGATACAGCATATTTACCTACCTCCTCCTTATGGGCTCTAGTTTATCATTCCACAGAAGGTACTATTACCTTCATTTTAAAGATGAAAAAAATAAGGTGCAGAACTGAAATAAATTGTTCAAGGTCAGATAGGCAATTGATGGTGAAGCTTGAACCCACATTCATCTCACTCTAATGCCATAAAGCATGTGTTTTTCATGTCAAACTATTTTCTATCGATTTTTTTCCATCAAAATAGCCATGTTTTGACAATTCAATGAATTTGGCATATTTATAAAATTCTAAAGTCATCACCACATATCACCAAATCAAATTTTAGAACATTCCCATCATCTTAAAAAGAAATCTTGTGCCCAGTTAGTATCACTCTTCACTTCCAGCCCTCATCCTAGGTAACCGTGCACTTTCTATCTCTATAGATTTGCTTTTCCTGCTCAGCTCATGTAAATAAAATCATGCATATGCATTTTTTCATGTCTGATTTCTCTCACTGACCATAGTGTCCTAAGAATTTTTGAAGGTTAACTTATTTTTATTATATTTGCCTAAATATCTCACAGAACAATATTAAAAAACTGAGTTCAAAAACATCAGAGTTATAATCCTTTATACTTGCAATTTAATCTCTCTTGGGATTTAAAATAACGTGTAGCACTGAAATCTAAAGATAGAGTTTGTTTATTTTTTTCTCTAATTACATTCTTACAATAATATTAGTTGGTAATGAACTTGATTGAAATGTACCAATGAATCCTACGAAAATGAGAATTAACAAGATAGCATGAGCAGAAGTTATACAAAAGATTCCTAATGTAGTTCTTATTACCATAACATATGTAAAGATTCCTTCTGATTATAAAATTCCATATTTCCTCAAAATATTCTTTGTTATCATCAAGCTATTAAAGTCACAAAATATAAAAAGGTATATTTTTACATTAGTTTATTTTAAATGTACATGAGTGGGACTGAAAAAAATGTAGGTGGGTAGTATTGAAAATTGACATTTATAGTTATGTAATAAGAAAAAAAGCACAAGCGCCAGAGCAATCTTGAAAAAGAAGAACAAAGCAAGAGGTATCACATGTCCTGATTTCAAACTATACTGCAAAGATATAGTAATCAAAACAGTATGGTACTGCATGAAACAGACACATAGATCAATGGAATAGACTAGAGAGTTCGGGAATAAATCCACACATATATGCTTAATTAATCTACAACAAAAAAGGCAAGAATATAAGATGGGAAAAATACAGTGTCTTCAATTTAAAAAAAAAAGACAGTGTTGGGAAAACTGAACAGCTACATGTAAAAAAAAAAATGAAACTGGTCTGCTTTCTTATACCACATACAAAAATAAATGGGTTAAAGACTTAACATAAGACCAGAAACCATTTAATTCTTAGAAGAAAACATAAGCAATGAGTTCTTTGACATTGGTCTTAGCAATAGGTTTTTAGACTAGTCTACTCAAACAAAGGCAACAAAAGCTAAAATAAACAAATGAAATTATATCAACTAAAAAGCTTTTGCAGAGTGAAGGAAACCATCAATAAAAAGAAAAGGCAACCTACTGAACAAGAAGATACCTGCAAATAATATATACAAAAAGGGGTTAGAGACTAAAATATGTAAATAACTTAAACAACTTAGTATCAAAAAGCGCAAACAACCTGACTTCAATACACATTTTCCCAAAAGACATACAGGTGTCCAACAGGCACATGAAAAGATGTCATTCACTATCAGGGAAATGGAATTCAAAACCACAATGAAATATCATCTCACACCTGTCCAAATGACTATTATCAAAAAGCTAAGAAATAACAAATGTTGGCCAGGGTGTGGACAAAAGGGAACCCTCATGCACTGTTGGTGAGAATGCAAATTAGCGCAGACACTATGGAAAACAGCATAGAAGTTCCTTAAAAAATTACAAATAGAGCTACCATTTGATCCAGCAACTGTACCTCTGGGCACTTAGCCAAAGAAAAAGAAAATGAAAATAGAAGCACCCCTATGTTCACTGCATCATTATTTACAATAACCAAAATATGGAAGCAAGCTCAGTGTGTACTGAAAGATGAATGGATAAAGAAAATAAACAAAACAGAAATAGATTCATAGATAAAGGAAACTCTTGGTCACCAGAGTGGCAAAGCTGGGTTGGGCAAAATAGCTGAAAGGGATTAAGAGATACAAACTTCCAGTTATAAAATAAATAAATCATGGTGCTACCATGCATAGCCTAAGGATTGCTGTCAGTAATATTTTAATAACTCTGCATGGTCACAGATAGTTACTAGACTTTTATAAGAATCATTTCGTAATATATGAAAGTATCAATCACTATGATGTACATCTGAAATAAATCTGATATCATATGACAATTATACTGCAACTTAAAAAAAGGCATAATTGTCTTAGACAAAAATACTGGTCAATTGTTCTTCTTAAGAAATATGAGTAAAGGGTGCCTGGGTGGCTCAAAGGGTTAAACCTCTGCCTTCAGCTCAGGTCATGATCTCAGGGTCCTGGGATCGAGTCCCACATCGGGCTCTCCGCACAGTGGGGAGGCTGTTTCCCCCTCTCTCTGCCCACTTGTGATCTCTCTCTATGCCACATGAATAAATAAAATCCTTAAAAAAAAGAATTATGAGTAAAAATATGGTTGCTTCCAATTCTCAATTCAGCCACACTTTAATTATATGGAGGTTGTAGCTGTGATAACTATAGCCCAAAAGTCATTGTTGTTAAATACCAAAAGATACAAACAAAAAAAAAATTACTGATGAATAGGTATAAATATATTCCAAGGGAAAACAAACTATAAAAGAGAAAATAAAAAAGACATAACCATTTCACAACCAAGAAAAAGATCTTCATCCTGGAGACCCTGGATAGAGTCCCACATCAGGCTCCATGCTCGGCGGGAAGCCTGCTTCTCCCTCTCTCACTCCCCCGGCTTGTGTTCCCTCTCTGGCTGTGTTTCTCTCTGTCAAATAAATGAAATCTTTAAAAAAAAAAAAAAAAAAGGAAAAGATCTTCACCAAAAATGAAGCAAACAAACCAAATAGGTGGAATGAAGCTTGAAGCCCCAAAGCAAATACAGGTAGCTAAGAGCTAGATATCTTCATAGTAAAAGAAATACAAAAAACAAACATATGATGAATGTTCACTGCAAGAGATTGGGACAAGACTCCTTACCAATACTATGAGGCTGAATGAAGCTGTGCCCACTGCCTAGGATTATGAGGTCTGTAATGCCACCATTTAGGGAGACACAGATACAGTCTCCAAACCAATATTGGTCAGGTACTCTGGACATGGGGGCATCCTGTGGTATTGAGTAGATTCAACAGTAAAATAATATGAGGGGATGGTAAATTTTGCTTCTTCTGTAGGAAGGTGTGAGTTTCAAAGGAGATTTATTGACTTGGCACAAAGGAGGTTTTCAATTCAATTTATGGTTATTGTCAGGATCTCAGCCTAGCTGGAGGGGCTGAGCTGCCAGCTAACAGGAGAAGTCAGTTAAAGCAACAAGCCAAAAATGAGAGGTACTCTTGGAATGGTGTAGCAAGACCCTAAAACCAAAGGAAGAACAGACTCATTCTGTGTCATTTCTCCCCGTGGAACTTTGCACTAGTCAAGGGTCAGCACAGAAGTGGAGATGGGAGAGTCCCCACATACCGCACATCCATGTCCTTTTCTCACTTTTTTGAGGTGTAACTGGCAAATAAAATGATATATATTCAATGTGTACATGTGATGATCTGACATATTGGATACTCATTGTGAAATGATCAACGTAAGTAAATGAACACATCCATTGCCTAACGTGGGTACCTTGTTGTGTTGTGAAAATGCTTAAGATCTACTCCTTAGCAAATTTCAAATACATAATGGAGCATTTTTAACTATAGTCACCATGTTGTACATACTGAGGTTTTAACTAGAGTGTATCAGGCTGAATTCTAGTAGTTACATAATTCTGATTCACCAGAAGTTCTGTTTTCATTATTTATTTAATAATCTCAAAAACATTTGAGGAGAAAAATATGTGGTTGACTTTTTTTTTTGCAGTTTTTTTTTTTGTAGCTAAACTGAAATGGTACAGCTGACACTCAAATCTAGATCTATCTTATCTATCTTCCTCTATATACATGCTTTTAACAAATATACAATAGCTTCCTCGTAAGTAGAAACAGCCTCAGCTTTGTAGAACTGCCAATTTTTTTTCCCCTCCTTTTTACAAGATGTACTTGCAACCACAACCTGGATAGAAAATGGGAGAAGAACATGCAGAATCGTGTGATAACAGCACTGGATGTCAGAGCAAAGTCGTTCCCTGGAAAGATTTATGATAGGCACACAACCTAGCAAAATGAGGGAACCCATTCATTCAGCTATGCATTCTAATTATTAGCTGCAAACTAAGCATCATCTTGAGTGTGAGAAAAGTGTGAAGAGTGACTAAGCCATCACTTATCCCAGATGCGTCTCAAAATATTTAAAGCACTACATGTCTAATTACTTTCTTCTAGGCTTCAGGGCTGCAGTACTATTTTTCTATATAATTAACTTGTAAAGACAAAATATTATATTTTATTTTCAAAATTAGGGAGAAGAGCTTATTAGGAGAGGTATCAAGCTTAGATAAATAAATCCTTTGCTTTTGTTTTAATATATTATAATATATATTAGTAATAATATTCTTATGTATATTAAAATAAGGACCACTGGAAGAGAAAATGGCTTGCTACAGAATACTGAATGTTGCAATTCTTTTTATTTATTTATTTGACAGAGAGAAACACCCTAGAGAGGGAACACAAGCAGGGGAGTGAGAGAGGGAGAAGCAGGCTTCCTGCTAGGCAGGGAGCCTGATGTGGGGCCCCATCCTAGGACTCCAGGATCATGGCCTGAGATGAAGGCAATCACTTAACCAACCGAGCCACCCAGGCGCTCCCTGAATGCTGCAATTCTATTAAGCAAGGGTTTCCCTGTTTCCTTAAAGCAACTTAAAAGATTCTGGATTCTATTTATGTAAGCTGTTTCATAAAGGAGAAACATATACATTGTTTATTAGAATGATGCATGTCTTCTTCCTTGTATATTTGTAGAAAACATGTTCATAGTCAACGCTGTGTATTATAATTTTTTCTACCCAGAAGAAAGTTTAAAGGCAAATAAAACTCAGATTAATAAGCCCCAAACACAGGCGCCTGAGTGGCTCAGTTGGTTAAGCGACTGCTTTCGGCTCAGATCATGATCCTGGAGACCCAGGATCGAGCCCCACATTGGGCTTCCTGCTCAGCAGGAAGACTGCTTCTCCCTCTCTCAGTCCCTCTCTGCTTCTCTCTGTCAAATAGATAAATAAAATCTTAAAAAAAAAATAAGCCCCAAACAAAGAACACCCCCAAACAGGACCTGAAAAATTTATGTAGATTTCAATAGTTCACTTTGAATATAAGGAGCCTGATAACCTAGTTAAAAACTCTGCATGTGATTTTTCAGGCCCAACCATAGACTAGTACAAAGGCTTTACTAGCAGGCTTCATGGGGGAAAGCTGCACACCCTCACAGCAGAGAGTCACCGTCAAGGACATAGGCCCTTCTGTGAATTTGCATATCCACATATTTGCACTCTTTGCCTATGCACTTTCACTCCTGTTTCATTATCTCGGACCTCCAGAGTTCTCCTTATGAGGTGGGGGAAAGAGAGGAAAATATTGAAGATACTTTTCTCCTCTCTGATTCAGGATTCAGTACTTTCCCTCTCCAGGCCCTCTTCTGTTGCTTACCCAAGATTGTAGGAGTCTTGTTCAGAATTCCCTGGGCAGTGAGAGGATGCCTACATCTGTGCTGATCCCCCCAACACTCACCTGTGAACCAGTTCAAGTTCACAGGGGTGGGGGAGATGGATTGGGGGCAAGCAGGCACAATCTTTGGTTTCAGCTCTTGTTTACACAATCACAGTAAATTATTAAAGGTTTGACTATTACTTTCATTTTGGATTTGTTGCTTTGATCAGCTACTTGAACACCTGAGAATTCAGTGCTTTCCAGCGCAGCCGTGGGCTCTTCAGAGGTTCTAAAAAGTCTTTCTAAAAGTATCAGTCACTGATGTAAGGTTTCTGTTTCCACTGACCAGAAATTTACAGAGCACCCCCCGTGGACGACCCTGCTAAGTGATGGACCCCAAAACAGAAGAGGTCAAAGTCCCTACTTGGGAATCAGAAAAGTCAGTTTCCCCAACTTGGGATAGCAGAGAAAAGTGGAGAAAAGACTTCACCAAGGAAGAGTTGCTTATAAACCCTGGAGAGGCAACTTTCCAGAAAATGTAACAAAGAAGCAAAGTCAGATTAACATAAAGGGAATATAGTGTTATGTCATAACTGGGACTGGGATACTTTTATCCAGAGAATGTTCTGCATATAGGTGAGACAGGTGCTGTTATACATGGGTAAAGAAGTCAGATGCAGACTTCTGCCCTTCTGCTCCAATGCAGATTACACTATCTCCACGAACTGCCTGACTTGTGACTTGAGATGCTTCTCTGAAGATGTCCACTCTTTCCATGAATACAGATGTTCTTCACTGTGATTATGTCAGTGAGGTCTTACTAAAGTGTGTGAAACTGGCCTTCATTTTCTTTAATGCGAAGACATATTTAATCAAATTAACACTAGTTGAATTAAGATAAAAGACTAAAACTATCTTTTGGTGTGAAGAGGGTATCTGGATGTAAAACTAGGTGCAGAAAAGAAAGCTAGCTTGGATGGAGAAGGGGAAGGGAGCCCTCGCCACTGCCATCTGGAGGTAAGTCAGGAAGCAGCAGGAAAGGAGAGGAGGCATACATAGGGAGGAGAGAGAAACCAAAGGGAATTCATTACCCTACAATTTTAATAGTCCCCATACTGTTTGCAACAAATAATGTGGATGCAAAATGCCAATTACAATGGGGCTGAAATCTAAAGGCATCACAGTATGTTCACTGGAGTTCAGTTACTCAATGTCAAGTTTGTGCTAGTGGTTACTTACATTTATATGCTACATATGAATATATGAATATTATATAGGTATGTATTTATATATATGCAAGTATGTATATACATACATAAATAGTTATGAGTAGTGATAAGGCTTACAATGAGAGCCACTCCAAAATAATATCATATTGGTGGCCTGTTTCTCTAACTGATAGAATTCTCAGACTAATACAATCCAAAACAGTTTTCCAGAGTTATGTGTTTGGGTGCTTACTTTGCCAACATTCACAATTCCTGTTACAGCCGGTATGTCCCAGCTCTCCCAGACACCCTGTCAAAATAATGAGATGGTGAAAATGCAAAGTGTACATCTCGATGTTCAAGACTCATATTGGGCACTTGGGCTTTTGCATGTGTCAAAGTGGGTATGTCCAAGGAATGATTTTGTTTTGACAGACATCTCCCACCTTCTTATCCATCACCACTTCAAAAGTACAAATGCCCTATAATGATATATTAAAACTTCAAGGTCAAAGAATACAATTTGAGTTTATCTGAATGTGGACTGTACGTAAATGACCACAATTTCCCTAATGGACAATATAATTTAAGTAACAGTAAGACAGAGAGCAAAACTTTCAACAATTAAAGCACATTTTGGGAGATATTATGTCATAATACCAAATGCCAGGTTTTCCTTATCTCAGATTCTTCCTCTCAAGAAATAACATTTCCATATAATCCAAAAATATTTAGATTAACACAGTTATTTTTATGCCAAAGGAGTGTGCATCTTATTTCTTTTAGCAAATAGCTAATTTTTTTCTCGTTTATTTACTTCTTTCTTAACCAACTTTAACAAGAACTATATAGTCCACACTGCTTCCTTCTTCTAGAAGAACTGAAAATGTCTCTCATGTTGTTCCAGTGATTATGCAGTTGTTCTGAATTCCTCCTACTTCTCTCACGATTTTCTTCCAATAAATTATTTTACTCTCTCACATCTTTACAGCCTATAAAAGTACTTACATACAGACACAAGATCTGCAGTAAATCTTTTACAATTGATTCAAGTCTTCCCAATCTTCTTGAGTTAGGAATCTATCTACTCTTGGGGCACCGGGGTTGCTCAGTCAGTTAAGCGTCCGAGTCTTAATTTCAGCTGAAGTCATGATCTCAGGGTCTTGAGATAGAGCCCCATTCTGGGCTCTATGTTCAGTGGGGAGTCTGCTTCCCCTCTCCCTCTGTCCCTTCCCTCCAAAAAATGTTTTAAAAATCATAGAAAAAAAAAAGATTTTTTCGTGGTCTACATCTGCTCACTATGCTTTCAAAACTATCCTTTTAAAAAGCTTGATTATATCCCTAGCACTTTGATTGCTTTCTTGATAGTTACCTTGTCATACTCAATATTTTAAAAGATTTCTCACACTTTTAAGCTTTCTCTTTAATGACATTTCAGGTACATCTCAGTTTTTCAAAAATAGTATTTATTTTGCCCTTCCATCACTTCACTAGATAATGTGGATTCTCCAGTCTTTCAGGTTGATTCCCTTTATTTATTATCAGTAAGGGATTGAGTCATTTATCACTCCAACTCTGACCATTGAAATGAGCCACTTTGTGCATATTTTCAGTAAGAAAATATCCAATCGTGGACCATGTATGCTCCTTCCAAGTCTTTCCAGATGATCTTACCATTCATTTGCTCCAAGTACTGGAACATGTTTCTGCCTCCCTACTTCCTCCATGCCCTGGTATTCTGGCTCACCAGTTCCATTTCAAGCCATACCGTTTGGGTTACCAACCTTGGTTTCTCACTTAACCCTTGGATTGTTTCTCAAGTTATAGCTCACACCCAGATGCAGACAAGCCACTCTTCTTATATGGACTTGGTTTCAAAGATCAAGAAAGTGAGACATTTTTGAACACCGAGCTCCATAACAGTGATATTTATCTACCCTCAATGAAGACCACAGGATCTGTATGCCTACTTTCTTTACTAATATGAGGCCTTAAAGAAGTTCTATGCTATTTCTGATAAGTCAGCTGCTCATCTTACTATGCTTTGCTGCACAAATTGTTTTGCTCTTGTTGCTTCCAAGATTTTTGGTTTGTCTGTGTCTTTCAACTATTTGTGCTGTCTGGTTGCAGATGTTATTCCCTACAGTGTTTGCTGGTTTTCTTAGATGTGTACATTAAGGTTTCTTTCCAATGTAGAAATTTTTCAGTCATCATTTCTTCAAATATGTTTCTGCACTTTTTCTCTCTTCTCTTCTAGTTTAGACCATCATGGGTGGGTTGTCAGGCTCCCTGGTGTCCCAAAGTTCCCCAAGAAATTATTCATGTTCATTTTTTCTCTCTTCTTCAGATTGCATAACTGCTTCTGGGCTAGCCTCAAGTTTACTCATTATTTCTTCTGCAGCTGAGCCCCTCTAGTGATTTTTGTTTGTTTGTTTGTTTTTTACTTTAGGTATTGAACTTTTCAACTTTAGAATTTCTATTTTGTTCTTTTGAACATATTTTTTATCTCTTGCTGCCTTCATTAATTTCTTGAGTTACTGTCATCAACTTTCCTTTAAATCTTAAACATGGTTTTCTTCAAAAAAAATTGTATATACATATATACAGTGTGTATATATATTAAATATCATATTT
Organism: Spilogale gracilis; assembly: GCA_004023965.1. Taxonomy (NCBI): domain Eukaryota; kingdom Metazoa; phylum Chordata; class Mammalia; order Carnivora; family Mephitidae; genus Spilogale; species Spilogale gracilis. The sequence goes on along the minus strand of PITA01000843.1, from coordinate 130,703 downwards.
AATACAATATTTAATACAATCTTGACTCTGCTATTAGCATTTTGTATATTTCTTTAACCTCACTTTCCAGGTTAGTAGTAGAATTGCATAATACTTGAATTTAAAACAGTGGGCATTTTTAAAGCATCCTTTGCAAATATCTGAAGAATGTAAATTGAATGACAGGAATAGACAGAATGGGAGATGTTATTTACTGGCTATAGGGAGTACTTAATACAATATTTAATATAATCTTGACTCTGCTATTAGCATTTTGTATATTTCTTTCCAATAATTGTTTTCATTAATGTATTTGTATGTGTATATATGTATATATATGTGTATTTATGCTTACATACATAAATTTATATATACGTAATTGAGAATAAGATAACATATATAGCCTTACGTCTTTGCATTTTCATCTGATCTGTGCCTTCAGTGTTTTTACTTAGCATTAAAAATTAACCAAAATTTGATTTCTATTTAACATGTAACTATTCATGTATGCAGCACATTAGTCATACAATTCCACATTGTGCACCATTACTTTTATTTTTCCTTTAGAATTTTCATTCACCTAAATATCACTCTGATGAACAGCCTTTGAATAAAACCTTAGCTTGTATCTCTGATTATTTCTATCACTATTTCTACGGGAAAGTCTTGAATAGGTAGTTAAGGGCTAAATAAGGTTTCTAATACATAATTCAAAATTTGGTCAGGTAATATTTTATACTCCCCAAAAATATTATGCAGGGACTCATCTTCTCCTAGTTCTCCAAGATGTTTGGTTTTTACATAATAAAAATATAAAAACAACAAAACAGCTTTACATATTTTACACTTGAATTAATTCTTGTTTTCTCAAATCAACTCTGTATTTTCCATGAAAAGCATGAGTCCAAGAGGTGAAGAATAAGAAATTAAAGTTCAAATTATTAGTATTGCTTTCCAAAAAGGCATTTAAAATTCTCTGCTATTTGTATTTATATTAGAAAACATCCTTTTTAAATGTCAGTGAGCTTGCTTTAGAAATGCATTTCCTTAAGCATCCTTATTAATATTTCTCACCTTATTTTAATAAAACATATCTAATCAAGATGTTTTATATTTAATCTAAATATTGCATATAAATCAAAATATATTAATCTTGTGCATGCAATCAGAACATTAGAAATTTTAGAGCTACATAACTATTGATTTATTGAGAGATGTCAGCCACCAAAAGTAACAAGTAATGAGATGAGTACAAATAATTTATGCTGGGTAAATTCTAATCATATTTTTTAAAATTATTGTGTGGGTAAATGAACACACACAACTCTGATGAACTACTCTTTTTTAACTGGAACAGTCTCAGATGTATTTAAAATATTGAGATTTTATTTAAATTAATATTTATAGTCCTTCCTTAAGAAAACATTTTAAATATTTCGGTCTCATTGCCAAAGGGGAAAAAACAACCTCATCAAGTGAGATTATTTTAATTATCATTCTATTTTGCTGTTAAAATGGCAAGAGATATATTTAGTTTAACAGATACCATAAAAGAATATGTCCTTTTTGACTATATTAAGATTTTTTAGGTCTTCTCTTTTTTCCTTGGGTAGTCATGGGGTATCGCTTTGGGGGAGCAATTTCTAACTACAGTTATACACGTATATTTCTAACGACAGAATACTATATATTATATAGATTATACATATATAGCCAGGCATATATTATGGCATATATTATACATATACATTTATGGTAAATACATCTGTCTTTTATGAAACTTAAGAAAATGGCAAAAAAATAGAAAATGTTGATTGAAGGCAAATTATCTTGCATTTTATAATAACATCTAATTTAAAATCTCTATGTCAGGGCCTAAATCAACATTTTTGAATTTTAATTGATACTAAATAATATATTCTTCAGCATAGTAATATAAGCAGATTCAAATTTAATATATTTCCTAGGAAACACATAAGATTTACTCTTAGGAATATGTGTGTGAAAAATAAGAAAATCTGTGTGATGTTTTAGAAATGAAACCAAAATGAATAGGACTCATATCAAAACATGCCAATCAATTTTTTACTTTTTTAAATTCACTGCTGCCATATGAAGTGATTAAAGTAGAATTTAAAAGACATATATTCTATTTTTTAATTTGTAAAACATTATCTGACTTGGAAGATGGGTTAAAGTAATAAGAATATTTGTAAAACATTATAAAGAGATTTCAACTATTACTGTGCATCTATGTATTAAAAGAGTATATGGAATGAAGCTATATGTATCCTTTTATATTTTCTTCTTCAAGGTGAATATAAGACAAATAGGAGAAAGACTAATGTGGTAAATATGCATTATTTTAAGGTTCATAAAGTTCTGTATCCTCATTTTCTGCTTCTTCTCACTCACACATATCTTCTCCACTGTTATGATTAATTGTGCAGAAACACATAAGATCGACAGTGAATTAACCACACCTGCAGGTTTTTCAGTTACATAAAGAAGAAACTAGACAGTACTTAAACACTCCAACAATACATCAGAGAGACAATAAAGCAAAAGATTGATTAGCTACTTTGGTATCAAGATGATGAAGTAAAATTACTAATTTGTTGAATTTTTCAATTATTTGTTAATTATCTTTTCCTTTGTTTAGTTTGCAGTATGTTTAAAGAAATAATTTTATGATATGGTTGTGTAATCAAATAGCATGAATCTTTTGAGTTTTCCTAATGACAATATTAATGTAAAATAGTATATAAATCTAAAAACATGTCATGGGACCCCCGGATGGCTCAGTCGTTAAGCATCGGTTCAGGTCATGATCCTGGAGTCCCGGGATCAAGCCCCACATGGGGGAATCCCTGCTCATCGGGAAGCCTGCTTCTCCCTCTCTCACTCTCCCTGCTTGTGTTCCCTCTCTAGCTGTGTTTCTGTCTGTCAAATAAATAAACAAAATCTAAAAAAATAAATAAATAAAAGCATGTCAGGTTTTGTAGCAATTCCGAGTTTTACAGACTTTTCATATACTTTATACATCACAGTTCTTCAAAAAGCTGTGAAATTCGATAAAAAATTCACATGAAAATATATGAGACCCAAAGATATGTATTTAGTTAGGTAGAGTGAGCCTAATAGACACAATGGAAAACTCAGAAAATCTCTAAGGCAGGGCAATGGTCATGGCCTCTCATGAGAAAATACTTTTTTTTTTTTAAGGTTTTATTTATTTACTTGACAGAGAGAAACACAGCTAGAGAGGGAACACGAAGCAGGGGGAGTGAGAGAGGGAGAAGCAGGCTTCCTGCCTACCAGTGAGCCCGACGAAGGGTTTGATCCCGAGATTTCAGAATCATGACCTGAGCTAAAGGCAGACACTTACTGACTGAGCCACTCTGGTGCCCGAGTGTTGTTTCCTTCCCAGGTACTAGGTTATATATACTTTATATGAGATAAATGAAAGGAAAGAACTATGAAATATATGTTGCATTTTATAATCATATGTAAACTGAGTGATAATTATCACAAATAATATTTTAGGGAAGTGAAAAATTTTTATGAATTTAAGTCAGTAGTGAAGTCTTTGTAGAGGAGAGAGGCACTTGATGTTTAAGAACATATGGTGATTTGCATCAGTAAAGATCAGGAAAGTACTGCACCAAGAAAAGCAAAAAATAATTAGTGAGTATATGAGGAAGACAGTGAAAGGTCTGGTTTAGGACGTCTGAGCTGTGGCACAGAAAGAAAATATAGATCAACAGGTGTATAACTGGATTAAAGATGTACTCAGGATGCACTACATCTGCAGATGAAAATACCTTTATTTTATCTGTAACTGATTTGATCCTCAAGGCCAACTCAGGGGGCAGTGGGAATACTAAATTTTACTCTAGTCCACTGAACACACTTAAAGGTTGGTCTAAGCATTGTTCATTCCCTGAGTTGTATCTCTCTCTGCACCTCTCCACGGTGATGTGGAATATTGACTTATACATCTTATTAGCAGCAAAAGGGAAAGAGAACCTCAAAACATCACGGAATCCTCATGTTGCCTGATCTCTGTTGTGTAGTCACTGGTCTGATCTACTCTGTGAAGCGGTAACCACTAAGATATAAATGATCTCTATCACAAGCCTTTTGCCGGGGCTTGCTGCTGAATCTGTGAATGGTGAGATCTGTGGCCTCAAGTCTTTATGTCCCATGTTCCAAGGCATTCACCAGCTCTCTCTCATGTTCTAGGCAGTCACCGCTTCCAGTCTTCTAGGATAGGCTACTTCATTTGATCCTTGTCTTCGTTAGCCTCAAGCGCTTCTGGTGGTTTTGATTTCTGCTATTTTCTGTATTACTAATTGGAAGTATCTTGGAAAATTTGGGTCTAATTCAGGCCAAAGGAGAATATGACAGTGACTCCTGAAAATGACTCAATAGCTGTCTTCATGCTACATAATTATCCTTTACTACCAAATTAACTTTGAGATAACCATGAAGAAGCTATCCCAGGTTACTACTAAGATTGAATTGCTATTTCCTTATAGATTCAGATTACACTAATGCAAAAATCTCATGTCTTTTATATTTCCTTTATTTAACCTGAAACTTTCCTTCGACCAAAAGAGAGAGGAGAGAAGAAACAACACTTATCAGTCTGTCTTTTCTAGTTCTGTTTTTTTCCTCCGCACAGTTCCTTGGACCAGAAAGGGCACAATAACTCCCTCCCAATGCCTGTATTTTGAGGAACTCATATGTAAATTTCATGTTACCTCATTAAATCTGACCTAATATATTCATTACAACCAGTAAGTTTAGTAAGTTCATTTTTCAGGTAAAAACTTCGAAGATCACGTCTTGCTTCAAAGTTATATTTATACTAAATAACTATTTCTCCTTATTTCATCCCTAGTTTAACAGTTCTCCTGGCTTCTCAACCTCTGTCCATTTATCTCTCCCTGATTCCAAAGCAGGCAGACATCTTGATTTAATGCAAAAATGTATACAAAGAATGTAGAAGATAAAAGCACAATGATATATTCAAAATATTATTCCAATTGCAAGATTATTACTGTAAACTAGGTAAAAGACATGCAAGATCTTTTATTTCCCCTACAATTGTGTGTGACTCTACAATGATCTTAAAATAAGCCATCTCAATTCACATAGAAAAAGCATTAAACAAAATTCAACATCCATCCATAATAAAAATACTCAATAGACTAGGAATAGAATAAGACGAGGACAACATAATAAAAGCCATATGTGAAAAGCCCACAACTAACATAATTTTTAATGTTGAGTAACTGAGAGTTTTTATATATAAAACAAGGATATAGCAAGGATGCCTACGGTCACCACTTCTATTCAACATAATACTAGCAGTTCTGCCAGAGCAATTTGGCAAGAAAAAGAAATAAAAGGCATCCAAATTGGAAAGGAAAAAAATACAATTATCTCTGTTTGCAGATGATGTGATCTTATATGAAGAAAACCCTAAAGATCCCACCCCCCAAAAAGCTGTCAGAACAAATGAATTCAGCAAAGTAGCAGGGTTCAAAATTGACACCCCAAAACTAGTTCCATTCCTATACACCAATAATAAATAATTTGAAAAAGTAATTAGGAAAACAGCTCAATATAGAATAGTATCAAAAACAATAAATACTTGGGAATTTAGCAAGGAGGTAAAAGACTTGTGCAGTGAAAACCACAAAATATTGCTGAAAGAAATTGAAGACACAAACAGAAATATATCTTATGTTCATGTACTGGAAGACTTAATATTGCTAAGATGTCAATACTACTTAAAGCAATCTACAGATTCAATACAATCCCTATCAAAATCCTAATGATGATTTTGGAAGAAATAAAAAAAAATCCCATCATAAAATTCATATGGAATCTCAAGTAACCCTTCATGGCCAAGACTATCTTGAAAAAGAACAAACCTGGGGGACTCATGCTTTCTGATTTCAAATCTTATTTCAAAGCTACAGTAACCAAAACACTGTGGTATTGACATAAATACGGACATAGAGACCAAAAAGAATAAAAAAGAGAACCCAAAAATAAAGTCTTACATATAGAGTCAAATGATTTTTGACAAGCATACCAGTACCTAACAACATATACAAAAATAAACTCCAAGTTGACCAAAGACTTATACGGAAGACCTAAAACTATAAATTCTTAGAAGAAAATACAGGGCAAAATTTCATGACACTGGTATTGGCAATGCTTTTTTGGAAAAGACATAAAAGGCAAAAGCATCAAAATAAAAATAGATTGAACTTTATGAAAAATTTTTAAAAATTTGTGTTTCAAAAGTACTATCTACAAAATAAAAGGCATACTACACAATGGTAGAAATTATTTGCAAATTTGGTAAAGGATTAATAACCAGAATAGACAGAGAACTCCAAAATCTCAACAGTATAAACAACAAAAACAAACACCCCCCCCTAAAAAAAAGATCACCCTGTTCAAAAATGGGCAAAGGAGTTGGATAGAAATTTCTCTAAAGAGAGGCATACAGAAGGCCAATAAGGAAATCAGTAAGATGTTCAGCATCATTAAATATTGAGGAAGTGCAAGTCAAACTACAATGAGATTATCATCTTACTACACCCATTAGGGCGTTTCCTATCAAAAATAACACAGAACAATAAATGCTGGTGAGGGTGTGTAGAATTTGAAACCCTTGTGCACTGTTGTTAGGATGTACAATGATACAGCCACTGTGGAAAACAGTATGGTAGTTCTTAAAAATTAAAAAGAGAATGATCATATGATTCAGCAATCCACTTTAGGGTATATACCCAATATAATTTAAAGCAGGGTCTCAGAGAGATATTTGTATACTCATGCTTATAGCAGCATTATTCACAATAGCTAAATGTGGAAGCAACCCAAGAGTCCATTGGTAGATGACTCTACAAGAAAATGCTGTATATGCATACCACAGGATATTATTCAGCTTTGAAAATAAAGAAAATTCTACAGTATGTTACAACATTGATGAACCTTGAGGACCTAATGCTAAGGGAAATAAGCAGTCACAAAAAGGCTAATACTGTATGATTCCATTATATGAGGCACTTAAGAGTAGTCAAAATCATAAAGACAAAATATAATGATGGTTGCCAGAGGCTGGGGAGAGGAGAATAGGGGAGTTATTGTTTAATGGTATAGAGTTTCAGTTTTATAAGATAAAAAACTATTACAGGAAAAGATGGTGGTGACGGCAGCATAGTACCATGAAAGCATTTACTACTGTTCAGGATGGTATACTTTATGTCTGTTTCACAACAAAAAATCTGGACAATAATGAATAAATATCTCTTACACAAAGCAATATGAATAAATCTCAGAAACTTACTGCTTAGTAAATGAAGCAAGATCCAACAACACATACATTAAGGATTCAATTACATCATGATCAGATTAGACAATGTCAACTATTATATTTAAAAATTATTGTATTTGGGGACGCCTGGGTGGCTCAGTTGGTTAAGCAACTGCCTTCAGCTCAGGTCATGATCCCAGAGATCCGGGATCGAGTCCCACATCGGGCTCCCTGCTCGGCAGGAAGCCTGCTTCTCCCTCTCTCACCCACCCTGCTTGTGTTCCCTCTCTGGCTGTGTTTCTCTCTGTCAAATAAATAAAATCTTTTAAAAAAATTATTGTATTTGATGTAAAAAATAGAGAAATGTAAGGAAACAATTATCATAAAAATTGTGATTGTGGTCTCTTCTTGGGTAAAAAGAGAACAGTTTAGAAAGAAGCATGAGATGACCTTCATGGATGCTGGCAAATGTTCCCTTTATTTTATTTTTTTATTTGACCGGTACTTACATTGGAGTCTGCTTTATAATTTATTGCTCAGGTGTATGGACATTTCAGTTTTGTTCCGTTTTCTGTATGTATGCTTGTCCTGGGTGGTCTCTTGGAAGTTCACCATCACTTACTCTGTTCCAAAATTTGTCAATGAAAACTATCTCAAAAATTTGTATACAGCAAGAGAAGAGGTAGCTATGGCAGTTATAGATAAGAAGTTCACAGTTGGCTTTCTGGATAACTATTCACTTTTGTGGACCAAACCACAAAATTGGTGAACACTGCCCAAATAACTTTATAAATTGCAGCAACTTTCTAGAGAGTTATTAAGAACCATCTGTCTTCATACTGCTGGCAGAAATTGTAGATAATGACTCCTCTGACCTCTGCTATTCTTGGAATACATATAAATGTATATATGTTTTTACTTAACTGGAGAAACTGAATTTGAAATTCATGGATAATTTTTGCATTTATATTTTTATATCTTTAAAAGACAAAGATAGCATGTGTAACCACAAAGTGAAAATGTTAAAGCACAAATTACGGAGATGCTTCTTCCATGTTTAATAATGGAACACAAAAGGCATCATTGCATGCATGTTTCTTGCAAGGGGGAATCTGTTTTAAACCAAGACTTAATTCAGATGTACAGAATGGAAAGTAATCATTCCACTCTTACCTTATCAGGAAAACTTTATGGAGGAACACAGAAGTGGGGTTGATAGGGAGAGGCAGCTAAAGAAAGCATAGTGGAGCTCAGAGACAGAATAAGCATAGGGATGAACATTGTCATCGCTGTATCTGAAGCAGAGGAAGTCTCTAGTGCAGAGCTAAAGAAAATTATACAAATTAATTAACAATGACTGTATTTTAAAAGTTTGATCTTTGATTTCAGAATAGGAGAATGTTACTAAAGTGAACTAATAAAAAAGACATGGCATGCAAAAGGAACCATTTCGAATTCAAAAATGCAGAAAAAAATCTAGAAATAAGTTTAATAGATGACACAAGAAAATGAAAGTAGAAAAAGACAATGAACTTACTTTTGATACCATTGTTTACGTGTTAAATAATGTTGAGAATGAATTAGAAAATATAAGAAACCTGCTACATGCAATATTAATGTATTATATAGTTTGAAACTTAAGGTATGGGGAAAATAGTATATAATACTCATATATATGCAATAAATCTGAAGTCTTCCTCCACTTTCTATATGAAAGAGAACATTCATTACATTGTTACAGATCTCTAGGTCCCTAATAAATGCAGATGAGATTCTAGTACCCAGAATCCATTTTGAACACCAAAGGTGTATTTTAAAGGACTTTTCAAAGTATGTGTCATCAGAGTGGGTGCTAAAAGACTCAGCTTACAAAAAATATCCATTTATTTAACTGTAAAATTTCTACTGCTATAATTAATCCTTATACTTAACGCTGCACATTCACAGAGGGACCTATTTGAAAAGCAACTGTACTATTTTCGACAAACAACCTATAAGCTATTAATACCCTTTAACACATTTTTCCAGACCATTTTTTTTAGATTAATGAACTTTAGAAACACTAACAGTCCTGTGGAAATAGATGCCAGATGGGTACGTATTTATGAGGAAGATTACAAACAAGGCAAAATTATACGTCACCTATCAGACACAGCAGTACCTAGAAAGTCTTGAATAGTCTGTAGTAAAATGGCAAAACGTGTCAAGGAAGAGATGAATTGAAAAAAAAAAAGATGAAAGAAGAAACAAACACTTGACTAATTTACTAATTTTTCTTAGGACTGACTTTATCTTATTTATCAATATTTTGGGGGTAACTCATTCCTTAAGTGTTAGTTTATGGAGTTGTGTAAAATCTTAAAAAGAAATTACAAAAAACAATTACCAAAAAAATTATAGAAACAAATATCAGATTTGTGGTTGCTAGAGTTGGGGAGGTGGGGGGTGGTCTTCAGGGAATTTGTTGTAAGCAGTGAAAAGGTACAAACACCTAATTACAAGATAAATTAGTTCGGGACATGTAATGTACAACAGCATGACTATGGTTAACAATACTGTGTGCTATATGTGAAAGTTGCTAAGACAGTACATCTTGAAATTCTCATCACAAGAAAAAAAATCGTTAATCAGTTTAGGTGATGGAAATAACCAAATTTATGGCAATATTTATTTAGCAATATATACCTATGCCAAATCATTATGCTGTGCACCTAAAATTTACACAATGTTATATGTCAATTATATTCCAATAAAACTGGAAACAAGTAAGAAATGAAACACTATTGCATTTTTTTTTCACACCAATCAATTCATTCTGATCACCTTTCTGCACTTGTTATACGTTGTCACTTCTAAAAATATAAAGCATTTGAAACTTTTACTTTAAACAACGAAGGTATATAATCTGATCCTATGAAAAACCCATTAGAAACAACGTGTGCTGTACCTTTTAAAAAGTTATTTCTGTTGTGAGACTATGCGGATTAAACAGATTCACTTTGGAAGTCTGGGTTACATTACCAGTGGCAAGGGCTGTTACTGCAAAACAATGGAACTGAAACAACAGGAATCAAATCTTTCACTCAGTAGTTTGCTATGTAAGCCAAGCACGTAGCACAAGGTTACATAGGTGTCCTTTCTGAATTCTAAGAACTATTTCAAAACTTCTTTCTCTCTTTCTGGTATTTTAAGGCTTGAGAATTTGCTGTCCTAGTGCTTTTGACACCAAACTAAGCCAACATTACAAGGAAGTGAATTCATCTTTCATCAGTGGTTAAGAATTAGCATAAATTGAATTCACTGGGTATTGGCTATAATACATAGAGGTTACTGTTGAAAACAGAATAATTTATCTGTTTTTACTCACTTTAGACTTCCCAACTATATTTAGCTAATAAAAACATGTTTTAAGATTTTAAAGCAATGATTTCTGGGAGTTAATGCTATTTAATAAATGGAAATCCACCATGGGAGTTGAAATAAAAAGTCAACTTTTTATAGCATTTAATCTCAGAAAAGATAGCATTTAATCTCAGCAGATATTTTCAATTTTATAAAATGAATTAATTAAGTTGATGTCCTTTTTAATGTACTGGGACTACATTTTCTGTTTTATTATACTTCTGGGAATGAGAGTCTTAATGCTTTCATTAATGTCTAGAAAAATACATTTAATCAAAAGTGTATATGTTGCTATATGATACATATGGCGATACTTAAAAAAATAAAAAGAAAACTGTCAAACAATAAAATTTTACAGGAAAAATATTTATAACAAAAGAATCCCAAAATATCTTATTCATTTGAGGTAAAGAAGATGGAAACATATAAAAAGAAAAAAGTATTTAAATTTTGAATGTCAGAAACAGAAGTCATTTTTTAAATTTCTATTTTAATAATATAGCTATTTGCTTGAAAGCCTTATAACATGTACTTATACATTCTAATCTCATTTAATTTTCATTATAAAGCCCCTGGAATTATAACACAAACTAGTACCTCTATTTTGTCCAGGTTCCCTTCTTAAACTTCTCACTTGAGAAAACAACAAAAATAATAACAGAACCCAGCGGTGTATACTTATGGGAAAAACTTGAGTTTTTCTTTCTTTTGAAATGTATTTTTCACAAGTTTTACAAAGCTTGTGAAGTGGCTGTCATTTGAACTGTGTTTCTTTATCCTTTGGTATTGGTGCCTGGAGAAAGAGCTTCAAAACAATGATAAAAAAAAATAAAAGATTCTCCCAAAGATTTGATATCTTTAAATACTCCCAATTCTCTTAAGGCTACAAATTATAGTTCCAATATGCAGTCACTGCCTTCTGCTCTTATAAATGTCCTCAGTATTGAGACACTGAATATAAATGCAAAGTTTCAATTTATGTTCTTAATTTTTTTTTTATAGTTTGTATGGACTGTGCCATTCTTTGGCTGCATTATGTAAAGCTACCAACATTTTAGGGTTTGCAATTAAATATTAAAATTATATCTTTTTTTAAAGATTTTATTTATTTGACAGAGAAACACAGCCAGAGAGGGAACACAAGCAGGGGGAGTGAGGGAGGGAGAAGCAGCCCGATGTGGGACTCGATCCCGGGTCTCAGGATCATGACCTGAGCCGAAGGCTTAACCAACTGAGCCACCCAGGTGCCCTAAAATTATATCTTTTTAATGAAAAGAGACCTGTTCCATCATCAGTAGTGCTTACAAAGAATTTGTTAAATGTAAGTGAGGGAATTACAGTTAATATATTGAAATGTTTTGCTTCTCTTTACTCTCAAAATGATAAATTTATCTTAGGGAATACATCACTTGAGAAACAAAAATTTTAAACATATTACAAACATTTAAACCATGTTTGACCAACTCCAGTACCTTTAGCATATAGGTAGGTAAAAACTAGGCACAGAAATAATAATGAAAGCAGTTGTGTGTAGGAGTGGCAGCATCACTGAGGGACTGACATTAGGAGTGAGTCTAGGGGTAAGGGGGAGTGAAAGGTCTCACGCAAGCGGTTTCAAGAATTGCCTTCTTTTTTTTTTTTTTAAGATTTATTTATTTTAGAGAGAGAGACAGCACAGTGAGAGGGGCGGGGAGACAGCGAATCTCAAGCAGACTCCTCACTGAGCACGGAGCCTGAAGCAGGGCTGGATCTCAAGACCCAAATATCAGAGCCTGAGCTGAAGCCAAGAGTCAAATGCTTAACACAGGGGTTAAGCAATGACTGCTTTCTGACTCTGGCTAATGATCCCTTTTTTCTTTGGAGCTTGCTGTTGCTGGGGTTTGTTATTTATTTATTGACTCGGATGGACTAATTTAGAGGCATATACTTATGGGTGCATAAGTCTATTTCCCCGCAGTGTAAAACCTCTGATACCAATCCTCAAAGAGTTTCCTCTTGAGCACATCCTCACTACCCATGGAATGACAGCGGTTTTAGCAAAGCTTTGTCTCTTTCCTTGATCTCCTGCTATGTTGTCTGCTTTCGTTGGGATCACATCCAACTGTTAGCCTCCACTAATTGCCAGCTGAGCACTCTATTGATTTTGATGTAATTGTTGGACTTGAGTTAAAATTAGGTCCCTTTGCATGCACATTTTGAGGTCAATTTTTATTCTGACCACAGGCAGATTCTTTTTAGCTGTCTCTTTTCCTAGTTCTCTTTGGTAAAGTAGCTGGCTTGTGATTAATTTGTTGCTGTCATGAAACTACCAGCTTTACCTTAATGGCTTATCATCAAAATCTCCATTTTTTTTCTTTCTTTATAGCATCTTTAGGCTTGAACTTTCCCAATCTATGTCCCAAATAAAAACAGTTCCCATGAGGCGAGCTTTGGCATTCTCCACTCTTATTGCTTGCCTCTCTGCCTGAGCAAAAATCTCTGAGTTTCTGTTCTGAAGCTACGGTAGGGGCCGTAGCCCATTTCTTTTGGAATGACTGTTCCGCTTTAAGCAGGCTGTTAAACAGAGGTGGGTAATGCAAGTCCTCTCTCCCTGCTTCCGTCAGGGAGGAACCTCTACAACATAAGTGAACTGGAGTAGGGGAATCTGGAGCCAAAGAATTCGCCCCTGCCACATCTGGGTAAGGCCGCTCACCCTACAAATCAGGGACAGGTAGAAGAAAGGAATCCCTAATTTATCAATTGCAACTTGACTTAAGTTTAGTCTCTGCAATTTCACCCTCCTGCAGTTAGCCAGTGGCACAGAAGGAAGGACAAGGCTGCCAGCTTGACCCTCCCACAGCCCTTAACTGGGAGCTGGGGGAAGACATAGGACCTGAATGCCATGAGGGGTAGTAGAGATTTTTAAGAACAGTTTCTTTATTTTCTGTATGTTCTTCTTTTTTTTTTTTTTTTAAGATATTTATTTATTTGACAGAGAGAAACACAGCCAGAGAGGGAACACAAGCAGGGGGAGTGAGAGAGCGAGAAGCAGTCTTCCCGCCAAGCAGGGAGCCCGATGTGGGACTCAATCCCAGATCTCCGGGATCATGAGCTGAGCCAAAGGCAGTCGCTTAACCAACTGAGCCACCCAGGCGCCCCTCTGTATGTTCTTAGGACAATTTGAAGAAGCTTTAAATGATCACTTATTTTGTAATTTTTATCTGCCATGGTTATTTTGCTGAGATGAGGGCCATATTGCTCACCATACAGCTGTTCTGGAGTAGAGCTCCCTCCAAAAATTTTTATCAGAAGACACTAATTCTTTTTAATTCTGAAAAATACCACGAAGTTTGAAAGAAATGCTCAAAAGTATAGCTCAAATTGTAGGATATTTCTTGGCATGTTTAGAAGGCATGTTATAAACATGTATGATTGTGCTTATCAAGGAAAAATGAAATACAGTCCCTCAATTCATCACTGAAGCATTTGACGGGCATTTCTATTGCTTCAAATTTATTTCTGAAATGAACTAATTGCACCAAAATCTTGGTATTTTTAGCATGTGTTCAGAAAATATTGATGTTAATATTTTAAAAAATCTATTGGCATTACGATAGTAGTCATATATAAATGGTCTTCTATTACATTCTGGTTACTTTCCACATGTTGATTTTTTACTTAGTTTATCACATTAGTTTTCTCTAGAACTGTATCACTTTGAAGTAGTTTGATATGCCATCACCAAATATGCCACTTTGATATATTGATAGTTTTAAGCTGAAAGCACCTGAAAAGCCGTAAATGCAGGGAGAAGCTTTCTCTCAACTCCCTTGATCTGCCTGAAAAACAGATTTCTCCAACGAGAGCTCAGTTGTCTTAAATCCCCTCCCCAGGAATTTCATCTACCAGAGAAAACTGACCCTTATCTCAGAAGAGGAGACTAGAAATGCACACAGCACCCAGACAAACTTTGTCACAAACCATCATACCTCCCACCTAATCTAGAAGCTCAGGGCAATTTTCCTGAGAAAGCTCCAGATCTGAGAGGAACAGAAAACTTCTGAGCCCAGGGTTCCCCACACAGATGGACCTATCTACCTAGGATGTCAAGGGAAGTCAGGGTGTGAAGTTAGCTAGTTAGTTAGTTAGTTAATTAGTTAGTTAGAAGTTAGAGTTTTGTTTCCTGTTCAAAGCCGCCTATCCCTATGCTGTTGGAGAGGGGCCCGCTGATCAGTCAAAAGCTAGAGGCCCCTACTTGTCCTCCAGGGCTGCCCTTACCACCCTGCATAGTCCAGTCCAATACTCAGGAGAAGAATTTACCCTTTGTTTTGTGAATTTGTTTTTTATTAAATTCAGTGGTTATGAGTAACAGGAGAGTAAGTGGCTATCACTCTGCCTCCTTCTTCTCTTCTCCCAAAAGTGAGCCCCAACGTGGCCGGCCCTGGCCTGGCCCACAGAGAACCAGTTCCCCGGCTTTCTCCCTGCACCACTCGGGCTCCCCAACTTCACACTACCCTCGGATCCCCATACTGATTTGCTGTGTTTTTAAAGGGGGGGGGAGGGAGCGGGGACAGCACTCCAACAGCCTGGCATGTGCTCCTTGCTTCGACAATGCTCCCCTGGAACAGAGCCCAGGCCTCCCCTTCTTCCAGACTCTGACCAGCCTCTGCCTACCCTTCAACCTCCTTTCCAGTGACAACTTCGGGCCACCTTTGTGGCGGTCCTCCGCCTTCAGATGGGACCAAACAATGTGATCTGCTTGCGCTGAACTCCTAGCTACCGACCAACCACGAGCTCCCAGGTCGGTCACAACTACCCAAGGCGGAGGCTGCACTCCACGAGCCGGCCAAGCTGCGTCTGCCGGCCTTCCACACTTACCTCCCTCTGGGGTTCTGTGTCTCCTGTAGGATGTGGCTCTCCACCGCGTGGACCCCTTCGGCGAGTTGGTGAGGAGAAGCGAAGTCGCCCTGTGTCTGTCAAAGATGCAAAACCAGCATGGGGAGAGGGCGCCTTCTCTGGGAACGTACAGAAGCCGGTCCAAGAGGAGTAGGGTAAAACCCTGGATGCCAAGGAAGCCCTTTCCGATCTGTATGCCCTCAGCTTCGCCATGGAGACCGCCATCTCTGTGACTCCCTAGAGAGCCACTTCCTAGAGGAGGAGGTGAAACTCACCAGGAAGGTGGCGACCACCCCACTAGCCGCAGGCTGGGCTGGGAAGGCGGGAAGCTTCACCGGTAGCAGCGGGATTGCAGATTGCAACATTGCAACAGCGTCTGAAGGACTCGGTCCTCCCGCCCCATGTCGGGGCTACTGCCTGAACCTCTCACTGAAGCTTCGCCTAGGCCCTAGGCCAACTGGAAACAATAAAGCTGTTTGCAGCAAAGAAAAGTAAAAAAAAAAAAAAAAAAGCCTTAGAAAAGGCCCATCCATTTTACCTAAAAATCATTTATTCTCTTCTCTACGTTGCTTGTATCGCCCTTCCCCTTCCCTTATTAAGATGCTATATGTATAAGCTCTCAAATCTCACCATTATTTTGAGTATTCACTGTTTTCCTTGATGCTCCCATGCATGTAACACTAAAAATTAATGTTTGTATGTTTTCTCCTGTTAATTTGCTTTTTGCTTCTTTCATAGACCCAATTACTGAGCTAAAGGATAGCAGAATATGCCACCCCAAAATATGTGATTGGGGGGAGGGACGGAGGGAGAGAGAATCTTTTATTTGTTTATTTTTTTAATTTGATTTATTTACTTGACAGAGAGAAGGAGCACAAGCAGGGGGAGTGGGAGAGGGAGAAGCACAGGACTCAGTCCCAGGACCCTGGGATCAGGACCTGAGCTGAAGGCCCATGCTCTAAGGACTGAGCCACCCAGGCGCCCCAAAGAGAGAGAGAATCTTAGGCAGACTCTGTGCAGAGTGGAGCCAATACCCCCTAGATCGCACCACCCTGAGATCATGATCTGAAATTAAGAGTTGGTGAGGTAACTTACTTGATATAAGAAAAGTTCCCTGCCCTCCCCTGTTCAAGGATGTACCTCCTCCCATCTCTACCAGGAAGAACAAAAGTTAATAACCCTATAAGTTAGACATTATCAGCTTGGAGAAGGTACCAAAGGACTATACCTAACTTTACTAACTAGTCTTTATCTCATTTCTTGGAGGCCTAAAATGGCTTTCCTGTGTCCTGTCATTTCTCCACAAATGTATCATTCTTTGTTGAAAATGCTATTTAAGCTGTAATTCTAAGCCATCTCTGAGTTACTCATTTTTCCCTGGGTATCTCCCATTTATACTTGAGGTATACATGCTAATAAAATTCTATTTGTTTTCCTCTTGTTAGCTTACCGTTTATTATAGAAATCCCAGCCAAAAACTCAGAAGGTTAAAGGGAAATTCTCCCTCCCTTACAGAAGCTACAATGGTAGAGGAAGTCTTTTCTCCCCTACACCTTCTGAGTACGAAGATTAAGCTAATGTTAAACCACAGTGCTTCTTTTTAGATACACAGCCATCTAACAATTACTAATCAACATGTGATTTTATTAAACACTAACTAAAGAAAGATGTGAAGAGTAGATGTTCCAGAGGAAACCAAAACTGAAGTAAACCAAACAAAAAGATAGCTGGAAGAAGGACATGTGAAAATCTAGCCCTCCTCTCCCTCTTCAACACACAAAAGGCCTAAACACACACATGCTTGCAGGCACGTGTGTACACACAGAGACGCGTACTAAAGGAAGTGAACTATTCCAGTGTGTAGCATGACATATGTCTGGAAAACATCATTATAATAAATAGTAGTCAATTCAAGAATACATGATTTCAGATTTTTGTTTGCCTGCTTAGAGGCAGTAAATATTTCATTTCTTTCGCAGACCCTTTATTCATAACTTTTTAAGTACATAAGCTTACTGCAGGTGGAGAGCAATCGTCAATAGTGGCAATGTGTAAAAATGCTGGTAATATTAGGGTTCTGGTCGTGTTATGTGCCTAACTGAAGAATAATAAGAAACAGATCGTAATCGTTTCTGTTATTCAAACAACAGCACCAAAAATATTTTGCTAAAGTGTAGGCAAATTTTCCTAATGTGCTCATTTTCTAAGGCAGCCATAAGAAAGCACCATAAACTGGGGGCTTAAACAATTTATTGTTTGAGAGTTCTGGAGGATAGATGTCTGAAGTCAAAGAGTCCCCCATGGTTACTTCTGAATGCCGTGTGGCAGAATTTGTTCCAAGCCTTTCTCTTAGTTCTGGTGTTTTGCTGGAAGTCCGTGTCACCTTGTGATGCCTAGCGGCTTCAGTCTGATCTCTGCTTTCATCTTTACTCCGCATTCTTCCTGTGTGTCTGTGTTAGTGTTCAAGTCTTCCTCCTTTTACAAGGACACGGCATTCAATTAGGGCCCACCCTAGTGATGACATCTTAACTTGATCATCTGCCAAGACATTATTTCAAGAAAAGGTCACACTCAAACATACTGGCGGGCTGGAATATTCAATGTCTTTAGGGGGACACAACTCAACCCATAACACACAGGAACTTTGGGGTCATTAATAAAAGTGAATTTGCATGAGCTATAAGAAAATAAAAAGAAACGCAAATATACTACTTGGATTATTGGGGCTAATGTGCCCCAATGACTCAAATTTCTTTGTAAATATCTGTTATTAATTTATCTGTGATGCAAAAACTGTATTTTATCAAAATGTCTTAAATCCTGATGCATGTTAAAAACTTGTGAAAATGGGGAGCACCTGGGTGATGCAACCAGTTAAGCATCAACTCTTGGTTTGGGCTG
This sequence comes from Spilogale gracilis, assembly GCA_004023965.1. NCBI lineage: Eukaryota > Metazoa > Chordata > Mammalia > Carnivora > Mephitidae > Spilogale > Spilogale gracilis. The sequence continues at coordinate 112,204 of PITA01000843.1, read as the reverse complement.
TTGTCCTGATTTCAGGGTCCTGAGATTGAGACCAGCTCTGTACTCAGTGCAGAGTCAGCTTGGGATTCTCTCTCCCTCCCCCTCTGCTCCACCTGCTCTTGCTCTCTCTCTAAAATAAATGAATAAAGCTTTAAAATAAAACTTTTTTTTTATTTGAGAGAGAGAGAGGGAGTGAACGAGAGAAGCATGAGAGGGGAGAAGGTCAGAGGGAGAAGCAGACTCCTGCAGAGCTGGGATCCCGATGCAGGGCTCAATCCCAAGACTCCAGGATCATGACCTGAGCTGAATGGTAGTGGCTTAACCAACTGAGCCACCCAGGCGCCCCTAAAATAAAACTTTTGAATCTGTGTAATTATAATTGAAAACGTTTTTTCTCTTATTTGGACACTAAAAATGTCTTAAAATAGATAATATTGCAGACCCATGATATATAACAATGTGTCTTAGCTTAAAGTATAAGCTAAACCTTATCACCATTATGTATAACTATACTTATCTAGGTCAGATCTGTCCTTTTTCTTTGGCCAGATTATTTTGATGACATTTAATACTCTTAGGGAAGAGATATATTCTTTCAACAAAGAATATGAAATGAGAAATCTCTATGTTGTGTGTCACATAATAATTTGATTTAAAATAACCTTCTATCAATCAAGTATATGATCATTGATCATAACCAAAACCTCTAAATGCTTTAATTATACAATTTCTCTTCTGGTCCCAAATCCCCAGTCACCTTTTATGCATTAATATTACTAAACTAGATTAAACTTCACAATGTTCAATCCTTTAGTGAACTGGTAACACCAGAATTATCACCACAAATCAGCTTTATGTAAATTCTTCCTAAACAAGTTTGTGAGTTGCTCATCCTGAAGAACTGTACTAATCATTCGAATTATGTGCACCATGAAAGCTACACAAAATGCAAAGGAATAACCATTGTTTGTGGCCATTTTTATGTAATTCTGCAGATTACAAACACATTTTTCCAATACTCTTCTCAAAGATATTTGACTTACATTATTTCAAAATATTACATTTCTTCAGACAGATAACCTATCTGTATCATATTAACCACAAGCTGACCATCTGTCATGTTTCTGTTTCAAATAATACTGGAATAATATTAGTATTTTTTTTATTTTATTTTTTCAGTGTTCCAAGGTTCATTGTTTATGACCCACACCCAGTGCTCCATGCAATATGTGCCCTCAGTACCCACCACCAGGCTCTCCCATCCCCCCACTTTCTCCCCTCCAAGACCCTCAGTTTATTTCTGAGTCCAAAGTCTCTCATGTTTCATTTCCCTCCCCAAATTACCCTACTTCCCATTTCCTTCCCTTCTCCTACTGTCCTTTATATTACCCCTTATGCACCACAAGTAAGTGAAACCATGTTGTTTCCTGACTTGTTAATTTTGGCCATTCTGACGTGTGTAAGGTTGTATCTCAATGTGGTTTTGATTTGAATTTCCCTGATGGCTAGTGATGCTGAACATTTTTTCATGTGTCTGTTAGCCATTTGTATGTCTTCTATGGAGAAGTTCCTCTTCATGTCTCTTGTTCATTTTTTGATGTGTTCATCTCTTTTTGGATGTTGAGTTTGAGTAGTTCTTTATAGATCTTGGATATCAGCCCTTTGCCTGTAGTGTCATTTGCAAATATCCTCTCCCATTCCATGGGTCGCCTCTTTGTTTTGTTGACTGTTTCCTTTGCTGTACAGAAGCTTTTTATTTTGATGAAGTCCCAAAAGTTCATTTTCACTTTTGTCTCCTTTGCCTTTAGAGACCTGTCTTGAAAGAACTTGCTGTGGACAACGTTAAAGAGGTTACTGCCTATCTTCTCTACCAGGATTTTGATGGATTCCTACCTCACGTTGAGGTCTTTCATCCATTTCGAGGTTGTATGTGGTATAAGAGAATGGTCTAGTTTCATTCTTCTATACATAGCTGTCCAATTTTCCCAGCACCATTTTGAAGATACTATCTTTTTTCCACTGGATATTTTTTCCTGCTTTGTTGAAGATGATTCAACCATAGATTTGTGGGTCCATATCTGGAATCTCCTGTTCCATTGGTCTATTTCTCTGTTTTTGTGCCAGTACCATGCTGTCTTGGTGATCACAGCTTTGTAATAAAGCCTGAAGTCAGGTAACATGCTGCCCCCAGCTTTGTTTTTTTCTTCAGCAATTTCTTAGCGATTCGGGGTCTTTTTTGGTTCCATATAAATTTTAGGATTGTTTGTTCCAACACTTTGAAAAATGTTGGTGGGAATTTTGATTGGAATGGCATAGAAAGTATAGATTGCTCTGGGCAGTATAGACATTTTGACCATGAAGCTCATGCTTCCCATCCATGAGCATGGAATGTTCTCCCATCTTTTTGTGTCCTCTTCAATTTCTTTTATGAGTGTTCCTTGAGTACAGATCCTTAACTTCTTTGGTTAGATTTATTCCTAGGTATCTTATGGTTTTTGGTGCTATAGTAAATGGAATTGATTCTCTGATTTCCCTTTCTACATTTTCATTGTTAGTGTATAAGAATGCAACTGATTTCTGTGCATTGATTTTGTATCCTGCCATATTACCAAATTGTTGTATGAGTTCTAGTAGTTTGGGGCTGGAGTCTTTTGGGTTTTCCACATAAAGTATCATGTTATCTGCAAAGAGAGATAGTTTGACTTCTCAATGTGAATGGCCTAAATGCTGCAATAAAAAGGCACAGAGTTGCAGACTGGATAAAATGACAGGATCCATCCATATGCTATTTACAAGGGACACATTTTGAATCTAAAGACACTTCCAGATTGAAAGTGAGGGGATGGAGGACCATCTTTCATGCCAATGGATCTCAAAAGAAGGCTGGGGTAGTGATTCTCATATCAGACAAATTAGATTTTAATTTAAAGACTGTAGTCAGAGACACAGAAGGACACTACATCATTCTCAGAGGGTCTATACACCAAGAAGATCTAACAATTGTGAATATTTATGCCCCCAACGGGAAAGCAGCCAACTATATAAGCCAACTGTTAAGCAAAATAAAGAGTCATATTGATATGAATACATTAATTGTAGGAGATCTTAACACACCACTCTCCACAATGGACAGATCATCTAAACAGAAAATCAACAAATAAACAAGAGCTTTGAATGACACATTGGACCAAATGTATCTCATAGATATATTCAGAACATTCCACCCTAAAACAGCAGAATACTCATTCTTCTCAAGTGCACATGGAACTTTCTCCAGAATAGACCACATACTAGGTCACAAATCAGGGAACAACTGATACCAGAAGATTGAGATTATTCCTTGCATGTTCTCTGATCACAATGCCTTGAAACTGGAAGTCAACCACCATAAAAAGTTCAGATGAAAATCAAATACTTGGAAGCTAAAGACTATCCTGCTCAAGAATCTGTGGATTAACCAGGAAATCAAAGAAGAACTGAAACACTTCATGGAAATCAATGAGAATGAAGATACATCAATCCAAAATCTATGGGATACAGCAAAGGCAAGTCCTAAGGGGGAAATACATAGCCAACCAAGCCTCACTCAAAAAAATTGAAAAATCCCGAATACACCAACTCTCTTTACACTTTAAAGAATTGGAAAATCTACAACAAATTAAACCAGACCCCACATAAGACTGGAAATAAGATTAGAGCAGAGATCAATGAATTAGAAACTAGAGATACATAGAACACAACAATGAAACTAGTTAGTATTATTTCCACAACAATTCCTTTGAAAGGAAAGCTTACAATTTTCACTATATTCATTAGCATTTATGTTCATTTACAAACACATACATGTGTTTATTTTTTCTTGTTCTGGTAGATTAACATCCTAAAAGGATTGACTTATGAAAAGGTTGGGTCATGTTTAGTCAATAGATTTCTCTCAGGAAGACTTTGCTCTTAGTTAAGTGAAGAACAGTGAGACCAAGGGCACTCTATGTTTTTCGTTATTGGTGATTATTCGTGAAGGCCCCCACTATTGTTGACTAATATTCCACTGTAGTCTCATTTTTACTGAAAGCTGAAATTCTAATTACTCCTTCAAGTTTTGGCCAGTTGTCTTTTGGCAACTCGATGCACCTGTCTTCAGTCACTGTCTTGGACACTAACTATGATCTGACAGTCTCCTTCCTAATTAATCCACTCCTGTAGCTTTAAATAATTAACTTGCTACTAAAGTGAGGCTTTATTTATATGTTTGGACTATCTTTTTTTCTAGAATTTTTAAATAGAGGTTTTCTTTTAAGATTTATTTATTTATTTTAGGGCAGCTGGGTGACTCCGTGGGTTAAGCCTCTGCTTTCAGCTCAGGTCATGATCTCAGGGTCCTGGGATCAAGGAGCCTGCTTCCTCCTCTCTCTCTGCCTGCCTCTCTGCCTACTTGTGATCTCTCTCTCTGTCAAATAAATAAATAAAATCTTAAAAAAAAGATCTATTTATTTTAGAAAGACAGAGAGAGAGAGAGAGAGAGAGAGAGAGAGAGAGAGAGAGCATGGAGGGGCAAGAAAGAGAAGCAGACTCCCTACTGCGCAGGGAGTCCAGCATGGGGCTCGATCCCATGACCGATGAGATCATGACCTGAGCTGGAATAAAGTCAGATGCTTGATCAGCTGATCCACCCAGCTATACTATTCTCGGAGTATCTTGCAGTTTATCTTTTTATTTCATCACAACTATTTGCTTTTAAACTTTGCTGAATACAATTCAAATGTATCATGCTTCATCATCATTATTCAATTAAATATTATTTCATGTAGTGCTCTATTGTTATGCTTTCTTCCATACACTTTTCCCTTATTATAGTTATTGGTATAGATTAACCCATAATGTCTCACATAAAGAAGCACTTTAAAAGTAGTTTACAAACATTATTACTGTTATAACAGTCAATTTCAGAAATATTATTATTACAATCTTTATAGTAAAAAAAAACAGAATTATAGTCTCTCTGATAGAGACTTTTTGGTTTGCTAGAAGATGCATAAGTACAAGAGGTTAAGTGTTAGCCTGTGGTCTAAAAAGTCACTGAAGATTATTGATATGACTCATTCTCTAAGAAAAATAGTGGCTGTTCAGTAAGTTTCAGTATGAAATAGTACAAGAGTACCATACCATCCTGTTCACCAGTCCTATACAAGAAGAAGGTATGATTCTTATAAAAGATGTAATTAGTTGAGTTGGTCTCCAACCTGGGAGTAAATGAGTCAGTGAAAATAAGCTGCATATCTGCTATTAATAGCCTTACTGGAGTTGGACCAATCAGAAACAGTGTGACTCCGATTCACAGAAGAGGAGACACACACACACACACACACACACACACACACACACACACACACAGATCTAAGACCTCGTCTACAGAGGGAGAGCTGCTGACAATGGTTTGCTTATTTAGATATTGCTTCTTGATACCAAGCTGTACCCAGAGATTTTCCTTGAAATAAACTATAATTAAACTAAAAATGGGTGTAATCATGCTGTAGTCCAAGACAGGGAAATACATACTGAGCAGAACATCTAAAACATGATTATATCCTAACGGGGGATAGGGGCAGGAAGAAAGGGGAACTGGCAACTTATACCATTTTTCTTCTCCACTTTTGCCATAAACCTAACTAATAAATTGTCCTTTTATTTTCTTTCTCTTCAAGTGTGTATTAAACTTGAAGTTACAGTTCTTCAGAGGAACAGAGTAGCTCTGGGTTGTATATACATGTATATACATATATGCTTATTTAATCCTGGGGTTAAGAATTCAGGGTTGGCAAGTCCACAGTTTGTTGGGCAAGATGGAAATTCTTGACCAGGAGCCAATATTGCAGTCTTGAGAAAGAAGAAATTATTATTTTTAAAATTATTTTTAATTAATTTAAAAAATTCTGAGTTTAATTCAAATGTATATCAATACCTTTCAGGGTTGACTGTTTGGCTCAGTCAGAGAAGCATGTGATTCTTGATTTTCAGGTCATTATTTTGAGGCCCACACTGGGTGTAGAGATTACTTAACTAAATAGACTTAAAACAAACAATCAGTAAACAACCTTCCAAAGGCATATTCAGGACCCCAAGCCTGGGTAAGAATGTTAGTCAATTATGAACGTGTTACAGTAAACTTTGTGATTGTTACCAAAATTTCCTCATTTGTAGTTTCCTCTCATGTTCCTTCTCTTTCCCTTTCGTACCTCTTATTTGCTATGAGTCAAAATAATCAGGAAGGGTCACAAATCTGACCAAGGCCTTGGGAATTCTAGTAGTTTAAGATTTTCCCATCCTAGTGATTTCTTCAATGAGGAAAATCAGTTCTACTTCTTCCCCAGAAAAACCCTTGTTTTTTTCCAAGGCCTTTCAACTGATTAGATAAGGCTCACCCGGGTCATTGAAGATAACTCTACTTAAAGCTAACTGATTGTAGATGTCATTAATATCCACAAAATACCTTCACAACTAGATTAATGTTTAATTGAATAAATTCATACTACAGTTTAGCTAAGTTGACACAGAACTATTTACCACAGTTCCCTCCTTGTCAACTTGACACTCATACACATATTTTTTTTTTAAGATTTTATTTATTTATTTGACAGAGAGAGATCACAAGTAGACAGAGAGGCAGGCCGAGAGAGAGGAGGAAACAGGCTCCTCTCTGAGCAGAGAGCCTGACGCGGGCCTCAATCCGAGGACCCTGGGATCACGACCTGAGCCGAAGGCAGAGGCTTTAACCCACTGAGCCACCCAGGCACCTCATACACATATCTATAAAATAAATCTGCAAATAAAGACAACAACAAAGTCCTACTTCCACTATCATAACATACCTATACTGTATGATAGATCAGTAGAACTTATTAACACTTTCTCCAGAAAAAGACACAAAGTCATTGGATGAGGTCTGCTCTTCTCCTTGATAATTCTGGAACTTAAATAATATGATATGAAGTTGAGTATTGTTAACACATTTTATTTTACTTTTTAAAGATTGTATTTATTTTAGGGAGAGAAAGTGTGTGTACAAACAAGGGGTGGGAAGGGCAGAAGGAGAGCGAGAAGCAGATTCCCCACTGAGCAGGGAGCCTGACATAGGGCTCAATATCAGGATCCTGGGATCATGACTTGAACCAAAGTTGTATGCTTAACTGACTGAACCACCTGGGGGCCCCAGTACATATTATTTTAGATGATAAAAAGAAAAGAGGGAACAAAAAGATAAATATTATACACAAACATATTCATAACAAAATAAAGGAGCACTACTGATAACAATTACAGAATCATAATACTCATTTCCTCCACTGGTCACTGCATTGTAGCTGCTATTTATAGCTACCTTCCTCCACTACCCATGCCATATTCACTTTGTCCTCAATGAGTCCCTTAGCTGGTCATGCCTCTTTGCCTAATATAGAGACTTAAACTTCATTACTGAAGGGTGTGTGCCATTAGCTGTCTTGCCTGAAATGGATTGCCATAGTTTTCCATTGTCTTGCGCACTGAACCACAAAATCCTGGCTATGGGAAAAAGAGTACCATATATAGGAAATGTAATTAGAGCTTATACAGATGGAGGACATGGCCAAAGCCTTGGGATTACCACATAGTTGAAGAGTGTACCAATTTTGGCAAGTTCTCCATGCCATTGTAAGATGTTAACAATAGGAAAAACTGGTTTTTAAAGGACATTGGCTAACTGTCTATACTATCCTTGCAACTATATGTGGCCATGTTGAAACATAAAACTAACCACCACAGTGTATAAATTTTCAGCTTGGCATATGATGCAGGTGTACAAAGGAAACCTTAAGCCCTCACATCAGCTTAGAAATCATTCTGAAGCAGAATGGTGATATTATCTAGAACACTCTAAATTTCACAAATGAAAAAATATGGAAAAACATGATAGAGTGGAATTCATATACACTTAGGAGTGAGGCATACATTAAATTTTTGCTTCCTTGTAACAACCTGACTTTTATGACCCTGGACAACTTCTTACCCCTTTAAAAATCAGTTTCATTACTTCTGTAAAGCAATGTTAACAATACTGATCTAGGGTGCCTGGGTGGCTCAGTGGTTAAAGCCTCTGCCTTAGGCTCAGGTCATGATCTCAGGATCCCGCTCAGCAGGGAGCCTGCTTCCTCCTCTCTGTCTGCCTGCCTCTCTGCCTACTCTGTGATCTCTCTCTCTCTGTCAAATAAATAAATAAAATCTTTAAAAAAAAAACCAACCAACCAACAAACAAACAAAAAACCCAATACGGATCTATATGGATAATTATACAAATAAATACAAATGTATTTACCTCAATGGACATATAAGTATATGGAAATATACACTAGAAATATTACAATATATGATTATAGGACAAATTTTATTTGTTTGACTTACTGATAGTAGGTTCTTTAGACTGTTGCATCCTTTCTTGGAAAAAATGTTATCTTAAATATGTAGTCAAATCATTAGCAGTACAATGTAGTTGTTTCATGTTAGCACTTTTTAAGATTTATTTTATTCATAAGTGAAATATTTTAAAGGAAAAATGTCTATACACATATATGCATAATTGTAGCACTGTATATTTTAGAATTGTAGTCACATTATAACCAGTTAACCTTGTTAAAGAAACATATTTCTTCTCATAAATAAGAGCTAGACATTTTTACTTAAACTCATGGGAACATATTTAACTAGAGAAATTACTTTGAGAATATTTTTACACAATGCATATAAAGAGCTTCTTATTGAAAAAATTAAAATGGTATAAATGGGCTTATTCCCAAGTGCATATGGTGATAAAGGACAAATTTGCATTAATTTTTGGAGATAGGTAAAAGGCATGTATCATTTACTGCCTACATAGTTCATTATATTGAAATATAAATAATAATTTAATACTGCAATACCTTTCTACATTCTACATATTATCTGCATATGCCTAAAAGAGCAATGAGATTTTTTTACCTCTTTTTTAAAAGTGTAAGTCATATTATTACCAGGTGTGCAGCAATACTATCAAAGTACACACATATATTAATCTCAAATATCTAAAGAATATTTATCTTTGTCATCCTTTTTCTTATTACTGAAAACGTGCTAAGCTAAGGCAGTTGTATTTGATTGTTGGTTAGGATTTTTTCCTTTTATTTTTTTAAGTTAATAGGTTTAGAAATTTGGAGTAAAAAGGGTCACTGACCATGTGGGAAGATGAATTTCCTTTTCTTTCTTCTTTTTTAATGTAGAGAATGATAGAACCACTTGCCTCTCACCATCAAAATGTTGTCAGATCAGTTATGTCTTGCTTGTGCCTCCCTCCTATGACTAAAATACTTAATGCTTGTTCTTCTCCTCTTTTCATTTTGTATATATATAACCTCATATATGAATCTGAGGCATAGTGAATATATGTAGATATTTCACAACTAAAATCATGAAAGGTGTTACTCTGCATAAATTTCAGGTAAACATTTTCTAAACCCAAATATATGATTTTATCCTTACTGAAGAGCAAAATGTCTTCTCAGAGCATAAATACAAGGAGAAAAACCTTATTAATCATGTGGAATTTCCTCCTTGTTCATTCACAACCTCGTTGGGAGCTTCCCAGGTATCATCTAAAAACTGCTCCTGTGTGCAGAGGACAGAGAGACATGGAAGGAAGATGCAGGGCACTCCAGATTGGTAGGTGGCAGTTATAATGAACAAGGGAATTTACAAGGCTTGTCTTAGAGGTCTGTTTGCAAGACGAGTAGATTTTCACACTTACCTGTCAAATCCTAAAAGTTTATATAGATGCCTTAACTGGGCTCTGTTATGTATACTGTCCAGAGAGTCTCAATACCACATTTCCATCTCAAGGCTGTGTCCTTGGGGCAGCCTCTGGGAGCAGAGAAGGCAAGCAGAATACATCTATTGTAGAATAGATCTACAGAATAGAATAGATGTAGAATACATCTCTAGTTGCACTAGAGGTCGAAGCCACGGGAACAAAGGCATGTGCAAGAGGAAACATAGGTTAAGACAGCAATTAGCCAGCGGTGCCTGGGCAGCTTTTTGGTTGTGTCTGACTCTTGGTTTCAGCTCAGGTCATGATCTCAGAGTCATGAGATCAAGCCCCTGTTTAAGATTCTATCTTCTCTCCCTCTCCCTCTGCCCCTTCTTTCCTCTTTCTCAATCTAAAAACAAAACAAAACAAAACAAAAAAACAAAAAACAAAAAAGAAAAATCAAAGAAGACAGTATTAGCCAAATTAGTGACAACTTTTTCCCCAAAATGAAAAATTATTGGAACTATTCATTTACTATGTCCCCTAGCCTGAGAGTTGGATCACTCAGGACTCAGCCTGAGAGTTGGATTCACTTATATCCTTGTGTGATTTAATAATGACAACACATTAACAGACTCACTGAGTATGAACATACACCATTCTAATTGGATAATTGCACAGGTGCCTCCTTGATAAACAGTAATAATGTCCAAGGCTATTCTATTTTGGAGGACAGCTTTTCTTGTTAGAGACATTTCAGTGTTCTATAAGGATAGACTCTGCTGGTTGTCATTTAAAGTTTGTGGGGGAATTTAGTAAGGCCCTCCAGGCCAATGGAGGGAACAGAGAGAGCCAAATGATTGTACCAGCGGGAAATAGAACACGTCCCCCGCACCCCTACTGCCTTGAGGAGAGAGTAGTTGGTAGCTTTAGGAATTTGATCTAGTTGTGTATACCATACATGTTGGCCAGGGAGGCAGCACTGGCAGGTGTGAGGAGATGGGGTAAGATTCGTCAGACCAGAGCTTTCACCTTCTCCCTTCTTTAGATGGTGCATGCTCCACTGTCCACATAGTGCATATTAACAGGTAAAACTTGCAACAGGACAACAAAATCCCAATGAAATTGGGTAATTCTCCCTCCCCAAAGTAATTCACACATCCCAGTGAACCATCATATTGCAAATTCCAGTAGATAATGCCTTTGTCAGGCATTTTGGGGCTTGGCATTCTCAAAAGCATAGTTTATTGATCCTTTATGAGAGTTTGTACAATGGCAGTTTCCTGCAATTCCCATACCTTTATGGTGTTGGGTGTCTCAGCAGGGGTCCCCAATCTGGCATATGAGGCGATAGGCCCTATTTGTTGGGTATTCAAATATATTAAAGCCTGAGACAGTACATTAATCCATCTGGCCGCGATGGTTTTATATATTAGTTACTTAACATTTTCTTTTCTACCAATCCTGGTGCTTGTGGGTTTTAGGGAAGATGGACAAGCATTCAAATGTCACATTCTTTTCCCTAGTCCTATGTATCATGACTTTTGAAATGTGGCCCTAGATCACTACCCATTTAAAAAGTGTATCCATCCATATTTAGAACTCTCACTCCGAGGGAAATGGCCAATATAATCAATTTGCTAATCCTTCCGTGGTTGGGAACAACAGTGGATGGCCCCAGAGTCCTCTGGCAGTTGTCGTGGGTGTGTTTAGAACACACATGACTTACTGTTACTGCATTAACCAAGTTACTGTCAAGGGCACTCCAGCATCCTTGGCAATATGCCATCCCACCAGGATATTCTGGTCGGGGCCTTTTCCTTGTATCTTCTGTATCTACTGAAGGCGCAGTTGCTAGAACAGCAGCTTCCTGATTGTTAGGGGGTGTCAATGCCTTTTGAGGTGGGAAGTGGAAGACAATGAGGATTGCCTCAGGCTCTTGAAGGTGACCCCAAATGTCTCTTCACACATCTTGACCCCACAAGGGCCCAGAAATGAATTATTGATCCCTCAGCTTCTAATTGTTCAAGCCATAAGGTTAATTCCTTTAGAGCAACCCAACTATCAGTACAAAAGGTTGATGGCCAGAGCTTCTAAGTGATCTCCAGGCTAACCCCTCTGTGTTCATCCCATTGACTGCTGCTTCATTCCTTCCTGAGAGGGTCCACCTGAGGAACACTGTACATTGCCAGGAACCATTGTCCAATGACAGCATATCACATTTCTCCTCGCTTCCAGAACTGGCACCAAAATCCTGGGGTCACTCTCCCCTTCTGTTGTCTCTGCCCCAGTGCCTGACCCATGCCTTCCAAGTGAGAGACATAGCTCGTTCAAATGGTACCCCTGTTTGGGGGTTGTTCAGAGCTAGTATCTGTTTCAGTAGTATTTTTGCCTTCTCAAAGGTGGCCTGCTGTTCTTATCCCTAGTCCCACATGTGCCCTTTCTTTACCAGGTAGCATAAGGGCAGAGGTATCATGCCCAGCGGGGAATAAAAGTCTTCTAAAACCCCAGAATCTCTACAAAGGCATGCATCTCCTTTACATTTTAAAGGTTGGATAAGCTTTCATTTATCAAAGGGAGCTTCTGGGACAACATGTGTCTTGCCTGACAGAATGACTCCAAAAACCTTATGGTAGGGCCTGCACCTTAAATTTTCTTTGGTTTCATTGCCCTTTTTCCTCACAGATAGTCCAGCAAAGTCCTGCAGCATATACAAATCTTCAATGGAAATGTTATGTCATCAGTGTAATGGGTACATTTTACTGATGTGGGGAATGAGAACAGGACGGATCTCAGGCAACCAGCCCATGACATATGGTGGGACCGTACAGATAGCCTTGGGAAATCAATTCATTATTGTCTCTCTTGCAGGATGGCAGATTGATCTTAGTTATTAGAAAGTTGTACTTGTCAAAGCCTTTTCCATGATTCTCCTTGAAGATAAGCCACATTCACAGAAACACTCTTTGCCAAAGCATCAGAGTAAAATAATAACTGTCTACAAATGATAAAATACTTAAAAAATGGCCATGGTTAAAGAGATAATGAGAGTTTATTATAATGCAAGATAATTTTGTTACTTCTGCAACATACATTTTTAAATTATGACTGATAACCTTGTATCAGAACATATGAAATTTTTAGGAATTTTACAAAAATTAAATGGAATGAGTCCAGCTCCTGGCTCAACTGGAGGTCATGTTTTCTCAATGATTTACCCCACACTGACTAAGAAACAGAAGGATTAATAACACAGCTTCTAACTATATGAATATGTTTTGGAACATGCATGTCTTTAGTTAGACATTGAGGTAGAGAGTTAATGATAGAGAAACCAATGATAATAGAATAAATAGCTGTTACTCGTGGTAATGCTCATGAAATGACTTATAATAATATACGAAGTTTAGATAGAGACATGTGTATCCAGAAAAGCATGGGAAATTACTGATCATGTTAAATTAAAACAACAGTGTTTCTGTGTCTTAGCTCAGAGGGAACAGAAATAACCATGCCTATAGAAAGTTAGGAAGCAGGAGGTTATTGCTGGTATACATTGGGAAAGGGAGAAGTTTACCTGGAAGGAAAATTTGCAGTACATATAACTTTTTAAAGAACAGTTAGTAGAACTGAGGTTTTCCATGAAGGCTAGTTTAACTTATATAAACGATCATTTATGAAACCAGAGTGGGAACTCTTCTAAGATCGATAAATCGCTTACCACATTTTGTTCTTTTTAACCAATGAGTAGTGTTTAAAGTCAAAGAGAACAGTTGCCATTGGAGAATTTTACTACATTCCTCCACAGTAATGAAAAATATATAGAAATATGACTGTGCCTTTGGGAATGGAAATATTCATATAACTTTTTCCCAAACTTATTTCACAAAACAAGGAATCAAACAAATGCTACACAAAAAACAATTATTTTTTTAAAATGGGAAACACTGCATAGATTTCTTAAATGAATCATGCCATATATGGGTATATTAAAGACTTATATTTGACAGTAGAGATTTCTATTATAAGTCATTTAAGTAATTATTTCCCAAGCTGATTTGACAGTAGAATACATGATCCATGTCCATCTTTATAAACAAGCAAAAACAGTAATTTTTGCACCATCATTATATCTGTTAATCTACTAAAAGAATATATTTTGGGGAGAAAACAGTATCAAAACAATAGAGCTGCATTAAATATAGCGATAACTATTCCTGGGGGCCAGGGATTAATTAACAATAGATATACACAAGATAGATGATAGATGATCCCTTATTTCACAAGCTTTAGTCTATCCTTCAGTTATATTCCACTTCACAGTTAAGAGGATCACATGAAAGAATTTGAGCAGCACCTAGAGCAGAAGTTTCTCCCCCCCGCCCCAGTTTTACTAAGGAGCAATTATCAGATAATTAATGACAATTATTACTTTATGACACGATTATTCTATTTTTGTAAAATTTTTACTTATCAACTTTATTGAGGCAAATTTACATACAGAACTGTTCTGACTAGTTTTGACAGGTGCATACATTAAGGCTTCCACTGCTACAATCAAGATAAAGTTTTCAATAGCCCCAAAGGTCCTTTTAGATCCTAATGAAATAAATCCCATTTACAACTCAGTCCCAGTTAATCACTGACTAGAAAAAAAACAAACCAAACCAGTAAACATGATTTAAGATATGAAGTTCAGCCTATAAGTCATATGGATTCGTGGCTTGTATCTATTATGATACCAAAAGTAAATAAAGTGATGCAAATAGTGGCAAAGTGTCGTATCAGTTTCTATAGAGACGTGCATAGGATATCAGTCTCTCGTAGGATTTTTGAGTCTGTGAGGATGATTTCCTCATTTTCACAGACAGGAAATTCATCTAAAAGTGGAATGTGTAACTTTGTACAATCTTCCATTTGTAGTGTGTTTTTCTCTTTATGTATGGGAAGGGCAGGATCCAGGCAGAAAGATTTTCAGGGAAAAAATGTCAATCACATGCTATAACAACAAACAAACTTGGTTAAAAAATTTAGAAATTTTACACAATGGGAAAGCAGGAATATGCTCAAGTTTCTTTAATGGGGGATGAGTAGATGAAGCATTTTGCATGTTAGAGTTACATGAAGATTAAATAACATCTTCCTTCTCTTTTTGGACTGTTAATGCTTTTTGCTTTATTGTTTTGTTTTTCTTTTCCCATGTAAGAAAATTTTAAGTACAAACTGCCTCTCTATAGTTTTTAGATAATCTAAATATTACACGTCCCTAAATTTCATTATCACGTATCAGTCTGGAATGAGGTGTTATTTTTATCTTTGGCTATGATCCTCTTCAGTTTCTCATGACTAATTTCTTTGACTTTTGATTATTTTGGTTTTCTTACCTATTCTCACATAAACGATTACATTTAACTGAGCAAAATAATTCACCTGACTTTATCCTCAGCTAATGATGGCATGATACATATTATTTGACCACCAAATATAAACTAATTCCAAATATAATGACGGCATCAACTATTGTAGGAAGGTAGATAACCTCTCAGGCCTTCAGTAATTGTATCTCAGGTTAAAATTTACTGTTAGGCAGAACTCTACTGCTCTTGAACATAAAGTCTTGGTGAGGGAATTAACTCTGTTTTACATCTTAAACGTGATGAGTACACAATTGCCAAAAAGGAAAAATAGCAATGAAAATAACGCAAAAGTCGCATAACTTTTAAAACAAATTACTGACATTTTTGAATTTTGAATAAAATACGATTTTGGTCGCTGGAAATGCATCCACTAAAACTCTACGCCTAAGCATATCTAAGGAAACAATAAGAGATTGCTTAGAATATGAAAGCACAGACTATACAATTTATATATTTGTAGTCACAAAATGCATTTTTTCCTCAAAAGAATAAAGTGTTGATATTTGCTTAAATTTGAATGAAATGGAAAATTATGTGGAGCGATACATCAAAATTTGAACATTTACTATTAACAGGAGTAACATTTGTGGGGTGAAGGAGAGATTAAAATTTTTAAGAATAAACTTTTGTTTTAGAAGTTTTCTTTTTATGGAAAATTTGTATTATTATTAGTACAAATTAATATGTCCCACAAAACATCTAGTTTTCCCTACATTCACATATTACATTAATATGGTAGTTTGACACACCTAATGAATTAATTTTGATACATTATTATTAACTAAGTTTTGTACTTTATTCAGATGTCCTTAGTTTTTACCTAATGTCATTTTTCTCTGCTAGGATTGCTTCCAAGGCAGAAATAAGTATTTCTCTATGTATCCATCTGTGTCTGTGCTAAGCTAACTATGAGTTCACATCATCTTCAACTCCAATCCATTAACATATGGATCATTCTAGCTTTTTCACTTTGCTTGTCTGAAACTTCCCACTCCAACAGTGAAAAACCTGGCTCCTAACATCTGCCATCCATTTACTTCATTGTTGAATTCTACTATATGTGTATAACGCTTTCAGAACTGTTAACCCAAATCCCCATAGTAAAACAACTTTGCCAAATATAATACATGACTGTGCATAGTTTCATTTAAGTCTTACAATCTCAATTCATTTTCAGTTACTACCCTCCTTAGTTTGATTATTTCATACATTTATAACACATTGAGATTCTTTTGTCTGCATTCCATCCTGTGCCCAGACCTTCTAAATGATTTTTAAAATTTGCATACATTAAGGTTCACTCTTTGTGATGTGCAGTTCAATGGGTTTGATATGCAAAGCATCATGAATCCACCATTCTAGAGCTATATGATTTATCACCCTAAAAATCCTGTGTGTTTCATCTATTCCAACCTCACCTGCAGCCCTAGACAACAATGACCTATTTTTTTGTTGTAAAATCACTTTAAATTCTGTTCTTTTTGCATTACAAGCCCTTGAGATGGGCAGTGGAATATGCCTTGTTCCCCACCACAATACTGAGCCTATAATTGTGGTTATCAAAATGTACATCTGTGTCCTCTTTATAAAAAAACTACAGTTGCTGCCTCATCTTTTACAACAGTATAAAAAAATTATAAATATTTACACCATTGTTCTATCTCAACATGGAAACTCAAGGGTCCATACCCAAAGGAGAATTGGCCAGCATGGGGTATGCTCTCAGAGTAGCCCCTTGGACCTGTGAGTGCAGGCTGCTGTGTGGGAGATAGAAAAGACTGGGGGGGGTCACTGTCCCACCTTCTGAAGCCCCAGCATTTAAAGCAAATAAAAAACAAAGTTTTGCTCCAAAATTTACAGGAGAACAGGAAACCCTGAAAGTTTACAAGCACATGCACAGTCCAGGCCCACCTGAGGGGCTCAATCAGTTACGAGGTCAACTCTTGGTTTAGGTTCAGGTCATGATTTCAGAGTCATGAACTCAGGGTCCCGAGATGGAGCCTCAAGTTGGGCTCCATACTCAGTGAGGAGTCTGCTTGTGGATTCTCTCTCTCCCTCTACCCCTCCACCTTCCCTTAATCTCTCTTTCCTAAATAAACAAACAAACAAACAAACAAATCAATAAATAAATCTTTAAGAGTGTATGTCCCCTCAACAGAGAATAGGCTATGAATATGGCATCTGGAGGTTTCAGACAAGTCGAGCAGGCATCCCTCCAACTATGATTTATCTATTGTCTTGATTATTTTATCTTTTCTAGGATGTCATATAAATTGAATCATATAGTATATAGCCTTTTCCTACTGGTTTCTTTCACTTAGCAATATGCATTTAAAATTTATCCGTGCATATCTTTTTGTGCCTTGGAAGTTCATTTACTTTTATTGCTTGATAATATTCCATTGTATGGATGTATCATGGTTTCCAGTTTGCTTACCATTCTTTGTGGAGGACATTTTGGTAATGACAAGTGATGTTGAGCGTTACCTATCTTCCATCTGCATATCTTCTTTGGTAAAGTATTTTTCAGATGGTTTGCCCATTATTTAGTTGTATTTTTTCATTGTTGAGATTTAAGCCATCTTTGCATATTTTGAATACAATACTTATCACTTATATGTTTTGCAAATATTTTCTCTCAGCCTGTACCTTGTCTTTTCATTTTCTTAACAGTCTTTCACAGAGCAAAAATATTTACTTTTAGATTGTTAACATTTTTAAATTAAAATTCTGCTTTGTTGGATTCATTATGTGTGTTGTCTTTGTTAATTTAAAATGAAACATAAAATAAATGTTTAGAATTGTTTTCCCAAATACTTCAGTTCTAAATTATATTTTTGTTTATCTTTGTATATGATTTTATTGTATTTTTGTAACTAATGTTTACAAAATGACTAAACAGTCACTCAGTTGGTGCTTGCTTATGAATTCTCTTATCTTTCTTGTCATGAACAGAAGCTTCATATCCAACAACACTGCTTTCAAATTTTTATATTATCAAGGTACACACCATTCAAAACAGATATTATAGTTTTTAATAAAATAACTGAATAATATTTTATTAAATATTGTTTTTCTAGTTGGTACAACAAAACTTCAGAAATACTTGACTCAGAATATTTCTAAGTAGCACTTTGGCATTGGAAACTTCACAAATTTCAACTGGTAGTATTAAAATTCTCTATTTCTAACCACTATAAAATAATTTTGATAATTTCAGTTACAGAAAATATACATCATTTCCAAATGTGATACAGAAAGTTTTCATCATTCAATTGAAAATATTGAGTAATTAGTGTTTTCAAATAGATTTTTTGATTATGTTCAGTTAGCCAGCATATAGTACATCATTAGTTTTTGATGTAGTGTTCAATGATTCATTAGTGCATATAACACCCAGGGCTTATCACCATACATGCCCTCTTTAATACCCATCACCTTGTGCAAATTGATTTTTTGAACTATAGCAATCTATGTAGAAAACTCCATTACCAGTTTCCATGTTAGCTTTTTTAAAGAAGTGAAAACATAAAATTATCTGTTTGGATTAACTTATTTTCAAAATCTCAGCTATATCTTTGTGTCCCAAAAGCAGCATTTAAACACAACCCTTTTATTCTAGGCCTTTATAGAGTTCCACTGTGTGTATGATTAAGGTGCATGAGTACAAGAAGTGAGAGCCTTCTAGTAAATACAATTAACTGTGCTTGACAAACCTTGAAGAGTTTGAAAGTGTCACAGTGCTGTAACCTCAGGTTGTAATTCTGACATCACAAATGCTTCCTGGGAGAGAGCAAGAGAGTGAACGAAGTCTTATGTACAGAAATTATAGGAAGCAATTGAAGGCCAGACTGAACTCTTCACTGAAGTGATAAAAAGCCGTTTACTGGTGAATTTTGTTATGCTTCAATTACTTACATTTCAATTACACTTTCTCTAATACCAGATCTCCTCTTTATCCTGTTAAACACACATTTAATAGTTGTACTTTTCTTATTAATTATGCACTGGAAAAAGCAAAATATTTTCTCAAAGTCCTGTAGAGGTAAGAGGATTGATGGTAGACATAAGTGATACTTACATTTAGGAGACTAGTGCAGATCAGTCGCAGACCCATACAAATACTGACTCGTTATCATTGCTTGTCTGAAAGTTATTTTGAAAGATTTTTCAAGTAAATACTTGTATCAGTTAAGAATAAGTAAGCTTTTGTCCAAAGCTCAATACCCTGCAAAGCAACTTAAAATAAACCTAGAAAGATCACAATGATGTTCTGAAAGCATTAAGAAACCAAGCTTAAAGAACGTAGACTGTTTCTAACTGAAATATTTAAATGTGAAAGTCACAATCAGCAGGTAGAAAAAGAATCACTTATGTATTTTCAGTGTATAACTAGGAAAAAAGTGATTGCAAAGAAATATTAGGAAGAACTCTAGCACTACAAGTTTATTCAACAACTCTCTTACATTTATACCTAGTACCTATCATTCTCTTATTTTACATTTTGTATGTGGATTTTTAGCCTGTAGAAATATAACCTTTCACACGGCAAAGTGGACTTTGGTAGTTGTTTATCAATCATCGATTGTCCTTTTTTCCTTTTCCATATAGTATCCACAATTTTTTTTGGAAGCCAACAACCCTTCTACTATGTGGGTTGGTGAGTATGGGTATGTGATTCGTCAAGAAAACCAAGAGTGTCTAGCTGTTAGTTGATTTGGTAAAGTTCACTTTATCTAATTCTCAGAATTCAACCATGGATTCTTATCTACTAAGGCAGTCATTTTTTCTATGATAAATTTGAAATAATTTTATTAAAAAATTGCATTGAAATTGTGTTTCCTTGTGATTGCTGTTTTAATGAGTTGATTGATTTTTTAATCAATATCCAGGTTGTTTTATGTCCCTTATTGAAATTTATAGTTTCTCAAGCCATTTAATTAGATTTATAGTTTAAAGTCCTGCTTCCTGTAGGATTTTTGGTTCTAAGTAAATTCTGAATAAAGTATAGTTTCTAAGTAAATTATATAATTCTAAATGCTTGTGTTCTTTCTTACCTGTGTTTCTCTCTGTCAAGTAAATACATAAAACCTTTAAAAAAAAGGTCTGAGGAAATATCATTAACTTAACATTTAGAAATGGAATCTACTGTTTTTGGCATTTTACCATCTCTTTAGAGTATTTTATTATTCAGACTTAATACTTTTAACTGGGCCAATTTTGACATTTCATACTTTGTTGGAAAATTATCTAATTTGTCTAAATTTTCAAAGTTCATACTGGAATATTAATGATATGCTAAGTATCTTAAATATCTTCAGTAACTGAGTTTTTCCTATTTTTAATATAAAATATATTTTATTTTTCTATATTTTCCATGTTTCTGTATGTTTTAGTGTTATTAAACAATTTTTTAAAAATCTCTTTGCTCTTTTTACTCTAAGATTTTTATTGTGTTCATTCATTGTTTTCAGATCGCTTATTATCAATTCCTAAATTCTATTTTTATTTGATATTTTTCCTAAGTTCAATCATGAACCCTCTTATTTTCAAATTTTCCTCATTTTATTTTTATTTTTTTAAGGTTTTATGTATTTATTTGACAGAGAGAAACAGAGAGGGAACACAAGCAGGGGGAGTGAGAGAGGGAGAAGCAGGCTTCCTGCTGAGCAGGGAGCCCAATGTGGGGCTCAATCCCTGGTCTCTGGGATCATGACCTGAGCCAAAGGCAGTTGCTTAACCAACTGAGCCAACCAGGTGCCTCATTTAAAATATAAGTGTTTAAGCTGGAATGGTTCTTTATTAATTTAATCTCATATTCACATTTTTAACACCCATTCATAGTTCTTTAAGTCTTAGTTAAGACACCTAACCTAATTTGAGAGAAGGATATAGGTCTACAAAGTGGTTTCATGAGTTAATTATAAGATAATAATAGTTATTATTATAATAAACATAGAAGAAATAGAATTGTGTCTGCCTGCTGTATATACCACATTTTCATTGATGAGGAATAAGGGTTATGCACAAAGGAAGTAGATAGAGTGAAACTGTCAGAGACTTTGGCAGAATCTATTAAATAAAAGACTTTAAAAAAATTGATTCTTGACACTCTTGAATTACTTTCTTGGCATCTGAATCCTTTCAGAAGAATAAAAGAGGTGGAGAGCAATCTAAGAATGTGCCTCTCATCTTTGCTCTCCAAAATTAGTTTGAATTATAGGAAAAAAGTCTCTTCCATATTAAAGATGAGAGTCAAGTGGATTCTATTTTTTTCAAGTGGATTCTAAATCATTTGAATACAGTGGGCTTGTTATGATATTTTCTTTGTTAAACATCTAATTTTTTTCATATATAAACAATAAAAACAATGTCAATAACAAAGCAAGCTATTTGACACATTATTGTTATTATTTATTAAAAAAGTCTGAACAAAGCTTGGACAAATTTAACAATTACCAAGCTATAAATATTCATACATGAACACAATTGAATTTTGTATTTTTGAATAGTGTTGTGCAGAAGATTAGATTAATTCATAATCTAGTAAATAATTTAAAAATTTTAGAGGACTGAAATAAAATGTGAATGATAACAGTCTTTTTAAATGTTTAAATGTTTAAAATGTTTAAAATGTTTTAATTTAGTGGGCAATATTTTTTGCTTGAATTTATCTTTATTTCATACACATAACTGTGAAATATATGCAAATGTCAATCAAGTGAAAGAAGTGTGTCTAGAAGGAGAACATAATCAATTCTTCAAAAGCTGCTATTCATCTCATCCGAGTAATGAGAATTCTCCATACAGGAAGTATAATCATTATTAGTAATCTTGAGAAAGGTCATTTTGTTCAAGTAGTAGTATTGTTCAAAATAGATAAAGGTGAGGAAGTGAAAACTGTCAGTGTAGCCAACTATTTTGAAGGTTATGATCTATAAAGATGTTGAAGAACATTCCAATAGTTGGGGTTTGCCATATGGCAAAAGAAAGGATTTTTTTTTAAAGAAAAAATGATCTTCATATTTATTTATGTGATCTTGATCAAGAACAGAAAGTCAACAGGATAGAAAAGAAACAATTGCAGGACAAAAATTCCATAAATAAGAAGAGAGAAAAGGAGAATTTTAGTATACAGGTGGAGAAAGCTTGACTTCTGAAAGGAAATGACACCGTTTATTGTGATATGAGAGAAGACAGAGACTATGGACAGAGACACAAACAGATGTTATTACTTGTTGGCGTGAACATGAGAATCTTCTCTGCTTAAGTTTTCAGTGACAAAAGAAGTTAGATCATAGCTGAAAATGAAAAGAAGAGAGGCAACATTGAAGTTTGAGTAAAGATGAAAATATGTAAAAATAATGGCTGATAGCATTTGATGATAAATTATCTTGGGAAATGGAGTAAGTTTGGTGAAAATTTCTGAGGACCACTGAGAAGTATGTTTAAATTTTAAAATGAGATCACTCATCATGTTTCGGTGTTTGATTTTTTTTTTAGACTTACTGAGATTGCTCTTTGTGTATAGACATGAAGATGGCACAAGTTCAAATTAACAAGAATGACATATTTACCTTGGTTTAATGGAAAAATAAAAAAGACAGAGATAAAAGTAGGCAAGAAAGTGACAGTATTCATGGGACATGAATATATGAGGGAGAACAAATGGTGTGAAGGGATGATAGGAAAAACAAAACAAAATATATGATTAAGATCGGAGATAAAAGTTCCAGAGGAAGTAAAGGAACTGTTATGTAGTCACCAATGAAAGGAAACTGAAGAAAAGAAAATGTAGCTGTGTACAAACAGGAATATTAAAAATCAGCAATTTGTTGCTGGTGCTGTTATTGATAATGACAAGAATTAGTATGATACCAGATCTTGAAATGGTTCATATATCATGGTAGGAAGATATATTTATTTTCACTTATTTGTAAAATTATTAGATTTAGAATCTGGGGGATATATCAAATTATATAGGTCAAAATAATGACTAAGCACATATTTGTAACTGGCAAAAAAGGATGTTATTGTTATTCCTAGCATTCCATCCAAAATGTGAAGTGAAATTTTGATATAAAGGTATTATGTAAAGAAAATAGAAAATCATATAGATTCATCATTTGCTTTAAGGCAGGCAATCTTTAAAAACTTGAATTACATTTCAAATTATGAAAAGAAAATGTCCTACTTTTTGAAAGCAAAAATTAATTTTTTTGTCAGTGTCAATAATACATATATCAAATGTCATGAATCCTACAAGGAACGATGTTTAGTTTTATTCCATTTCTTCAAGATTCATAGTGATAACAATTTAAAAAGGCAATGTTGGAAAGAAAAGCAATTTTATCTAGAACTCAACCATAAACCCTTTGAAACATTATTACACTTGTTTTAAATTTTTATTTTAATTTATATGATATGCTTAATACACCCCACTTATTAAGAAAGTTTAAAATAACTTTTTAAACAGAAAAGTAGAAAGAAAAAAAATACCAGTAATATATTTTCTAATTTTGGGGGATAACAGTGGACAAACCCATACGTGCAACTAAAATGAAGAGTCCTTCACTTTAGAGGATTTCTTCTTTGATTTATTTATTTCTTGATTGTATTTTTCATAACCTTTTCCTAGAAATTTTGATAGATGGATTTCAGAATGATGTCATCATTTAACTTTTATAATTCCCATATCTCCAACAATTTGGTATTTCCTTATGAAAACTGCTAAAGGGGCACCTGGGGGGCTCAGTTGTTAAGTGTCTGCCTTTGGATCAGGTCATGATGCTGGAGTCCAGGGACCAAACCCCAACTGGGTTCCCTGCTCCGAGGGGGACCTGCTTCTCCCTCTCTCACTCCCCTGCTTGTGTTCCCTCTCTAGCTGTGTTTCTCTCTATCAAACAAGTAAAATCTTCAAAAAAAAGAAGAAAAAAGAAAAAAAGGAAATTGCTGAACCCTGAGGTAGTTGCTCTATTTTTTTTTTAATTTTTAATTTCTTTTTCCTATCCCTACTCCCCCTCAACCTCCCAACAACCCTCAGTTTGTATCCTGAGATTAAGAGTTTCTTAATGACTGTCTCCCTCCTGGTCCCATCTTGTTTTATTTTTTCCCTCTTGACCTCCCACAATCTCCCTCCCCTGCCTCTGAAATTCCTCATATAAGAGAGATCATATGATAATTGTCTTTCTCTGATTGACTTATTTCACTTAGTGTAATACCCTCCAGTTCCATCCATGTTGTTGCTAATGGCAGGATTTCATTCTTTTGATGACTGCATAGTACTCTGTTGTATATTTATACCACATCTTCTTTATCCATTCATCTGTTGATGGACATCTAGGTTCTTTCCATAGTTTGGCTATTGTGGACATTGCTGCTATACACATCCGGGGGCATGTGCCCCTTCAGATCACTACATTTGTATCTTTAGGGTAAATACCCAATAGTGCGATTGCTGGGTCATGGGTTAGCTCTATTTTCAACTTTTTAAGGACTCTTCATACAGTTTTCCAGAGTGGCTGCACCAGCTTGCATTCCCACCAACAAGGGTTCCACATCCTCACCAACATCTGTCATTTCCTGACTTGTTAATTTTAGCCATTCTGACTGGTGTAAAGTGGTATCTCACTGAGGTTTTGAATTGTATTTCCCTGATGCTGAGTGATGTGCACTTTTTCATGTGTCTCTTGGCCATTTGGATGTCTTCTTTGGAGTAATGTCTGTTCATGTCTTCTGCCCATTTCTTGATTGGGTTATTTGTTCCCTGGGGGCTGAGTTTAATAAGTTCTTTATAGATTTTGGATACTAGCACTTTCTCTGATATGTCATTTGCAAATATCTTCTCCCATTCTGTTGGTCTTTTGGTTTTGTCTTTTGGTTTTGTTGACTGTTTCCTTTGCTGTGAGAAAGCTTTTGATCTTAATGAAGTCCCAATTGTTCGATTTGCCCTTGCTTCCCTTGTCTTTGGCAATGTTTCTAGGAAGAAGTTGCTGAGGCTGAGGTTGAAGAAGTTGCTGCCTGTGTTCTCCTAGAGGATTATGATGGATTCCAGTCTCACACTGAGGGCTTTCATCCATTTTGTGTGTGTGGTGTAAGGAAATGATCCAGTTTCATTCTTCTGCATGTGGCTGTCCAATTTCCCTAACACCATTTGTTGAAGAATCTGTCTTTTATCCATTGGACATTCATTCCTACTTTGTCGAAGAGTAGTTGACCATAGAGTTGAGGGTCAATTTCTGAGCTCTCTATTCTGTTCCATTGATTTATGTGTCTGTTGTTGTGCCAGTACCATACTTTCTTGATGATTACAGCTTTCTAATAGAGCTTGAAGTCGGGAATCATGATGCTGACAACTTTGGTTTACTTTTCAACATACCTCTGACTATTCAGTTTTTTTTTTTTCCGATTCCATATAAATTTTAGGATTATTTGTTCCCTTTATTTGAAAAAAGTTGATGGTATATTGATAGGGATTGCATTAAATTGTGTAGATTGCTCTAAGTAGCATAGACAATTTCACAGTATTTGTTCTTCCAATCCATGAGCATGAACTATTTTCCATTTCTTTGTGTTTACCTCAATTTGTTTTATGAGTACTTTATAGTTTTCTGAGTATAGATTTCTTACCTCTTTGGTTATGTTTGGGTGCAATTGTAAATGGGATTGACTCCTTAATTTCTCTTTCTTCTGTCTTGCTGTTGGTGTATAGAAATGCAACTGATTTCTGTGCACTGATTCTATATCCTGATACTTTACTGAATTTCTGTATGAGTTCTATCTAACAGTTTTAGAGTGGAGTCTTTTGGGTTTTCCACATAAAGTATGATATCATCTGTAAACAGTGAGAGTTTGACTTCTTTTTTGCTGATTCAGATGCCTTTTATTTATTCTCGTTGTCTCATTGCTAAGGCTAAGACTGCTAGTACTATTTTGAATAGCAGTGGTGATAGTGGACAGCCCTGCTGTGTTCCTGACCTTAGGGAAAAACTCTCAGTCTTTCCCCATTGAGAATGATATTCGCTGTAGGTTTTTCATAGATGGCTTTTATATATTGAGGTATGTAACTTCTATCCCTACACTCTGAAGAGTTTTGATCAAGGAAGGATGCTGTACTTTGTCAAATGTTTTATCTGCATCTATTAAGAATACTTTATGGTTCTTGTTCTTTATTAATGTACTGTATCACATTGATTTCCAGATGTTGATCCACCCTTGCAGCCCAGGAATAAATCCCACTTGATTGTTATGAATAATCTTTTTAATGTACTGTTGGATACTATTGACTAGTATTTTGGTGAGAATTTTTGCACCTGTGTTCATCAAGGATATTGGTCAGTAATTCTCCTTTTTGATAGAGTCTTTGTCTGGTTTGGAGATCAAGGTAATACTGGCCTCATAAAATGAGTTTGGAACTTTTCCTTCCATTTATATATATTTTTTTTGGTTTCAAGAGAATAGGTGTTAATGCTTCTTTACATGTTTTTGATGACAGCTTCAATCTCCTTACTGAGTATGGATCTGTTCAGGTTTTCTATTTTTTCCTGGTTCAGTTTTGGTAGTTTATATGTCTCTAGGAATGCATCCATTTCTTCCAGATTGTCAAATTTGCTGGCGTATAGCTGCTCATAATATGTTCTTATAATTGTTTGTATTTCTTTGGTATTTGTTGTGATCTCTCCTTTTTAATTCATGATTTTATTAATTTGGGTCCTTTCTCTATCAATCTCTTGCCATCCTTGTTAATTCTTTCAAAGAACCAACTCCTAGTTTTGTTGAGTTGTTCTGCTCTTCTTTTGGTTTCTATTTCATTGATTTCTGCTCTGATCTTTATTTCTCTTCTCCTGCTGAATGTAGGCTTTCTTTGCTGTCCTTTATCTAGTTCTTTCAGGTGTAGGGTTAGGTTGTATACTTGAGACCTTTCTTGTTCCTTGAGAAAGCCTGGTATTGCTTTATACTTTCCTCTCAAGAGCACCTTTGCTGTGTCCCAAAGATTTTGAAGTTTTTTTTTTCCATTTTCATTTATTTCCATGAATTTTTTAAATTCTTCTTTAATTTCCTGGTTGACCCATTCATACTTTAGTAAAACACTCTTTAGCCTCCATGTATTTGAGTTCTTTCCAACTTTCCTCTTGTGGTTAAGTTCTAGTTTCAAAGCATTGTGGTCTGAAAATATGTAGGGAATCATTCCAATCTTTTGGTATTGGTTGAGACCTGATTTGTGAACCAGGATGTCTCCATTCTGGAGAATTTCCCATGTTCACTAGAGACTAATGTGTCTTCTGTTGCTTTGGGATAGAATGTTCTGAATATATCTGTGATATCCATCTGGTCCAGTGTGTCATTTATAGCCTTTATTTCCTTGTTGATCTTTTGCTTAGATGATCAGTCTGTATCAGTGCGGGGGGTGTTAAAGTCTTTATTATTATTGTAGTATTGTTGATATGTTTCTTTGATTTGTTATTAATCAGCCTATATAATTGGCTGCTCCCATGTTAGGGGAATAGATATTTAAAATTGTTAGGTCTTGAGGGAAAAAGATGGCGGAAGGCCAGGTGACTGCATTTCGGGGAGTTCCCTGAAGTGAGCTCAATTCCCGTAAAAAAAGCACTACAGGAACACTGTGAACACCCATGAAATCAGCCTGAAATGTGATATTTCACACTTCTGGATCACCACGGGAGACAAGGACCATCCGCAAAAAGGTAGAAACAAGTGAGAGCGACTCGAGGCTTACCCCCAGAGACAGCCCACAGAGCTGAACCATTGAAAGCAAATACCCCAGCATGAAAGTGCTCTGTGCTTGGGGAATAACAGCAGATTACAGCCTGATTCAGGCTGAGGCAGAACCAGGAATGCAGCAGAGCCCGCAGCAAGGAGACTGTTTTTCCACCAGGCAGAGGGGAGACAGAGATCCGCAGGGACAGGAAGCGCCCAGTGGCTTGAGGGAACTTAGAGGGGCTGGGGTGCAGAGACTATCCCCCCACTGCTTAAGCCAGAGGAGCAGGGTTTCGCAGAGAGTAGGAGTGCCCCATGTGGCATGGAGGATCTCAGCGAGAGCGGCGGGCATGGAGTCTATTTTTCTGCCGCTTTCTCTCTCTTTTTTTTTTCTTTCTTTCTTTTTCCCCTTTTCTCCACTGCTTTTCTCTCCCGCTTCTCCCCACCCTGTGGGCCGGGTGTGGACCCACCAGGGAAGGCGATTTTGCAGACTTGCATGGGGCCTGTGGAGCTGCGGGTCCCTTGGCACAGACAAGGTCGCACGATCCAAAATCAGTTGTGGTTTTGAGGTGCGGGAGTGAAGCAACAAGCGGGGGCTTGGGCAGAAATCAATCCAGCATCTGCGCCTGCCCGGCTGTGACAGGCTGCCAACCGGGAGGCTGGAAAGATCCTCTCTCTGTGTAGAAGATCTCTCTGGGAAGGAGGTCTGGGTGCAGACATCTTGCTCCTGACTTCCTCAGCAGCTGAAAAAGGATGTAAAAGAACAACACT
Source organism: Spilogale gracilis (assembly GCA_004023965.1). Taxonomy (NCBI): domain Eukaryota; kingdom Metazoa; phylum Chordata; class Mammalia; order Carnivora; family Mephitidae; genus Spilogale; species Spilogale gracilis. The sequence continues at coordinate 83,512 of PITA01000843.1, read as the reverse complement.
CCACCACCAGAACTGTAACCTGACAACCTGGTGACCATTGAGACCAGTCGCTAGCAAGGGGGTGGAGAGACGCAGCCCAGGTAGAAGGGACTGAAAACAACGTGGCAGGCCCCACCCCCAGAAAGCAAGCCAGAAGCTCAGGAGGACAACACTCAAACTGTAAAACCCGAACATGGGGTGGGGGGGGAGGCAATTTATTAAACTCCTGGTACTGACTACAAGTACCAAAAGCCCTACACATTATAGATACAGTTTTCCACCTTATTTGCTTTTTTAACTTTTTTCTATTTTTACTTTTAAAGCTTCCATTTTAAACTTAAAAATGCATTCTCATGGTTTTTCTTCATTCAATTTTTAATCCACTTTTTATCACAACATGATACTCAATACAACACCCCGAACATTTTTTTTACCTTGAAATTTTTTCAAACACATTCCTGTATTTTCTGCTGTTGTTGCTGCCTCTTGTTCCCTGTTTGTTTTCTCTGTTTTTCCCTTTCTTCTCTCTTCTTTCCTTTATTTTCTCTTTTACATATACATGTAGTTATAAGCTTCAAGTTAATCCCACATCCCTATTCAATACTACCCCTATATACAACCAGTTCTAATCTCCCTATATCTTTGGAAAGTGGGATCCTCCAACAATAAAAACAAAACAAACTAGGGAGGATCTGAAACGCATTCCTTGCCCACAAGGAGTGTCTGCCCTCACTTTCCCACTCTAGTTTGTCAGTGTTTCTGTGTAATTGTCTTTGCTTTTGTATTATATAAATACTGGTCTTGGGGGTCATATAGGTTGGGTTTCGCTTTTTGATATCTTCATTTACCCTTGATATCCCTTTTCTTTACCCTGTAACAGTTTTGTACCATATAAATCCTACCACAGGGCCCTACTATGGCAGGGGTTTCTTTTCTTGCTTCCTCTCTTCTGTTTTCTTTTTTCTTTCTCCTTCCTTTTTGGTAGTGAATTCTGGTTGCTCCAAAACCTTCCAGTGACCAATCCACCTAGATAGTGGCTGATATATTTAGCTATACACCCCCTCAACCACTCCTCCGCACTATGACTCGGAGGAGGAACATCCAACAGAAGAAGAACCCCGAGACTCTAACCCCAGTCACAGAATTACTGGAAATGAAAATAAACAATATGACAGAAATGGAATTCAGGGAAGCAACCGTCCAAGCAATGGATAATTTAGAAAAGAACATTAGTCTCAAAGTGGAAGCCATAGTAACAGAAATGAAAGCTGAAGTTAGAAAGGCTATTGATGAGATGCAATTTAATTTAAATATGCTAACAGCCAGAGTAAGTGAAGCTGAAGATCATATCAGTGATTTAGAAGACAGATGGATTAAGAAGGAGGAGCAAACAGCTAAAATCCCATGAAAACAGAATAAGGGAAATAAATGATGCCATGAAATCCTCCAATATCAGAATTATTGGAATCCCTGGAGGAGTTGAGAGAGAGAGAAGCCTAGAAGATATTGTTGAACAAATCATGGATGAAAATTTCCCAAATCTGGTGAATGAAACAAATGTTCATGTCCTAGAAGCAGAGAGGACACCCCCCAAGATCAATGAGGCCAGAAAGACCTCCAGGCACATAATTGCGAAATTCACGAACAAAAAAAACAAAGAATATGTCTTAAGGACAGCTAGGGGAAAGCGATCCTTTACCTATAGAGGGAGGACCATCAGAATAACGTCAGACCTTTCCACAGAAACCTGGCAAGCCAGAAAGGGCTGGCAAGACATATTCAGGAAGCTACATGACAAAAATATGCAACCAAGGATAATGTATCCAGCAAGGTTGACTTTCAAAATGGAAGGAGAAATAAAGAGCTTCCAGGACCGCCAAGGTTTAAAAGATTATGCAACCACCAAGCTGGCACTACAAGTAATACTAAGAGGGGTTCTATAGAGGAGAAACAAACCCAAGAGTGACACAAAACAGATATTGACAGAGGTAATCTATAGAAACATGAACTCCACAGGCAACATGATGTCAATACAAACGTATCTATCAATAATCACTCTCAATGTGAATGGCCTAAATGCTCCAATAAAAAAACACAGGGTTGCAGACTGGATAAAACGACAGGACCCATCCATATGGTGTTTTCAAGAGACTCATCTTGAATCTAAAGACACTTCCAGATTGAAAATGAGGGGATGGAAGACCATCTTTCATGCCAATGGACCCCAAAAGAAAGCCAGGGTAGCCATTTTCATATCAGACAAATTGGATTTTAGTCTAAAGTCTGTAGTCAGAGACACAGAAGGAAACTACATCATTCTTAAAGGTCTATACATCAAGAAGATCTAACAATTATAAATATTTATGCCCCCAACATGGGAGCAGCCAACTACATAAGCCAACTGTTAAACAAAATATTGATGCGAATCATATTGAATCATATTGATGCAAATACATTAATTGTAGGAGATCTTAACACACCACTATCAGCAATGGACAGAAAATCAACAAAGAATCAAGAGCCTTGAATGACACATTTGACCAGATGGATCTCATAGATATATTCAGAACATTTCACGCTAAAACAGCAGAATACTCATTCTTCTTGAGTGCACATGGAACTTTCTCCACAATAGACCACATACTAGGTCACAAATCAGGGCTCAACCAATACCAGAAGATTGAAATGATTCCCTGCATAATCTCTGACCACAATGCCTTGAAACTGGAACTCAACCACTATAAAAAGTTCAGGAGAAAATCAAACACTTGGAAGCTAAAGACAATCCTGTTCAAGAATATGTGGATTAACCAAGAAATCAGAGAAGAACTGAAACACTTCATGGAAAACAATGAGAATGAAGATACATGGATCCAAAACCTATGGGATACAGCAAAGGCCATCCTAAGGGGGAAATTCATAGCCATCCAAGCCTCACTCAAAAAAATTGAAAAATCCCGAATACATCAACTCTCATTACACCTTAAAGAACTGGAAAATCAACAAAAAAATTAAACTAACCCCCCACACAAGATGGGAAATAATAAAGATTAGAGCAGAGTTGAATGAATCAGAAACCAGAGATACAGTAGAACACATCAACAAAACTAGAAGCTGGTTCTTTGAAAGAATCAATAAGATTGATAAACCATTGGCCAATCTAATCCTAAAGGAAAGGCAGAAGACCCAAATTAATAAAATTATGAATGAAAGGGGAGAGATCATGACTAACACCAAGGAAATAGAAACAATCATCAAAAATTACTATCAACAATTATATGCCAATAAGTTTACAACCTAGAAGAGATGGATACATTCCTAGAAACCTATAAACTACCAAGACTGAAACAGGAAGATATTGACAATTTGAATAGACTTATATCTAGTAATGAGATTGAAGCAGTGATCAAAAACCTCCCCCAAAACAAGAGTCCCGGACCAGATGGATTTCCTGGGGATTTCTACAAAACATTCAAAGAAGAAATAACACCTATTTTCCTGAAGCTCTTTCAAAAAATAGAAATGGAAGGAAAACTTTCAGACTCTTTCTATGAAGCCAGCATCACTCAAATCCCCAAACCAGACAAAGACCCCATCAAAAAGGAGAACTTCAGACCAATATCGCTGATAAATACGGATGCCAAGATTCTGAACAAGATCCTTGCTAAAAGGATACAACAATACACTAAAAAGATTATCCACCATGACCAGGTGGGTTTTATCCCAGGGATGCAAGGGTAGTTCAACACTCAAAAAACAATCAACGTGATAGAACAAATCAATAAGAGAAGAGAGAAGAACCACATGGTGCTCTCAATTGATGCAGAAAAGGCATTTGACAAAATACAACATCTGTTCCTGATCAAAACTCTTCAAAGTATAGCAATAGAGGGAACATTTCTCAACCTCATAAAATCTATCTATGAAAAACCCACAGCAAATATCATCCTCAACTGGGAAAAACTGACAGACTTTCCTCTGAGTTCAGGAACAAGGCAAGGATGTGCACTGTCAACACTACTGTTCAACATAGTGTTAGAAGTCCTAGCAACAGCAATCAGACAACAGAAAGAAATAAAAGTTATCCAGCTTGGCAAAGAGGAAGTCAAACTCTCTCTCTTTGCAGATGACATGATACTCTATGTGGAAATCCCAAAAGACTCTACTCCCAAACTATTAGAATTCATACAACAATTCGGTAATGTGGCAGGATACAAAATCAATGCACAGGAATCAGTTGCATTCTTATACACTAACAATGAAAAAATAGAAAGGGAAATCAGAGAATTGATTCTGTTTACTATAGCACCAAAAAGTATAAGATACTTAGGAATAAACCTAACCAAAGAAGTCAAGGATCTGTAGTCGAGGAACTACAGAATACTCATGAATGAAATTGAAGAAGACACAAAAAGATGGAAGAGCATTCCATGCTCATGGATCAAAAGAATAAACATTGTCAAAATGTCTATACTGCCTAGAGCAATCTATACTTTCAATGCCATTCCAATCAAAATTCCACCAACACTCTTCAAAACGTTGGAACAAACAATCCTAAAATTTATATGGAAACAAAAAAGATCCCGAATCGCTAAGGAATTGCTGAAGAAGAAAAGCAAAGCTGGGGTCATCTCATTACCTGACTTCAGGCTTTATTACAAAGCTGTGATTACCAAGACAGCATAGTACTGGCACAAAAAACAGAGAAATAGACCAATGGAACAGAGTGGAGAGTCCACATATGGACCTACAAATCTATGGGCAAATAATCTTTGACAAAGCAGGAAAAAATATCCAGTGGAAAAAAGACAGTCTCTTCAATAAGTGGTGCTGGGAAAATTGGACAGCTACATATAGAAGAATGAAACTAGACCATTCTCTTACCCTGCACACAAAGGCAAACTCGAAATGGATGAAAGACCTCAACGTGAGACAGGAATCCATCAAAATCCTGGAAAAGAACATAGGCAGTAACCTCTTTGACATCGGCCACAGCAACTTCTTTCAAGACATGTCTCCAAAGGGAAAGGAGACAAAAGAGAAAATGAACTTCTGGGACTTCATCAAAATAAAAAGCTTCTGTACAGCAAAGGAAACAGTCAACAAAACAAAGAGGCAACCCACAGAATGGGAGAAGATATTTGCAAATGACACTACAGACAAAGGGCTGGTATCCAAGATCTATAAAGAACTGCTCAAACTCAACTTCCAAAAAGAAGATGAACACATCAAAAAATGAACAAAAGACATGAAGAGGCACTTCTCTGTAGAAGATATACAAACGCTAACAGACACATGAAAAAATGTTCAGTGTCACTAGCTATCAGGGAAATTCAAATCAAAACCACACTGAGATTCCACCTTACACCAGTCAGAATGGCCAAAATTAACAAGTCAGGAAACAACAAGTGTTGGAGAGGCTGCAGAGAAAGGGGAACTCTCTCACACTGTTGGTGGGAATGCAAGCTGGTGCAGCTGCTTTGGAAAACAGTGTGGAGATTCCTTAAAAAATTAAAAATAGAGCTACCCTATAATGCTGCAATTGCACTACGGGGCATTTACCCTAAAGATACAAATTTAGTGAAAAGAAGGGCCATATGCACCCCAATGTTCATTGTAGCAATGGCCACAATCGCCAAACTGTGGAAAGAGCCAAGGTGCCCCTCAACAGATGAATGGATAAAGAAGATGTGGTACATATACACAATGGAATACTTTGCCTCCATCAGAAAGGATGAATATCCAACCTTTGTAGCAATATGGACTGGACTGGAAGAGATTATGCTGAGTGAAAAAAGCCAAGTAGAGAAAGTCAAGTATTACGTGGTTTCACTTACTTGCGGTGCATGAGGAGAACAGTGGAGAAGTAAAACAAATGGGAACTAGGGTAATCCAGGGAGAGAAATGAAACAACAGAGACTTTGGACACAGAAACAAACTGAGGGTCTTGGATAGAGGGGGGTGGGGAATGGGAGAGCCTGGTGGTGGGTACTGGGGGCACCTATTGCGTGAAGCATTGGGTGTGGGGAATGGGGAATGAATCTTGGAACACTGGAAAAATAATTTTAAGTAACAATAAAAAAATAAATAAAATTGTTAGATCTTCTTGTTGGACAGACACTTTAAGTATGATATAGTGTCTTTCCTCATCCCTTACAATAGTCTTTGTCTTAAAATCTACTTTATCTGATATAAGAATTGCTGCCCCAGCTTCCTTTTGATGTCCATTAGCATGGTAAATGGTTTTCCACCCCCTCACTTTAAATCTGGAGATGTCTTTGGGTCTAGAATATGTTACTTGGAGGCAGTATATCAATTAGTCTTATTTTTTTATCCACTTTGATACCCTGTTTCTTTTGATTGGGGCATATATCCATTTGCATTCAGGTAACCACTGAAAGATATGAATTTAGTGCCATTGTATTGCCTATAAGGTGACTATGACTGTACATTGTCTCTGTTCCTTTTTGGTCTGTTACTCTCAGGCTCTCTCTTTGCCTAGATGTCCACTTTCAATATTTCCTGTAGGACTGGTTTGGTGTTTGCAAATTCTTTTAGTTTTTGTTTGTCCTGGAAGATTTTTATCCCTCCATCTATTTTCAGTGACAGCCTAGCTGGATATAGTATTCTTGGCTGCATATTTTTCTTGTTTACTGCTCTGAATATATCATGCCAGTCCTTTCTGGTCTGCCAGGTTTCTGTGGATAGGTCTGCTGCCAATCTAATATTTCTGCCTTTGTATGTTACAGACTTCTCCCAAGCTGTTTTAAGTATTTTCTCTTTGTCATTGAGACTTTTAAGTTCTACTATTAGATGACAGGTGTGGATCTATTTTTATTGATTTTGAGGGGTGTTCTCTGTGCCTCCTGTATTTTGATGCTTGTTCCCTTTTCAAATTAGGGAAATTCTGTTATAATTTGCTCCAATAAACCTTCTGCCACATTCTCTCTTTCTCCCTCTTCTGGGATCCCAATTATTCTAATATTGTTTCATTCTATGGTATTACTTATCTCTCAAATTCTTCCCTCGTGGTCCAGTAGTTTAACTCTATTTTTCTCAGCTTCTTTATTTTTTATTATTTGGTCTTTTATATCACTGATTCTCTCTTCTGCCTCTTTTATCCTAGCAGTAAGAGCTTCCATTTTTTATTGCACCTCATTAATAGCTTTTTTGATTTCAACATAGTTAGATTTTAGTTCTTTTATTTCTCCAGAAAGGGATTTTCTAGTATCTCCCATGCTTTTTTTCAAGCCCAACTAGCACCTTCATAATCATTTTTTCTAAGTCTAGTTCTGACACATTACTAATGTCCCTATTGATTAGGTCCCTAGCTATCCGTACTGCCTCCTATTCTTTTTTATTTTTATTTTTTTGAGGTGAGTTTTTCCACCTTGTCATTATATCCATATATGAATATATGATTGAGAAAACAAAATAATAACAGGGTAGCGATGACCTCAGAAAAATATACACTAACCAAATCAAAAGAGACCTGAAACTGGGAGGAGAAGAAAGGGGGAAAAAAAAATATATATATTATCTATCTATATCTGTATCTATCTATCTATATGTCTCTCTATATATGACTATACTGGTGAATAGAACAGAGGCACACAACTTGATTTTGGGTGTATTTTGGTCTGTTAGAAGAAACTGCCTCCCAAAATTTTAAAGAAAGAAAAACTTATATATGTACACAAATAAGGGTATACACGATAAAGGGTTGGAATATTACTTTAAAGATGAAAATTAAAAAAGTATTCTAAAAAAGGAATTGATAAGAAGTTGGTTGAAGAAAAAAAATAAGCAAAAGAAGAGGGAAGAATGGGATGAGGTTGGAGACTAGAACAAATCCATGCACTAGATTTAGGGTATATTTTGATGTATTAGAAGAAACTGTATCCCAAAATTTTAAAGAAAGAAAAACCCATATGTATACAAAAAATAAGCTTTAATACAATTAAAGTACAGAATATGACCAAAGCAATGAAAATTTTAAAAAATATATTTTTAAAAAGGTATTGATAAGATAAAATAATTAAAAAATTAAAATAGGAAAGAAAAAAATAAAAAATAGAATAAGAAAAAAAAAATAACTTTGAAAGACTAAAGAATCTTGAGAAAAAAAGCCATGAATTCTGTGATTCATTCCCTGAACTCTGGAACTCTCCGGTTCTCATTGATAGGTGAACTTGTTCTTGGTTGGATGTTCTTGCTGATCTTCTGCAGGGAGGTGGAGGAGGGCTGTTGCTGAGATTCTCGATGTTTTCCTAAGGCAGAATTGCACTGTCCTTGTCTGGGGCCAGGCTAAGCAATTTGCTCAGGTTCGCTCTCTGTAGCTTTTGTTCCTTGAATGCTTTCCATACAGCTTTGGAGGACAGGAATGAAGATGGTGGTCTCCCAGTCTCTGGCCCAGAGGAGCTGAGAGCTTGGGGCCCCACTCTTCCGTGTGCCCTCAGAGAAAAGCAGTCAATCATGCCTGTCTCCCTGGTCTCCAGCCACAATCCCTGCTAACCCAGCCTGTGGCTGAGTGTTTCTATCTCTGGCACACCGCCAATTTGGATTCTCTAAACCCAGGAGATTCCTAAAATGCAGTGTCACACTGTTCCTCCTGGTGGAGGAAAGAGGGGGGGTCTCCCTGGATCTGCTACTTGTGGGGTCTCTGCTCGAAGATTAGTGGCCTGACTGTGCCTTGGATCACAGTTTAAGGTACGCCAGAGATGAGGGCCCACTCCTTGGCTCCATCTTTGCAGCCAGCTTTCCTTTTTTGATCCCTGGAAGCTCTTCCACACTCAGGTACCTGGGTCCTTCTGTGACCCCACAGATCCTGAGACCACACTGTCCCTGCAAGGGCTCCATCCCCTGCTTAGCCTCTGGGTGATGTCCCTCAGTGGAGCAGACTTCTAAAAGTTCCAATTTTGTGCTCTGCTGCTCTACTATTGGCCAGGAGCCTGCCCTTCCCCCACCCACCTTCCCAAATGTCATCTCAGATTTATTTCTCTGCACTTCCTACCTTCCAGAATGTGGTAGCTTTTCTGTTCCTAGAATTGCTGCTCTTCATCTCCTTGATCTCCTGTTGAGTTTGTAAGTGTTCTGAGTGATTTGATAGCTATATAGCTGAATTCCTGGGACCTGATGATATCTGGGTCTCCTACTCCTCGCCATCTTGTCCAACCCCAGTCACTCTAATTTTTATAAACAAATGCTTCAGTTATTATAGCCACATAGCAAATTTCCCCACAACTCAGTGGAATAAAACCATTAGTTACTGTACTCATGGATTTTGTGGATCAAGAAACTGAACAGGTCATCCCAGGAATTGATTTTCTCTGTTTCATAATATGTGGGACCTCAAACTGGTTGATTCAAAGTTTTGGAGCTAAGATTATCTGAAGGTTTACTCATTCATATGTTTGGAGAATGAAGATGGTTGGAGTCTGACTTTAGTTGGAGCTGCTGAACAGAACCCCTAAACTTGACATCTCCATATGGCTGGGGCTTCTTCATTGTAAGATGGTTGGGCCACAGACATGAATATCCTGAGAGTCATGTGAAAGTGTATTATCTTTTATTACCTATGCCCAGGGTGAAATAACGTCTTACATTCTATTTATAGAGGCAGTAAAAAAATCCCCCCGAGTTCAAGGAGAAGGGAGACAAATGCTTCTCTTGATGAGACCAATAACATTTTAGAGTAGAACTAGAAATATTGTTAGAGACGTTTTTGGAATCTATAATCTGCTACACCTAAACTCTTTCTATGAATTTATTATCAAGCAGGGATGATAATTGAGTTGGTATATGGACAAGATAATGTGTAGGAAACATTTTTATTAATTTAAAAGATAATAAAGATTATTTTCGTGCCAGTCAGAAGAGTTAGAAAAATTGATGATAAGCAGAAAGTGAGAAAACATGCAAGAATGAAATATTTATAAATTAAATAGGCTCTGATACAGAATCAACAGATAGATTTGGTCTTTGAGAAGACCACTCTTGCATCTTTACTGTATTAGCAGGAAACACAGAGAATGTTGTTTTAGTTATAAATAGACATCATTCACTGAACAAACACTAATATCAGTTTATTATATGTCAGAGTCTGTGTTAAGTAATATACATATATTAATTGAGTCCTCCCTACAACATTACAGAGTTGTTTTATTTAAAGACAAAAAAAAAAAACTGGAAAAGAAAATTTGCTCAAGGTCATATAGCTGATAACTGGGAGCTGGGATTCAAATCCCATCAGTTAAGAAAAGCCTTTCTTAGGGACCAGGTTAAACTGCCAATTTTTTTGGCATGTTTAGTGGAGAAAAGACAAGTGAGTTTCCAAAAGATTGTTTCTATTTTCTCAATAATGTCTCAGTGTCACTCAAGAGCACCATGAACACATTGTTTTAAAGACCAGATATAATCTATCATTTATAGTGGGCAACCATATAAGTAGAAACATGTTAGAGTGCACTCAACCCCCAGAAATCTCATTATTCCACTGCACAGCGTGGATAAAGTTAGACCCATACACAGCGAGACCAAGGTTACCACAGGGAGGAGGCTGGGTCAGCTTGAGCAAACTTGTCCACTCTGTGTTGCATACTAAAGGATTAGCCTAAGCTGGGCTACAGAACCAGTATTTCCCCTAAATAACAGGAAATATTTTAAGGCTCTTGAAGGATCTAGGAGGTAGGTCCGTGTTTTGCATACCAGGCTATCCCAAAAGCTTGGCCTGTCAAAAATGCTTACTTCAGCCAAAGATCTCCTTTGTTGTTTGGTTGAGAAATCTCCGTGCTGAGCTGCCAAAATGGGAAGGGAATGATCCTCCAATCTCATCTAGATTTGTCTATTCTCAGAGATGATACTATCATCAGAAAACAGAACTGAGATTCTACTGAGAATTGGTTTGGGAAATGGAAAATATTAAACCAAATCTATTAGGGAAACTTGATGTTATAATTTATTAGTGTTGAACACCAACATGAGACTAATGGTCATGAGTTTAAAGAGAACAGTTACTGCTGCTTTGAAATGTTTTCAGGTAATAGATAATTTCTCAAGGGTATATTGCTGGGCTTAACTAAAGAGTGATTAACAAGTGTTGAAAGTATTGATAATGTTTGTAAGGGAGTGTTACATTATAGAATCTAATATAGGGAGGCAAGGAAGAGAAAATATGACGAGAGTGATGGGCAGTGAAAGGTAGAGTAGTCTAATGTTTCTGGTTTACTGTGAATTCATTTTGGCATTTTCCCCTTAAAACTTCAAAAAACTTAAGTTTTGATAAGTACTCTAGATTACTTTCCACAAAAACTTCATAATATATTTATAGACTTTAAAAATATTTGAATTTTTGAGTACTGGATCCTAGTGAATTTGCTATGAAGTAAGTACATATATATTGCTAACAGCTGTAAAGATAAATGTTCTTAGAATCTCACTCCTTGGAATTAACTTTGTCCAAAACAATGATACATTTTAAGAAAAGATGTTCATGGCAAAAACAAAGGAGAGGCATGGACGTGTCTGAATACCTACTTAGAGCACTCAGGTACCTTTTGAGCTTGTGGGCTTACAATTGATCCTCTTTCCAGTATTCTATCTAACATCAATGGGAATGAGCATAGTACACATTGCTGACATTTAGATTTTTCAACTAGTGGGTAACTTGTAGAATAAAGAGATCAACAGAAGAAAAAAAGCCAAAGCCTCCCTCCACAATTCCTCCATGGCCTGAAACTGGAAAAGGACATTCATCAGAGACTGAATACTTGTGGATCCTTTTGAAGTACAAAAAGTGGATACAACATAATGAGTCCTTTTTTGGGTTGGTCTCAGGTCAACAAACAAAGTGATAACAGCAAGAGATCCCCAGTGGTCTGAGCCCAGGAGTGTTTCCTATCTGTTCTCCAGGAGTAAAGTGTCTTTTCCTTTTATCTTTCCTTTAGATGCAATGGGTCTGCCTATGTATTTTAAGCAAAAGCATTTGCTGCTCTTCCTTTTGCTGGTAACTTAATATTTTGTTCTTCAGTGGAAAAGATACTAGGAAGGGTAGGAGTCCTCCTTCCCCTCATCCAGCTCTGCATCACCAAGAAAAGCATTATCTTGTATACTGCTTTGTCAGTCTTTGTGGACCACCCAGTGTGTTCTATAGAAAAGAGCCTATGAGTGAGTGCAAACTCCATTTGCCTACAGCATTTGAGATTTTATGTCCTCATACTATTTCACACTTGGCTTTCATAATTCAATAAAGGAATTGCTGAATTCTTCTTATCCAGTCATATGGAGATCTTTGTCTTTCTCCTATTGCCACAGAGTAGTTAATGCTAAATATGCCATATTTTCTTTGAAACTTTATTCTTTCTTTCAATTCTACTCTTGGTTATTCTGTGACTCCTGCTTTCTGCATTCCTTATTTAGTATATCATCTAACTTGTTCCTGTTGGTCGATTAGATGTGACAGTTTTTCCAGCTTTTCTATCCAACATAGAAGTCAAAAGTCTTGCATTATTTAATCTTAATCCTTTAGACAATACAATTGGTTGCCAGAGATGAGTTTTAATTAACAAAATTTCAAATCTATTAACTTGTGTTCATTAAAACAAAAATCTTTTTATCAATATTTTAAAAAACCCTCAATATATGCCCTTGGATAACCTTTGGAAAAAATTGCTATCTGGTTATATATATTTTAAGTAACACTATAAGTATACAATTTTTCCTAATTAGGGGGTGAAAGTGGTCAGGATCAATTTACATGACAGAGTTTGGAAACTTCTCAAAAGTTCTTTTGACATTTTTAGACACTGAAGCACTACAGTGATAGTAGCTAGCACGTATGATTTGCTTACTACCAGGACATATTTTAACTCATTTAATCTTCAAATAATTTCATGAAGTATGTGCTATTAATATCTTTATTTTAAACAGACAAAATTAAGGAAGGTAGACATTAAGTAATTACTCAGGAACATCAAACTAGTCATTGGCCATGCCAGGAAGTCTTGACCCAGAAGTTAAGTTCTTAGTCTCTATGCCAACTGACTTCCAAGGTAAGTTATTAAAATAAATAAGAAATATTCTTAGTGATTTTTTGCTTAATCAGAAATTACAATGTAACCTTTGAACACAATATCATCTAAAGAATCCAGTAGAGCTCATTTAATAGCAATACAAAGAGGTAGATGTTTTAAAATTGGGAACCTAGAATTATTCTCAAAGTTGACTAAAAAGAAATTTTATTTAATTAAAAACTTTATTATTGGCTATAGAAAATATTCTTCTCCTCTATTGAGTAATACATGATTTTATATTACTTAAGTAAAATATAATCTGCTTTTACATAAGCTTCTGGATATACAATGTTTTATAAAATATGACAAAAGATAAAATTAAGCCAATGGGTAAATTTTGATGGACACAGTCTACCAGAACTAGAAATGACTTCCTTTACACTACTAATAAAGGAAGTTGATCATAGCTACAATGATACAGAGATATAAAAGTAATTCTCTGAAAACACATATGTATTTGTTAAACATCTTGTTATTTGGCAGATAATATAATAGGTTTTTTTATACTTATTATCTAAATTAAAATAAGTACTTTCCTAAGAGAACTGTACAAATTTCTCCATCTCATAGGTAAGGACACTAAATTTCTTGGAGGTTAAAATAATTTGGTGAAGATTACACAGAGAAAGTCTCATTTGAATTGAAGTCTGGTTGGTTAACTCATTAATATACAGACTCCAGAATTATGAAAAGCAGATGTTTACATGTGTTAACAGACATCCTGAATGCTAACAAGCACTTCTTAAATGTTAAAATAAATAATTAGTCTTAAAGCCAGCAGGTAGTGGCTCTAAAAACAAATGTGTAAGCACATTTTTACTTTATGAATAATGTATCCTTATTGTTGAAATCTGTACAGGAAATTCTGAGATTACATTCTTTTATTTTAATGACAGAGTGACTATGAAGAATAAGATTACAATAAATACATGGCTGCGCAAAATGCTAAATTTTTTACTAAAAATACTCTTATTAATAATATTCAGCAATAGCTGGTTTGGTGTTGTTTAGTGATATAGAAGTAACTATAAAAAATTATGAATGTACATAGTGTTCTAGGGATCAAAATTCAGAGATCTGACATAAAGATCTGAATCAGCTGTATTTACCCTCTCTAGGGAAGCTTTTAGTATTACATAGTTTCTGTCAGATCTCCAAAAATATATATCCTCAAATACTATTTAACATCTTTAAAAAAATACATTTTTGAAAGTCAGGATTCATATTTTTGCATTAACTCAGTCAAGTATTTTTTTTAATTACAAAAATATTTGCTTGCTATTTTTAGTATATTATTAGGGGGAAGAAATTAGATTTTGGTTATTTCCTGCTTTAACACAGGTTCCTATCACCTTCTAAATCATCTAGATAATGTTTTGAAAAGAAAATGGAATTATTTTCCTCATTAAATTTTCTCCTAAGCCTACTACTTTCATAACCAGCCAGTTCTGTGAGCCTAACTATAAAGACTTAGGCTGAGATGTAATTTGAGGGGTAGAATTATAGGGTAATATTCACTGCAGAAGAAACTGGGAAAGATTACACTTTTTGGAAGCTTACATATCTGGTGTTTAACAGTTGCTTTACTGTGGGTCTGGGTATGTTCTTCATAAATCCAAACATTTCGAGTCAGAATTAAACCATAAAACTGCAGATTTACTTGTAGGTATTAATTTAGTGTTACTGACATTGGCAAGGTTTAGGAAGACTTATTTTTCTTGATGTATTTGCTCTTATGTCCTCAGGTCATTCATAGCCTAGCTTGGGATACTGTTCTAATCTATCCCGTAAAATTTAGTCTCTCCTGATTAATTTTGTCTGCTCTTCTTTTTCTCCCAATATGCTCATATTTCTTTTTAATCTCTTTTCACTAAGGGAATACTTCTCCTACTTAACTGAGTTAGGTTATTGCTAAAAATATTATTATTAGAAAGATTTAAAAATACACCACAGGGCAACTAATCGCTTCTTTGTACTCTGAGAAGAGAATATAAAAAATATAAGAGTATAATAACTACATCTTCAGTGGAGCTTGTAAGAACACATTAGTTTACAACACAGGCACTAGCCATATGCCTCCGTATAAGCAGTTACTATGCTTCTTTGTACTTACTCTGGAGAGAAAAAGATGTGACTTACTGAGGTGAGTGCATTCGAAATCCAAAATTAGTCGCTAGGTTGAAATTAGAAATCCTGTGTCCAGCTCCCTAAGGTAAACTTGGTGTATTTCCTCTAGGAAGAAGAGATTGTTTATATCTAAACTTCTCTCTCTTGCTGTTTGCAACAGTCCTAAATTCAAAATAAAACTAGGGAGAAGTTTGCCTGACAAGCAAACAGACTGAGGATCAGATTCAGCTCGGGAAGTAACCTATCGGGGAGCTCACTCTGAGTTTTGAGCAGAACTGTGTGCTGCTGCTTCCTGGAACTTCTTGTAGAATGACCTTCATGGCAGAATTTCAGGGGTGTTGAGAGCATCAGTCTGTTACTGTAATCATTAAATTCTTTCTCTGGAGTGCACTTCATATGAAGGATATTCAAGTGTAGGACAGACTCTCTATTCCTAATGACTTTGAAGCTCCAGCTTTATATTTTCAGATAAGATAAAAGAGACAGGGAGAAGTAAACAACAGTTTACTATGAGGCAAGGGTCTAACTTAGTTCAAGGCTATTTTCTTCTAGGAGGGATATATCAGAAGACCACAAATCTGTAATATGTAACACGGTGATAGGACTAATTCCTTGTATTTTAAAATATGATCCCCTAAAATCATATGTCCTTGATGGGGTCTAAAGAATTTCACATTCTATAGGAAGGGGGCAATGAAATCTAACTGGCCACTCCATTTATTTTTCACAGAATAATATTATTCACATCAGAAGGCATCATGAATCCCTGTTGACCAGAGAATAAAGCATAAGGTCCTCAATGCCTCAATGCCTTATAAAGTGCAATCACATCATTTTTCAAATGTTTTCTCCCCACTGCTTTCTTACACAGACCTTCTGCTGTAGGCAAATTGATTAGCAACATCACCCATCACACCCCACTCTACCTATCCATTTGTGTCCCCTTCTGTCTATTTCCCTTCACTAAAGCATCTTTTTTCACTAATTCTCATCCACTACTTTTATCTCTTAAATCTTCAGCTTTTAAGGTTTCTCCTATATAATAATGACAATAGCCAACAATTGCATAAAATAATTGTTAGTGGTTAAGTGTTGTATATGCATTACTTCTTTTAATATTCAAAATAACCCTAAATGTTAGGTATTATTATTTCCCTACTAGAGTACAAACTCCATGAAGACACTGTGAGTGCCCAATAACTACTGAAGGAATAATTTTCATTTTGTGCATGAGAAGACATACGATTAATGGTATCAACTGATTGTGGCCAAAGCACACAAATAACCTGTGGCAGATAGAGTCTTTGCGACTACGGAGACCAAGTTCTTAATCATGACACTGGGGCAATCCTTTTAGCAAGAAATACTCTTCACATGCTATTTCACTTTATCCTAAAAATTATCTCTCAAAATGGGGATTGTTATATCCATTTTACAGATGAAGACAACAAGATTCAAAAAGGTTCTGACTATTAATAGAATCAAGATTTGTATGCAGAACAATTTGATTTCCAAGTCCAAGTTATATTGACTATGATAGTTTACATCTCACAATATAAAATATATAGATAAAATAAACTGTGATACTTAAATCATTTACTAAAAAATTTACCATCCTATCTCTGGGTATTAATTTTACACCCTACGATGATGATTATATAATCAGCCATGTTGAATAGTGTGGCTTAGTGATTGAATCAAATCAACTGCAGAGTTGATCACCGTGGTAATGATAAAAAGAGTTATTATGAGCAAGGAATAATATTAAATAGAAAAAATCAATTTGGCAGCAGCTCAGAGATATAATCTGTGTCTTTTCCAATAATATTTTGAGTACATTTTCCTTGTATTATGTATGTTTTGTGACAATTATCTTTCTTATTGTATCATTGAAATGAAAGACATTACTTTCTATTGCCATGATGCAAATTTCCTTAGTGAACGATTAGGTTGATTTGCTGGTTATATTCTTTTTGCTAAGTGATGGTGAATGGTAAATTAGGCTCAGTAAGGAAATCACAGTAAAATACATTATGTCTTATTCTATAGCTGAGATAATCAAGAACATATTGTTGAGAAAACAAATAAATCATAATGTTTGGAGGAGAAATACCTTTTAGCAGTCTTAGCATTGATGATTTTATCAACTAATTTTTCATTTGTGAAATTAAGGTCTGTGAGCAGTAACAGATGGTATGGGCAAATCGGTTCCATTATCAACGATATAATTTCTGAAAACTGCCAGTATAAATGTTCACAGACCTAAATAACTCCACTTGGTAGAAACTGCTGGCCCCATATTATCAAATACATATTCAAAGAACTGCATATTAGCTGAATTTCTGTCAAGCAGGAATCTCAGTTAATTGGCAAAAATGTATAGCTGTAATGTATTATTAAATAGTTCCAAAGGAAGGATCCAAGCACTGCAAGACATGAGAATGCATTCTGCCAGAATTGAAATAAAAAAAAAAAAAAAAGAATTTGTGTTTTGTAAAGTCAAGCAGTTAAATATGTAACCTCTGTTCATATTTTTTGAAATTAGAATCTTACTTTTTCCATAATATAGTAATCTTTCCTCAAATAACATAGCCCAGCATATAAAGTTAACACTTGCTTGAACACCTGCCTTCTTAAATATTTGCACTGTATTCACTGCAAATTCAAACATCCCTTATATATGTCCCAGTAAGTATGCATGATATATATATATATATATGTTATATATACATTTTTATATAAACATATAAAATCTCTGTTCTTCCTAATCATGGGGTCTGAATCATAACTGTTAAGTTGCTTCTTTTTTTCTGTGTACCACCTTCTACAAGACTTTTTATGTGCTGAAACACAAAAAGCTGAGACATCAGTGGTAATCCCTGGGCCCTTTCTCTGAAGACTCAGAATCACAGCATTCTGTTTATTTTAGATTGCTCTAATTATCAGAATACTTGAGGTGTTCAGCTCAGGATTTTCATCTTCTTGGCCTAGACCTTCAAGGACACTGGTATTTTACTTCGCCATTACAAGCCTTCTTAATGTTGACTAATGTCTCAATTTGACATTACCCATAAACCTATTGGAAAGGACCTTCATCCTTAATTTAATTATTTTACTCTCATGATTGAGTAATTATGATTAGCTCCTTACTAATTGATTAATGTTGGAGATGAATGACTGACATATAGAGAAATAAGAGTTAAAGGATATTCTAGAAGTGCTTTGGGAATGTATAGGAGACATACCTAATCAAACAAATATTTGTTAGTAGAAGAGAGACGTAGCTGGAGAGAATAAGCATTTGTTTTTCAAAGATGATATCTGAGCTGAGTCTTAAAATCTTCAAAGATGAAATAAGCAAGATAAAGAATATTTCATTTAAAGAGAAACATCTGTACAACAGAAAAAAAAAATCTGTACAACAGACCTAAAAGACTAAAATGATCCTAGGCACTTAAAATATTCATGTGATTATAATATGGCAAAGAAACAATGGGGAAGCTTCCAAACCATGAAAGTTTCTTTTATATTGTGGTGAGTCATTTATATTTTATCTTGTAGACAATGGAAATCATTGAGAAATCACTGGGTTGGAGCCCTGCAGTAGTAGCTTTCTGCTCCGGTGGGGAGTCTCCTTCTTCCTCTGCCTGCCACTCCCATTGTTTCTCTCTAAATATACTTTCTATTTCTTTCTTTCAAATACATAAACAAAATCTTACTCTAGTTGCAATGTGTAGAAAGTATAAAAGCAGAGATATTAGAGGCAAGGTAGTTAAGATGTATTGCAATAATCAAAGCAAATTAATTTAAAAATAGCAACCAAACAGAGATGTGAGAGATAATGGAAAAGAATGAATCAAGGACAATTATCTGGCTTAAATATATGAGTAGATGGTGACACCATTTACAAGGCAGATTGCAAGTGGAGGATCGGATTTGGGGACATAGTATAGGTCCAGTAGAAGGAGGATAATACAAGGTGGATTCAACTCAGGTATATTGAGTATGAAACACCTGTGGGATGTAAGGAGATAAAGATGTATGTATTTGAATATATAGGTCTAGAACTTGGAGATATAGGTAGGGATTTGGGAATTATCAGTCTTTCCTTGTGACATACCAACAAGATACCCACTTCTAGTATATGCATGTGCTAAGGTTAAGTAAAGAGAAATGTTCATAATTCAACATTCAGTAATTTTTGATATTATGTATTATTCCAAAAATTTTCACAAGAATTATTTAATTTAAAATTTATAAGAATTCTATGGGATGAGAGCAGAAAGTTTGCTTTACAATCACCATTTTATAAATGAATAAACAGAGACAGAAAGGAAGTTAATTTCAGTTACACCAAACTAGTACCAACAGAACTGGAGGTGGCCTCGGACTACCTAACTTCAGGTCCTGTCCTCTTTTAATGTCATTATTTGCCTGTCAAAATCATTGTTTATACTGTGGTAATGTGATAGAAATCTAACAGTAAATTTCACAATAAAAGTACTAACTATAGGGCGCCTGGGTGGCTCAGTGGGTTAAGCCTTGGCCTTCGGCTCAGGTCATGATCTCAGGGTCCTGGGATCGAGGCCCACATCGGGCTCTCTGCTCAGCAGGGAGCCTGCTTCCTCCTCTCTCTCTGCCTGCCTCTCTGCCTACTTGTGATCTCTCTCTCTCTGTCAAATAAATAAATAAAATTTAAAAAAAAGTACTAACTATAAAGTTTACTAAGAAATTAATATTCTTATTTTAATTCTGAGATAAGAATCTATGCCATTTACTAAATTTCAGTTATGGCAAAACCAAATATCTAATTGTTTGCAACGGATTTAGCATAGGCTATTTTGTTTGGTATCTTGATAACAAACTCATACATTACATAATTGTTTTGCAAATATTACAACTTTTTAAATAGGCCATCTAATGTTTACTTTACTTGAAAATATTTAAAATTTCACCTAATACAACCTCTTGGAATGGTGATTACTTAACACATCAAGGACCTACTTGTTCTTTTTTGGAAAATTAATGTGGAAAAGATATTCTAGTTTGTTTAAAGTGAGCAATTATAAATAAGGAAGAAGGCAGAAATACTTTCTCTCCACCCTAAGTCTTCATCTTAATGGGGGTTAATCATTAGTTATATTTATTAACTTATACATTTCTTTCTAATACTCCAAGACACTTTGATAGGCACTGTGAGGTAATTATGGTGAAAAAGTCATTTCCTCTATTGAAAGACATTTGTAGATTAATTGCAGAGGTGGAAAACAATGGGACAAAATCTTGTGCATAGTATGGAGTCCCAGTTGTAGTTTATTATCAACCTTTGGTTTCAAACAAAAAAAAGACAAATGGGGTAATAATGGAAACATTGTGAAATCATCATGAATACAACTGTGAAAGCCAGTCTTCAGATAAGGGTGATATGGTAGCAATATTGTGATGACTGAAGAAATCAGTTAAGTTATCAGTCAAAATAGTTTATGGATAGGCATTGAAAATATGAAATCAATGAGGATTAGAGCCACATATTTGACAATATATTCCAATTTACCCATGAATGCCTTTCAGTGTTTCCTTTTTTTTTGTTAATGCTTTCATAGCAATACTTTCTTAGGAAGATTTATAGATTATTGTAGTCCATGTGTCAAGCTTCTATCCTTCTTAACCTTGTGACTAAGACAAATGTTAGTTTTAGTGGACATATATTGGTTAATGGCAGACATCTATCAGCTCATTCAGTAATACAGAATTCATACAGTATTGTAACCGAGGCCTAGTTTTACTTTTTTTTTGGTCATATGACTTCCATAATAACAAACACTCAAATTATCTGCAACACAGTTTTTAATATGTAGACAAATGATATAGTATAAACCATTTCTCTAAAGCTCAATTCAAAAGAACCTGCACTAGCATGCATGACAATTACAATTTTCACCTGTTGAGTAAATAAACCAGATTACCTTTCTTTCATTATAATGTATCAAGATAAAGAAGCAATTTAGCTACGAGTTTCGAAAACTGTACTGTATTTTACACATGATCTTCATTCTGAAATTCTGTTATTCAAAACTATGTTTCTAATGATAGATTAAAACTAACAACTCTTATTCAAAAAAGACCTCTGATTTTAAAACAGCATGGTCAGTTCTTGAACTATAACTGTTAAATAAGTATATATTTTTTAAGATTTTATTTATTTATTTGATAGAGAGAAACACAGCTAGAGAGGGAACACAAGCAGGGAGAGTGAGAGAGAGAGAAGCAGACTTCCCACCAAGCAGGGAGCTCAATGCAGGGCTCAATCCTGGGACTCAGGGATAATGACCTGAGCCGAAGGCAGACTCTCAAGGACTGAGCCATCCAGGCACCCCTATTTTTTTCTTTTCTTTTCTTTTCTTTTCTTTTCTTTTCTTTTCTTTTCTTTTCTTTTCTTTTCTTTTCTTTTCTTTTCTTTTCTTTTCTTTTCTTTTTACTTAGGATTATATTTACTTATTTTACAGAGAAGAAAGAGAACACAAGCAGGGGTTGCTGTAGAGGGAGAGAGAGAAGCAAGTTCCCCAAATAGGGAGCCCTGATGGTGGGTTCCATCCTAGGACCCCAGGATTATGACCTGAGGTGAAGGCAGACACTCAATCATCTGTGCCACCCAGGTGCCCTATTGTTTCGACCATGCATGGAATTTTGTCACCTATTTATTGAGATAATGTACTTCAATAGGAATGTTTTATTGAAATTTTTTTGAATCACAATTCTGAATTTTGAGAAAATAAAAACAATGAATTATGTAATTAAATTAAATACTGGAAATCTATAACTACACTTATTTATCCAAACCTACTAAATATTTTTTTTCTGATAAAGCTTACGGACACATTACCAGAAACATAAAAATTGTTGTTGTTTTTCTTGTAGTTTGATTGGACTGGCAAGCCATTACAAACCTGCATCTACCACAAAGCAAGCATCTTGAAAATTAATATCACTCAGCTTGAATGTGATATCTGACTTTTAATATAGGTTTTAAATACCTCCTAGTTTTAAAAATCTTTAAATTTTCCTGGGGCTCCTGGGTGGCTCAGTTGGTTAAGCGACTGCCTTCGGCTCAGGTCATGATCCCGGAGACCCAGAATCGAGCCCCACATTGGGCTCCCTGCTCAGTGGGAAGCCTGCTTCTCCCTCTCTCGCTCCCCCTGCTTGTGTTCCTTCTCTGGCTGTGTTTCTCTCTGTCAAATAAATAAAATCTTTAAAAAAAATCTTTAAATTTTCCTTTCAAAATTAGCAGTTGTAGAAAAAGTTTCTATAGCACTTCCTATAATCAGTCTCCATGTTGAAAATGTAGTAGAGAAGTCGAGCTATTGAGAGAAATACCAGAATTTAAGACATAGATTTGGTGGTGGGATCATTTACACCAAGTGAGTTCTGAATCTTAAGCAAATTCACTTTCTGGTAGACATCAGTTCATAAAGGAATATTTTATAAATTCCAGCATAATTGATGGTTTTATTATATCAAAAGCAGTTTTCTACTTTGTCATTTAGAATATCATTAGCTTATTGTAATTTCAATGACACAAGAATTCCATTTAAGGATTTAAAGATGCATGTTTTATTTTTTAAGTGATAAGAATCTAAATGTTTGACAGAAAAGAAAAAAAGATAAACAATCCCAACTTTCTACTTAAAATATTTATTTGCTTAAAATTACATCTTTTATTTTCAGCTTGTGAGATTTATACTCTTATGAACATGGAAACCACTACTGCCAAGCATGATTGGTTTTCAATCCCTTTTTCCCTTCTAGCTTGATGATGTGCTCTATTTTCTCTAATTATGGTATGATGACTGGTTACTTGCACTGCTTCTGTTATGTACTGAGTTAGCCTCTTGGCCTTTTGTAACTAATAATCTGTCTTTTTGCCTCTCAAGTGTTTTTCTTCCGTATATAGTACTTAAGATTTATCATGGTGCTTATTTATTTATTCACTTATATTTTGCAAAGTATGAAATATAGTGTAGGAATGCCATCAGCTCGTACGAGAAAATTTATAAAACACTTTTCTACTAAACTCTAGCACAAAAGACCCATATCTACTAAACTCTAGCACAAAAGACCACAAAACATTATAACACAAGTAGGGTAAATAGCATATTAAATAACCCATAGTATAGAATCTAAATTTTTTTGAGATGGAGAATGTTACAAATTTATTCAAACATAGAAGCACTTTTTCTTATTTTCCTTTCAGATTTAGCTGACATAACATTATATGTTGAGTCAAATTTATAAGTCATTTAAAACTTCTGTATTTTTTATTTTATGGCCCTTAAACCTCAAATAGCCTATTATGAAGTACTTTTTGTAAGGTCACTATGCTTTTATAACACTCATGGACTTTTAATATAAACAGAAGGAACTCTAAATTCCTAAGAGTTTAGAAATTTCCCCTGTCAATGTGTTCCTACTCTTTCCCTCTGGTTTTTAATGTTTCTTTAAAAAAGAACCTCATTAATGACTGAAGTAGGGCACAAAGGATTTTGAACAGGTTGTACTTCCCTGTGATAGTATTTTATTTTATTTTTTTATTTTTTATTTATTTATTTTTTTTAAATTATTTTATTTATTTGACAGAGAGAAACACAGCCAGAGAGGGAACACAAGCAGGGGGAGTGAGAGAGGGAGAAGCAGGCTTCCCGCCGAGCAGGGAGCCCGATGTGGGACTCGATCCCGGGTCTCCGGGATCATGACCTGAGCCGAAGGCAGTCGCCCAACCAACTGAGCCACCCAGGCGCCCCGATAGTATTTTAAATAATATGAAGCATTTGTACTCATTACAGAGCTATCAGGCTTACAACTCTTTTGAGGAAAAATGTAAGGATAGACTGCCCCAAAAGTGTTACTTAATGAAATACAGCATCTCCTTGAGGAACATGTACAGCTAAACAACTTGATAGAACTGAATATAGTATAGATATTTTTAAGTATAATATATCAATACATGTATATGCAAGGTGTACATGTGTATATGTGTGTATGCCATTGTAACATCCTAAACAAAATAATGTTTTTTCATAAATGAACAGTAATTACACTGGTAGTTAGTATGTGTATAATTTTGGCATTGATGTGAGGTTGAGGGTGGAGAATAATTAGATTGGCATGGTGTTTCCTCCTGATTCAGGATTTGTAGGGTCCTTAGAGAACATTGGTAACAACCTTTCAAAAGTACTGATTACAAAGTGAGATGCTCTGCATATTAACTACAGGTTTTTACCCAAGAGGATATAGAAAAAAATATAACGCTATTAAAAAATAGTGCTTTAGGGGTGGAGAGTAAAGCAATTGTCTTTGAATATAATGATTAAGATGCACTTGGGCTGAAACAAGCCAAGCTGCTGACATTACAAGGCAGAAACAATGATGAAATCAATTATATCATTCCTTTTCTAACATTTTACTAGTTCTCTAAGTGATAATATGGATTCTAAAATGTGATATTTTTATCAATGTACACTATCATTGTTGATCCATAAAAACTAAGGCTTGTTTATATAAGAGACTCAGTTTTAAGAATAAAGAGAAAGATATAATGATAAAGAGATAAAGTAAATAAAAAGATGCTCATCAGCAGATGCAAGTCAAAACCATGATGAGATACCATCTCATACCTGTTAGGATGGCCGTTATCAAAGAACAAAAGGTAGCAATGTTGTCAAGAATGTAGAGAAATTGGAACATGTTCACTGTTGGTAGGAATATAATGTAGCTGCTATAGAAAGCTGTCTGCAGTTCCTCAAAAAATTAAAAATAGAACTATCACATTATCCGCAATCCCATTTCTGAGTATATAGCCAAAAAATTGAAATGGGATCTTGAAGAGCTATCTGCACACATATGTTCATTGTGGCATTATTCACGGTAGCTGAGATATGGAAACAACTTAAATGGCTATTGATGATGGATAAAGAAAACGTAATACATACAGTGGAATACCATTACGATTTTAAAAAGAAGGAAATACTGCCATATGTAACAACATGGATGAAACAGAAAGACATTATGCTAAGTGAAATAACCCAGTCATGGAAGGATAAATACTACATGCTATCATAATTATCCTCCCTCCAGAATCTAAAATAGTTGAACTCACAGAGTCAAAGACTAGAATGGTGGTTACCAGAAGCCCGAGTGAGGGGGAAATGGGTAGTTGCTGTTCAAAGGATGAAATGTTTTACTTATGCAAGATGAATAATTCTTCTTTGGGGAAATACTGCAATAATGGCCATTCCAAGGTATCTGCTATTACATGTCTTATATCTGAGCAGGAAAGACATGACTAGCTTAGGGTCTGGAATAAATGTCTCTAAGTCTCTAACTCTCTGTAGTCTCTCTATGTGATTTTTACTGCTGAGAGGCTTCAGAATAGAACTTTCTAGATGTTGTCTTAGGTTTTCCAAAGCATGTGGTATATGCGAGAGGTTTCTCTCATCTGGCTTCAGGTGAAAGTTTTTTAGTTTTTCTTTTTCTATTATGATCTAGACTCAACAACTGAGAAGTGCTGCATCAGCTACATTCTTGTCTATTAAGGAAGTCATGGAAGTTCACCCAGGATCAAGGGGAGAAGATATAGAACCCATATCTTGATCTGGGACTGGCAAGATTCTCAGGAAGATGCAGGACCATAATTATTTGGGGGAAAATTCTGTTGAGAGCTCAATAATGGTGGCTACAATTGTGTAGTTCCAAGATGTGTGATCTTTCTGGTCTGTGATCTTAAATCAAACAATTAATACAAAAACAAACAAATAAACAAACAAACAAACAAAACACAAAAAACCTGAACCAAGTTGATGGTGCTTCTAAAGTAGTGTGCTTTTGAAGGTTCTTTTCATTAAAAAGATCTTAAGGCATTGAAAAAAATAAAAATAGAACTAAGAATGAGTTCACACTAAACACTTTATAACCAGCAGCCATCAGCAAGCACATTGTGATGAAACACATTCTATCAACAATAACAATAAAAAACCAGTAAATATTTGGAAAAGATAATAATACAAAATATGGTACTCAAATAATCAACTCACAAATGTTCCCTGGAAAATATAAAAGACTTGAGTAAAGCAATAAAGAGATTTCTAGACTGAGAAAATTGAGCATTTCAAAGATATCACCTGATGCTAAACTGTTTCGAGATTGAAGCAACTTCAATGAAACTCCATGTTGGATATTAACTTTACCTTGAGACAGTTACTAGTGAATTCAGATAGAAAAAAGAATAAAAGAAGATAGAAAATAAATTTATTTAAAAACCATTTCTTATTGTTTTTTGCTAAACTGTCAAAACCTGACGGGATACTGGTCATCTAGTTGTGTCCAGCAGATGTTTTCAGGGCAATGGCCAGGAAGAGATGGTGTCTAGATCTACTAGAAATGGTAGCCTGAAAGAATAACTGAGGGTAGTAAAAAAGTACATAGGTAACTACCAGATCTAAGAACAATTGCAAAGCTATACATTTAACAGGGAAACTCATTAAAAAATTCAAATGCTTGTAAAAATAATTTCAAAGCTGTTTTTCACATGAATGCACCTAGGATTTCCTATCAGCATGCCTTAGAATTAGACCCCTTGGGGTGCCTAAGTGGCTCACTTAATATTTTCTTTTTAAAATTTTTCTTCACTGGACCTTAAATTTATACCTGCTTTTCAGGTGCAGCTTCTCTCCAAGAACTTACTGATGGATCAAAATTATATATTTTATAAAAAGAATAAATCTTCTTTTCAGCATCTTTGTGCCTACATGTTTATAATTATACATTTTTGCCCTAATAGTTTTATTAATTTTAAAAAAGCATAAAGAGGGGCACCTGGGTGGCTCAGTCGTTAAGCGTCTGCCATTGGCTCGGGTCACGATCTTTTAGTCCCCAGATCGGATCGAGTCCGGCATCCTGCTCCGCTCCACGGGAAGCCTGCTTCTCCCTCTGTTACTCCCCCTTCTTATGTTCCCTCTCTCACCATGTTTCTCTCTGTCAAATAAATCAATTAAATCTTTAAAAAAAATTAGACCCCTGGGTTAACAGTGTAATACTGATCAGAATATATATGTCTCAAAGTGAGCATCTCCTCTTCTAGTACACAACTTCTTGAGATCCACGAATTGGGTTTTGGGATTCCTTTCTATTCATTTAACACATGAATATGCACACCTATGTGTACCAAGCGGTAATGTGTCTGTTCTCCCATGTCAAAATACTCTGACATCTTGGAAAGCAGAAGCTATTTTTTTCAAAAATTGCTTTCACTAATATATCCCAATGCCTAGCAGAGTATTTGAAATAAAATATGAGCTAAATAAACTCATATTGTGTTAAACAAATGTATGAATGAGTGAATAGTAAGGAATTATCATTTCTGGATTCTGGTGGTAGACATAATATAAACTTCTATTTCATCCTTACAGTGAGATTTAATCATAAATTTTGTTAGCTCATTTCACAAAAAAGGGAAAGCTTAGTTATGCTAATTAGCTGGTTAAAGTCATTAGAGTTTCAACTTTGAAATGATTTGGAGTTTAAGCACATGATTTAAAAAAAAAAATCCTTGATAACATAAACAAACAGGAATTGAATAGGTAATCTCCCCAGATTTTAAGTCATAAAAAAAATTTAACAAGTAAAAATATAAAAATCCTAGATTAATGAAAGTGAATGATAGTATTTATTAAATAATATTAGAAATACTGATTATAAATTTGGGAAGGTGAATTAACAAATAATTATCTTACACTGTTCAACAAAAATAAATTTCAATTTGATTAAACATTACATTTTAAACTTGGATGAAAGAGGTGTTGAAAATTGGAAGTGATAGAAATCATGAAGGAAAATATAAACAATTTGTACATATCTCTCTTCATATCTGTTCTACTTTTTATACTTTTTTATTTTTATTTTTTTTAAGATTTATTTATTTATTTGACAGAGAAAAACATGCCTAGAGAGGAAACACAAGCAGGGGAAGTGAGAAAGGGAGAAGCAGACTTCCTGTAGAGCAGGGAGCCTGATATAGGGCTCGATCCCAAGACTCTGGGATCATGACCTGAGCTGAAGGCAAATGCTTAATGACTGAGTCACCCAGGTTCCCCAGGATCCCAGAGCAGAATGTATAACTATAAACAGGTAGAAACAAAGATGCAGAAAAGAGGATTTATTTTTTTTATAGAATATATAATTTTATTCCATCAGTAAGTTCTTGGAGAGAAGCTGTACTTGAAAAGCAGGTATAAATTTAAGGTCCAATGAAGAAAAATTTCAAAAAGAAAATGTTAAGTGAGCCAAAGTACAGAACTTCAATACCATGTAGATGTGTGAAGTAGTCAGGAAATAGCCCAGGCCACTAAGTCTAATACCAGAACCCAACTTAAAAAATTTTGGTCTCTTTAAAAGGTTTGGATTTATTCCTTAAGCTAAGCCATTAAAAAGGTATATTATTAACCTTATAACTGTAAATAACTAGGTGCATATGCAAAACAATTAACATGAAGACAAATTAAAATCAGAAAAATAAAAATAAGTAATCTTATAGAGGAAATTAATATAAATATGTCAAAAATAAAGGATAAAAGTGTCTGCAATTAAACACTAAAAATGTATCTATGACAATCTTATACTATATTATCTGTGGAATATAGGTATGATGGAGGAAACATTAGCAATATTTTTACAAGTGGATTCTTGAATATGATTCAAATATTCTGTGTATTTTGATAACCAGATAAATGAAACATAGAGACATTTCCCTGAAAATAAGAGATATTGTTGTTTCAGTTCATTTATCATCTCAAGTTCTTGTAAGCAGTCAAAGCACAAAATCTATTTCTCTCTTGTGTGAACTATACTCTTCCTACCTCTGTCTTACTTTTGGTTGAAGTCTCTGCAAATTCATTTGAAAAATTGGGTTGTCAGTTTCACACTTCAATTCTGTGGATGCTGCTATAAAAGGACAGGTAATTTGCTCAGGGGAACAGTGTAATCTGTAGCAGTAGCTGTCATACTAATGGCTAGTTCAGAAAACCATAAATGCTTAAAACAAGAGTCTCATACATATGTATAAATATATATGGATGGCATGTATAAATGCACATATGTATTCATTAATTTACATGTCATCATTAGGAGTGAGTGAAATACAGAACAAACACCTGAAGTTTGTAATAAATCTCATTTGACATTCTGACAAAATATCCCAATATCATATGCTTCATATTTGCTTTGGGTACCGAGATGAAGATTTATAGGTAGAAAGTCTATTGAAAGTTCCCTTTGGGATCAACACATGTGGAGGCACCAATGAGGGAGACTGGGGTAGATAGTGGAGCTGGGATGCATTGCAGCGAAGATCTCATTGATAACATAGGCAGTTCTAGAGCTGGTATGGTTTTTCATAGTTATCCATTCTTGAAGGAATTATTCTAGGCTTCCTGTGCTACATGTACTAGGCTTTGGATGTAGGTGACTCCTGAAGTGGGAATATGACTTTGGGTGAACCAGCTCTCTTCTACTGCAAAGAGCATCTGAACAAGTACTCAGCTAAGAGGAAAGAACAGTCACTCCCAAGATCTGGGGGAATGAATATTTCAGTCTGAAAAGGGGGGTTCTAGGTCCATTGACGACATTCCACCTTTTGTGACTCATGGATTCATTTGCTTCATACAAGAAGTTTTGGAAACATCTCCTCCAGTATTCTGGGTCAGTCTCATTTCTTCAAAAAACCTAGAGAGGGAGGATTAATGAAACCAACTATAACCCAGGTCTCTCAACCTGTTCTTAAGGACACAACTGATATTCATTTTTTGCCTCTTATATTATCTACTGAAATGTTTTTTACCCTCAGCTGTCATTCCTGCTGGTCTAGGTCACTTTCCTACTGGCATGACCCAGAACCTTATCCCTCAGTGATCTGTACCTCTGATCACTAGACTTTTCCCAGTCCAAAACTGAGGCACTTGCCAATTTACCATGAAAATAAGGCAAAGGAGTTCCAAGAGATCAGTAAGTACATCAACAGAGTGTCGCATTTTTCCCCCTGCCCCTATTGTAGCCTGTCTGCAACTATAGCCTGCTTTCCAGGATGGCGATTTCCTCCTCTTTGCTTGAAGTTATCAAGTGGCAGCTTACAATGTATGGGGACCCTTTCTGTGCCCTATTTGGGCATGCTGTATCTGGGACTGGAATCTCTAAATCTTCAGAGTTCAAATTCCTTGAAATGAATCACTGAGTATGGTGATAAATGGAGATACTCCTACTCCATCCCTTGCTGCCCGTTTCCTGGGGGAAACACCATCATATCATGATTATTAATTAAGGGTGCACCCTCTGTCCTGAAGGACAGCACTTCATTCCTGCATAGCATTATCTCCAAGAGGGCAACTCAGTTGAACCTTCAAAAGATCATTTTGTCACTCTAATCAGGCTAATGTTCATGAAGAATTGTTTCCCACCAAATACAACATTGGTTTTATTGCATTATCTTGGCCCAAATTTCAGTAGCAAATTACTTGCCAATTTCTACTGTGCCAACTCTTTCTTCCCTGGCCAAAGAACCAATGTGGGAGTTATGATAATTATCAAATATGTCTATTCCAATTATACATTTAGAGTTTGTGTCCCAAGTGGACTCACTGTGAGTTGTAACTGAACCAAGTTTCCATTAATTACCTGGTCCCATGCAGCCCCCATCAATAGTAGAGAATGTGAAAATGCTTTGCGTCTATAGGTATCAGTGTAGATCCTGTGTCCTTGAAATATCTAGATATGCTTCTTTCTCCAGTGCACGGTTATCTAGATATGGGGTTGTAGCTATCACTGAGAAAACAATGCGAAATACATCATTGTGCGCACTTATAATGTCCTTCATCTCAGATCACTACTGATTTATGTCAGATTTCCCAAGAAACTAATTTTGGAAAGGAAATTTGAATCAGGAGCATAACTTAGTCCATAAAATAGCCTTAACCTTTAGCATCACCAGCTGGAGGATTGTTGGAAGTTATCTTTAGAAGAGGGAAAATGTACTAGTTCTCTATTGCTGCTATAACAAATTACCACAAACTTAGTAGCTTAAAATGACACAAGTTGATTCTTTTACAGTTCTCAAGATAATAAGTCTTAAAATGGGTTGGAAGGTCCCCATTACTTCTGGAGGTTCTCAGAGAGAATTGGTTTCCTTCATTTTCTAGCTTATAAAGGCCAACTGTATTCTTTGTCTCATGGCTTTTTTCCATCTTCAAAGCTAGAAACATGGCATCTCCAAATTAGTACTCTACTTCTATCACCACAATGGCATCTGTGTCTATGACCCTTTAACTTCCCTCTTATTAGAGGTCTTGTGATCAAATTAGTCCCACCTAGATAATCAAGAACAATGTTCTCATCTCAAGATCCTTAACCTTATCATATCCACAAAGTTCTTTTTGTCGTGTAATGTGTCATATTTCTCAGTTCTGGGGATTAGGATATGGACAGATTTGGGAGGTCATTGTTCAACCGATCACAGTCTACCCTCTGTGATTCTTCAGTATATAACACATGAAAGTGTTGATAACTAATGATATTTTCTTTGACATCCTTAATATTAGAGAAGGAGCAGAATGTGTGATCTCTGAAACACAAGAACAATTTTCTTACAGATGAAGTAATAATGAATTTCAAGATGTGGTTTAATGACACTCAATTCTTTAAACAGGTGATACTTATTACTGTTTTAGCACTGTAGCATTTATATTTAATCATTATAGCTTCTGCAAATGTTTCATGAAATATTTAGTCAAGATATGGTTTTCACATTGTGGTTGTTGTCAAATTGCTTTTATTTTTGAACTTTTATAGTAATATCCCAATTTATTTTTACCTATTCTATAGATAGTAAGTGACTAATTGTACTTAAATTATTTTTTCTTATTGCATTTGTGTCTCTTTTCCAGTGCACGGTTGAAAAAAACCTTACATTTTTATTTTCTGGGTGATAGAATATATTATGAAACATTAGAATTAAACAGGAGTTAAATAAAATAAATAGAGGTATATTTTGTGTGGGTGTTTTTTTTGTAAGGTTAAGCTTTTCCTATAAGCACTCAATTGTTAGTGCTTTTTATTTCAATTTTTAAAGTGTGATAATTATTAATTTTTTAAAAAAAGCTTAAACAAGGCCCAAAGAAGTGAGAAATTCTTTTTTTTAGGAAGGTTCCAAACATTAAGCACTACTTTTCATAATCATTGTCTATTCTGCACCATTAAAGAATGAGAAAATAGATATTCCATGAAAGAGACTCTTGGAAGACCATAGTATCCTTGTGATATGCTGCACTGATGTATTAAAATATAGTTCCAGGTATATTTTAGGCATATGGGTTAATAGATGGTCTGATATATTGATACTAGTAACACCTTCAGTCTACCTCAAAGTGAAAGACAGCTTGTAGATCCAGAAATTTGGTGAATTTCATGCTCATTGGTTTAATTTTTGACCTTAAACTTTCATTTGCACAAAGTAGAAATGTTTATTTCTTTTTAGCATTTTGATTAAATCTAATTTTAAAGAGTTGGTCCTGATAACATATAAAGTCATGTTAGGAAAAACAAAAAACAAAGATCTCATTTTCTGCTGTGTGGCTGAGAGAATATCTAGACTTCTAGGCACAGGGAAAGTGGTGGGAACATAGATCTTAACTGAAATTCACTTGCCATATTCATTTATTTTTACTGTTAAAAACCTTTATTATAGAAATGTTAAAACATAAAAGGAGAATGGCATGATGAATCCTAATGTACTTATAACCTAGCCTTAGAAATTAATAATATGCTGCCAATTTTGTTGCATTTATCTGCCTTTCCTCACAGTTTTTATTGAAGAATTTTAAAGCAAATCCCATATTCTAACTTTCAATGAGAAACACAGTTTTATTCTTACTTTGCAAATGGGATGGTTACATAAGTCACCTTTAGAATATGTAGACTCAAAGTTTTAGGAAATAAGTATAATGAAATCAAACCCAAAATAGTTATGAAACTCATATCTTTTAGACACAAAATTCAATTCTTAAAACTGTCATAGGAAACTATATTATAGAGTATACATTATTTTGTATCTGCTTAGAAATTCAGCCTAACCTTGTGTTTTAATATTTTTAGTAATTAGGTAATCAAGGCTCACAATGATTTTAAAATAATATAGTAGCAATCCTCCAGATCATTTCACCTGGACTGGTGTCCATGGCACTGTAGCAATTTAGGGTCAGTCCTAGTCCCTACACATTTGATAGGTGTTAAGTTATCACTTCTAATGTAGATATGTTAAGATTATGAAAGAAAGCATGTGCTCTACCTTGTGGAATTGAGACCAAAGTTTTGCATAAAGAATCCAACTGGAAAACAATGTAAGATAAAATTAACAATAAAATAATAACCAATATTTATGGAAATCTTTTTGTTCAAATATAAAATTCTGTATAGAGGCTATCTAACATTGTATTCACAAATTATCATAGGCTTTCAAGTCAATTAGTCCTCAGATTAACTCTGATGTACCACAGCCCAAGCTGTAATGTCTTGAACAGTGTTAATTCTATTGTCTATCTGAGGATATTTTTGTTTTGTTACTTGTTAGTATTTTATATTTATACCCTTTTATGGTTTGGTATGTTAATCTATTTAGGAACTGAATGACTGAAAAGAGACAATTGTGTGAGAGTGTTTTTCTTGGCAATGGATTCATGTAGGTGGTTGTGTGGTTCTTGTAGGACAAATAAGACTTGAAGCAAATGGAAGATAAATGTATTTCAGTGAATCATTTTGTGAGCACATGCTATATACTAAGCATGATGCTAATTTCTGAGGAAATCAAAGTGCAATAATGCATTACTATTTTTTTGTCATGGAGTTCATAATTTGGGATAAAAAGGTATAGGTAGGGGCGCCTGGGTGGCTCAGTTGGTTAAGCGACTGCCTTCAACTCAGGTCATGATCCTGGAGAACCAGGATCGAGCCCCACATCGGGAAGCCTGCTTCTCCCTCTCTCAATCCCCTTGCTTGTGTTCCCTTTCTGGCTGTGTTTCTCTCTGTCAAATAAATAAATTTAAAAAAAATCTTTAAAAAAAAATGTAGGTAGATCGGGTATTAAAATGCATAGAGTACATTCAAGTACTATAGGAGTCAATAGGTAAGGTGTATTGTTATTCAGATGGCTGGTTAGAGAAGACTCTAAGAGGGAAGAGGGATGGATGTCGTGGCACACAGGCAGAGAAAACAAGCATATGATGAGCAGATGTAGCTGATGAGTCCAAAATGACTAGAATCAAGGCAGGAGATGGCTTCACAAAGAATTTGGCTTGACAGATGTAGAATTATGCAATCTGTACACAATCTGAAATGTGGAGGAGGACAGTGTATAGACAGTGGAGTGTCACTGGGAAAATTGGACCAGGGGACCAAAACAAATGAAGATTTTGGCAAAATATCTTTGCGTTACACTACAAACATCTACCATTTTAAAAACACATATCAAATTAATTCCCAAAGAGAAAGGAAAGCCTATAATTGCATCTTTGCAATTCCCTTCAAGAGAAGACATCCAAAGGGGCTGGACATTTCCAGCAATACTAGCCTATGTTCAAGAAGGTCTTTCTTTAACTCAAATGACAATCTTCTCCTGGCCATTGTTTAAAATATGAATGCTATCTGAGTATATTAATCACTTAGCTAATAATAATCTCTTTGAAATGGAAAATGGAACATCCTTACAGTCAATATTTCAAAAATGAGAGTTGGTTGTTTTGCTTCATGAATATTAATGCGGTTTGAATCTTTCAGTTTTGTGTCCCATGTGAGGCACAGTGGCATTCTTCTTTTCCCTTTGCATCCTCACGTATCAAAGGACTTTAAAAAATAAATCTCTCATTGCCATCATCAAAACTCTGTGAATAGCAGCAGGAAAGAAAGGAGTTATAGCAGATATTATAAGGGTAGAATAATTTAGGGGACAAATTGTCCTAAAAAAATCAAAACACAAATATTAGTCACAATCACCTACTTTGCAGCATCTATATTACAAAATTATAGTTGTAGTCTTATAAATTCATAATTCATAATTACACCATGAGGTTATAATTATATGAGTTAAATACATATATGTTTGAAACAAGAGAAAAGGTTTATAATTTTCTTAAAACATGTAGTATTATTTCCCACATCTCCGTAATTTGGCTTCTGGAAAAATAGGCAAAGTGTGTCCGTTGGACTACATGAAGGATTCCTTCCTTTACTGACTATAGTATATATTTTTGTCTCCACACTGAGATATCAACAGCTTTTTATAGGTTTTTACCTCATAAAGTTATTTATGGAGCAATTGTAAGCTGCTAACAAGAGCCCCATTTTTAGTGGCTCATAGGGAACCATAGGTTATTTTCCTGATTGGGAAGAAAAAGTATAATGAGAAGAATTGTGACTATAAAATTAAGGAGAACATGGAAAAAAATTTACTTAGTTAAGCAGATATATGATCTTATAAAAGTTTCAAATTAAAAACATACAAAACTCTAAAAATAACCTATATAAAATGTTTTGTTTTGTAAAATTTAGTACATCCTGGAACTTTTTTTCTTATCATAACATTGCATTTTGCTTAATATTCTGCAAGATACCAGCACCAAAATTATTTTATATGAACATCTGCCACCAACATATTTACTTTCTAACATTACTATGATTAATTTCAATTGTGTTATTTTACTTTGTAGCTGTCATAAAATA
Source organism: Spilogale gracilis (assembly GCA_004023965.1). Taxonomy (NCBI): domain Eukaryota; kingdom Metazoa; phylum Chordata; class Mammalia; order Carnivora; family Mephitidae; genus Spilogale; species Spilogale gracilis. The sequence continues at coordinate 47,528 of PITA01000843.1, read as the reverse complement.
CTTTATTTGAATTCAGATGCAGAAATATATATTACTTCATAGAGAAATCATTCCAGTTATAAAACCACAAATGGTCACAACATATCTTGCACTGAAGAATTCTGGAAAGAAAGTAAGTGCTTTTCATGGATCTCACTTTGTTCTAAAATACACAAATGGTATAATGAATCTACAGTACAATATCCTTTCTACTTTACTTTGTGGCACTTGTGCATTATGGCTTCTAAATTTGTTTCCTGTGGGATTTTAGGAACTATTTGTATGGAATGTGAAATTAGAGATTATTTCCATTGAATTGTATTTTTTTTAATTAATTAATTAATTTATTTATTTTTTATTTTTTAAAGATTTTATTTATTTGACAGAGAGAAACACAGAGCCAGAGGGGGAACACAAGCAGGGGGAGTGAGAGAGGGAGAAGCAGGCTTCATGCCGAGCAGGGAGCCCAATGTGGGACTCGATCCCAGGTCTCCGAGATCATGACCTGAGCCGAAGGCAGTCGCTTAACCAACTGAGCTACCCAGGTGCCCCTGTATTTTTTTTTTTTTATTTTTTGTAATGAGAATTAAAGTCTGAGCAATACTATCAGCTTACAGATAAAAACACATTATAAGGTAAGATAATATTATTTCTGCTTCAATGTAGTCTTGTTAAAATATTGACATGTTAAAGCAGGCTTTCAGACATTCAGAAAGATTATTTGGTGAAGACTGCAGGAGGGAGGTCATGGACTCAAGTTTCATATGTCACCTAGGAATGATCAAGTTGATCTGTAATCCGGGCTATTTGGGTACCAAGATTAATTTTGTTAAATACATCTCTTTCCATAAATTCTACTTGAAAGACATCTGCTCCCTTATTTAGTGGCTTAAGAACCCAAGGTTCTTGACTGGATTTGGTGAGTGTGAGATTAAAGCAAAGGAATAAGGCTGATCCTGTGAAATTTCTATCTGTGCTATTATAGATCCTTTAAACAAAAGATTGATTGATTGATTGATTTAGAAAGAGCACACAGGGGGTGCCTGGGTGGTTCAGTTGGTTAAGCGACTGCCTTCGGCTCAGGTCATGTTCCCGGAGACCCAGGATCAAGTCCCACGTTGGGCTCCCTGCTCGGCGGGAAGCCTGCTTCTCCCTCTCTCACTCCCCCTGCTTGTGTTCCCTCTCTGGCTGTGTTTCTCTCTGTCAAATAAATAAAATCTTTTTAAAAAAAAATAGAAAGAGCACACAGATGTGAGAGGGAGAGGGCAAAATGAGAGGGAGAAAGAGAATCTCAAGCCGACTCCATGCTGAGCAGATCCTGACAGGAGGCTTGGTCTCAAGATCCCAAGATCATGACCTGAGTTGAAATCAACAGTTGGTCACTTAACCAAATGACCCACCCAGGTGCCCTTATTGTAGATCCTTTTATATTATTCCCATTATATGTGAAAACATGTGACCAGACACTCTTATCCCTGGTCAAGAATGCTTATTTTCCTTGTCCTGGATACTTGCTCAGAAATTATTTGAATAAACTTTACAGTGCTTTTTATTTGTCAGTAAGATAAAAAGTTCCTATCATTTGACACTTCCTCTGAATAACCGTTTTATAATTCACTGCATCTTATTTTTTTCCATTTATTTTTTAGCTTGATAATCCTTTTTCTAAGAAGACATCATAGCCACTTTGCTAAGTTTTAAATAATGTTTTCTGCACTTTTCAAAGATATGAAGTCCTCTCTGTATTAATCTTAATATCAATATGCCCTTTAAAAAATATTGATCATAGAAAGACTTTTGTCACTCCTGAAATTATAACTTGTCTGTGGCTATTTATTTTATTTACCCATTAGTGCTTTCTCTGAGACCAGACACATGATCTTCATTCTTAAGATAAGCAAAGAACTTGCCAAAATAAACATAAAAGCTAATTAGAGTGATGATAAAATTCATGCTTCTTGATTCCAGCTTTTCAAGGTAATTTTTAGTTAGCTTTATGTTGAAGGAATTTTAGAGGGACACTTTGAAAAATTATTTGGTCATTCCTGAGCCACTACTGACCCTTATATATAATAGAAGTAATGTTAAGACCTAGGAACATAATATTAAAGAAGACACTGTCCTTGTCATTAATCTTGAGGACGAATACAGTTTTAAGAATAGGGAAATTACATACTAGTAGTTAGTGCATCAAGAATTTTAAAACAGAGTGAATTAAAAGATTGGGGAAGTGTACAGTTGCTATCCAAAGCAGAGATAAAGGAATATTTCAGGAGGAATATAGCAAATATGCTAGTTCTAAAATACAAAAGGAATTAATCAGGGATACAAATGGGGAGAAGAATTTCAGGCACAGGGAATATCAAAGGCAAACCACTGTGAATGACACATTTCATGGTTTTTGCAGGAACAGAAAGATCTGTAAGAATGGCATGGAGACTGTAAAGTGGGAGGGTTGAGAGATGAAGTAGGAGAGAGAAGAGTCAGATCACAAAAGAGATTTTAAAGCATTCACAAGTCAACTTTAAAAAAAAAAGATTTTATTTATTTGACAGAGAGAAACACAGCTATAGAGGGAACACAAGCAGGGGAAGTGAGAAAGAGAGAATCAGGCTTCCTGCAGAGCAGGGAGCCTGATGTAGGGCTCGATCCTAAGATTCCAGGATCATGACCTGAGCTGATGGCAGAAGCTCAAGGTCTGAGCCACCCAGGTGCCCCCACAAGTCATCTTTATCTCTTAAGATTATAAACTATGAAGGACCAATCAGACCAATGTGTTAACTCTGCCACCTACAATTAGAAATGTGACACAAATGAGTAGAGCTTAAGGATACTAGATGTTGAACAAGGTGTTGAACAAAAACATGGAATGAAAATCTGACAAGTAATTGTCTTCAGAAATATATTCAGGAAAACACAACCAGAGAGGATCTGGTTAAAAAAAAAAAGAAAGAATACATAAACCTAAAACCAGGAAAAGAAACAGGAACTTAGAAGTATTAGAAGAAAACACAGATGGACAACTATAGGAAATCAGGAAAACAATGAATGCACAAAATGAGAATATCATCAAAGAGAGAGAAACTAAAAAAAGAACTAGACAGAAATTCTGGAGCTGAAGAATACAGTAACTAAATTGAGAAGTTCATTAAAACAAATCAACAGAACTGATCAAGCAGGATAATCAGCAAACCTGAAGACAAGTCAACATGCTAGAACATGAATGCAACTTGAGGACATCATGCAAAATGAAATTAGCCAGTCATAAAAAGACAAATACTGCATGACTCTGCTGATATGAGCTATCTAAAATTGCCAAACTCTCAGAAACAAAAGTAGAATGTCCTTTGCCAGGAGCTTGGGTGAGGGGAAAAAAGGAAGTTGCTCAATGGATCCAGAGTTTCAGTTTTACAAGGTGAAAAAGTTCTAGACATATTGCACAACAATGTGCATTTAGTTACTACCATACTGTATACTTAAAAATGGTTAAGATGATAAATTTTATGTTATATGCTTTGACCATAATAAAACATAATAATAATAAAACAGACAAAAGCCCTAAAAGAAAAGGAAGAAGAGCTCGAATACTATTGATGGAATAGAAGGTGTTTTTTTTTTTTTTGAATGAGCTTTTACTTTTTAACTTTATGTATTTTTTAGTCATCTCTACATCTAACATGGGACTCAAACCCACAATCCCAAGCTCCAGTATTGGCCTGCTCCTCTGACAGAGCCAGCCAGGCACTTCCTTTTGGATGACTTTTGCTGTATTTTGCTGCACACAGTCAGATACTTAGATTACTTTTCCACAAAAGAGAATACAACTGTTGAAACCATGTTCCAGAGTGGCTTGAACCATTAGCAAGTGGGTTGTATAATAATAAAGATTTAAATCATATAAAGAAAATTTGGAGATTCTTCCATATCCAAGTTTTGTTTTCAAATGAATATAGTCAATAACAACTGTTTTTGTGTTGGCTACTGTGCGTTGTGATGCTGTGGAAATTCAAGACGAGGTCTCAGCTGTCTCCTCTCCATGTGAGACTGAGAACATCTGCCTGTGGTGTCTTATGCTAAGATGATCTCTGAATCACATGCTTAAGAGTTGAGCTTATTATTTTAAATACAAATTGACATTTAAAACGAAGCTGACTAGAGAGAAACTTAGGATTTACATTTCATTTTAAAAATCCTTAGTGAAAGTATGTAATCAAGACAACCATAGATTCATGAAACTAATATCTTGATTCCAATAATTCCTGATCCCAAGATGTCAATACTCTCCCAGTAGATAAAATATGGTGACTACATATCTAGTTTTATCATAATTTTAAATGTAGAGTGTATTACTGCATTGCTAGAAGAAACATAAAGACAGCTAAGGATAAGTCTCCAAAGGCCAAAAATCTCAATTTCTCCTTAAGTGTGTATATATTTGAGTCTCAATTATATTTGCAGGCCGTTACATTATATACATGTATATGTCAAATGCATATCCAATTCTTTCATTGAATAAATTGGCAGGTCAAGTATTTAACATTGAAACTTGAGTTTTGCTCCCATTTTGAATGCTACCTACTGGTTCTATTAGTTCTGTACTCCCCTCTTGTCTCCAGGGGATACGTTCAGAGACCCCGAGTAGATGCCTGAAACCAAAGATAGTATAGAAATCTCTATATACTGTATGTTTCCCTATATATGCACATCTATAATAAAGTTTAATTTAACATTAGATATAGTAAGAGACCAACAGTAATAACTAATTATAAAATAAAATACTTATAACAATATATTGCAATAAAAGCTATGTGACTGGTCTCTAAAAATTTTGTACTGCACTCACCCCTCTTCTCATGATAATGTGAGATGATAAAATGCCTCCAAAATGCGATGAATTGAGGTGAATGATATAAATATTGCGACATAGTGTTAGGCTACCATTGACCTTCCGAAGATTCCTCAGAAGGAGTACCATTCACTTCTGGACTGCAGTTGACTGGGTAAAATTGAAACTGAGAGAACGTACACACTTAGGAAACCTCAATATTTGGCACATAGTACATATTCAGTAAATATTTACCATTATTATTTTTTATTTTTATTGAAATTGTTTTTATTTCTGTAGTGGCAGAGAAATGACAACTTTAGCTAGAGTAATAGTTGAAAAGCACATAATGGACTTTAAGAATTGTGTACGCTTTTGTATAAATTCTGTGGAGCATCTAGAGACAAATAGAAGAGGTAGGGATTTGACCTGATTTACATTGTAGAAAGCTATGATAGAACAGATAAAGGTAAAGTAAAACTGATTATTAGGAGTTTTAGTATAGCAATCTAAGGGAGAAACAATAATTCTAACAGTAATAGAGTGGAATGAGAGGAAGTATTGACATTTTGGAAGAAAAATGCAAGAGGGAGATTGACTTTTTGTGAGAGATGAAAGAGAAGTAGAGCAAAGGAGTCACAAATGACTTCCAATAATCAGGCTTGTGCGTGTGGGTAAGTGATTTTTTTTTTTATAAACAGATATGTATGCAGCCCGAGAAATATCATAGTTAAGGAAGAAGTTACATTATATTTTAATTATGTTTATTTTCCGGTGTCCAGGTGACCTCTAAGTGAAAGTATCATATATTCAGATATAAGTACAAATATTGGGAGTCTTTGACATATAATAACTGTCAAAGCCATGGATGTGAACCATGACATCTATGTAGAAGATGCAGAGAGAGACTGACCTCTCTTGCATACACACACACACGCTGAAAAGAAGTTGTTAAAGAAACAAATAGGACAGAACACTTCCCTCAAACTGATGTAGAACATTTTTTTTAAGATTTTAATTTTTTATTTGACAAAGAGAGAGATCACAAGTAGGCAGAGAGGCAGGCAGAGAGAGGAGGAGGCAGGCTCCCTGCTGAGCAGAGAGCCTGACAGGGGCTGGATCTTAGGACCCTGAGATCATGACCTGAGCCAAAGGCAGAGGCTTTAACCCACTGAGCCACCCAGGAGCCCTGCTATAGAACATTTTTGAGGAAAGTATGAACTGTAAAGTGTGCACTGGGCATTACAAAGATAAGAGAATGTAGTTTCCTATAAAGAGTGAAGATTAAATGTTGCATGACAAATGGGGAGAGAAAGTGCAAACAACTCTGAAGATTAACAAAAGGAAAATACCTTCTCTTCCTAGTTCTACCCTTTTTTAATGACTAATGGTTATCCTCCAGTTCAATATCAATGAAAGCTTGGGAAATGAGGCTAGTAGATTTCTAAGTTGAGATGTCGTCACTTATGAGATAAAGTTAATAGGAAATAATGAATGAGCACCTTCTACCTTGACAGATGGGTTATAAGGAGGCATGATTAACAAGGAGAACAAATATGGAAGAAAACATGTATTTCTGGTATAATATATTGAATTTGGTTTTTGACATGTCTACTACATGTGCTGGTGGAAATATCTGGTTTGAAGATAGCACTGAAGTCCAGTTATCTGGAGAGTGGTTAATGATAGAGGATCTGTGAATTCTGAGCATGTAAGACTTGTGTTTCATGGTTTGCAACAGGTGGCTTGGCTGAGGGGGTAAGAAAGAGTAAAAACAGCTATTGGTTTGTCTGAGATGTTATTAACCCTAGTAGGAATTGCTATTTGAAATCCATCTGCCAAGAAATGTCACAGTTTTCTAATTGTCACTAATGCTGTCTTACATCCTTGCGGAGGTTCTGTTGGCATATTGATAGTTAATTATTACCATGGGACTGGATGAAAGAATATAGATCTAAATAAAACAGAGATAATGAAAAGTAGGAGGAAAGCAGGCCAAGGCCAGGACTTTGGAACATAAATGTTTAAGGGATGCATATAGAAGAAAAGATCCAGTCAAGAAAATTGAGTAGAAATGTTTAGAGGTAGGGAGAAAGCCAGGGCAAAATAACATCCAGAGGTCACAGGTCATCTTAGGTCTACAACTCTGATGTGATGTGACACCCATTTGGAATTGCATTTTTCATGTAACTCAATCTACCTTGAATTCTTTTCTCACTTTTCAAATTGTTATGCTTTCTTCAGCCCAGATAGCTCTTTGCTGCCCCCTTCTGATATTTTCCTGCAAGTGATTGAATTGAGGTCAATACTTAAAAGTCAGACACAGAGGGCTCATTACAGATTTCTACCATTAGGAACCTGATTTCTTTTCTTTCTTTCTTTCTTTTTTTTTTTTAAGATTTTATTTATTTGACAGAGAGAAACACAGCTAGAGAGGGAATACAAGCAGCGGGAGTGAGAGAGGGAGAAGCAGGCCTCCCGCCAAGCAGGGAGCCTGATGTGGGATTGGATCCTGGGTCTCCGGGATCATGACCTGAGCCAAAGGCAGTCGCTCAACCAACTGAGCCACCCAGGCACTCAGGAACCTGATTTCTATAATCTGTCCTTCTAGGATATAGAATTCTGTTCATGAATATAAGTTACTTTATGGTGGTGATAGTTCTTTCTATTTCAAGTTCTACACATTTTTAATTACTGATGGTTATTTGGAGTATTGAATGACTTGAACAAAGCAATGAGGATATATTGGATTTCCAGTGCAACCCTAAGTTAGTCTAACTTCTATAAGCCTCGTATCTATCCACTTGGAGAGTCTTCTGGATATCTGAATGTCCACTGGTCTTCACCTACTCCAAAATTAACTTCTTGTTTGACTAATTCACAAGAATGAGATTTTACCTTAAATTTATATTCAGCAATTTAAAGCCTGAATGATCTAATGTTAATGGCCCTATATGCTTCCAAATTAAAGCTGCACTGTGAGTGTCTTCTAATCAGTCTTTGATGCTAGACTTTTTTAGTTATATATGATCTCAATCCTAGTAAATCTTTTTTCCTTTTGTGAAGATTATCACTTTATTTTTTCCCGCTTTATTGGGACATGAAAAATAACATTTTATCAATTTAAATATACACTGATAATTTTATATACATTTATATTGTGAAATGATTACCATAACAAGATTATTTAACACATCCAACATCACAGGTAACATCAATTGCTTTGTGTGTATGTGTGTATGTGTATGTGTGGTGAGAACATCTAAGATCTGTTCTCTCAATACATTTCATGTATGTAACACAGTATATCTATTGTCATCATGTTGTGTTTAACTATTGCCATCATACTGTATATTAGATCTTCAGAAATTATTCATCTTTAACAGAAAGTTTGTACCATTTAAGCAATGACTCTGCATTTCCTCCACCAACCTTCTGTCCCTGGTAACCACCAATCTATTATTCTAAGAGCTCAAATTTTTTTTTATTCCATAAAGAAGTGAGATTATACAACATTTGTCCTTGTCTCCTCACTCATTTCACTTAACAATACTCTCAGAATTCACCCATGTTACAAATGACAGAATTTCCTTCTTTATGTGCTTGAATAATATTCCATTGAGTATATATGCACATTTTCTTTATCCATTCATTCATCAATTGGCAGTTATGCTGTTTTCACATTTTGACTATTGTGACTCTTGCTTTGTTCAAGTCATTCAATACTTCAAATAACCATCAGTAATTAAAAATGTGTAGAACTTGAAATAGAAAGAATTAGCACAACCATAAGTCACTGAGATTCTTGCCACAAAGAGAATGGAGTATGGCACTTGCAAACAGCTTCTATGCCCCCTTTGGCAAAGTACCCCGCTGCTAACTAACTTCTAGAGTATTGGTCTGAGAAGAGTAGAAACAAGTGTACATGCTTGGAAAGGAATGCAATTATCGAAAATGTGGCCAAACTAAGAGTAAGGTGTTCAAGTTGGATGTTAATGACTTATGAGAATATCTACAATAAAAGTTATTTTATTATAAGTAGGTCAGAAATGACATTTTAGTCAATCTGGTTATATATTGAGGAAGTACGTTTCTAAAGCTTTAAAGTTCACATTTAAAGTAATCTGAAAGAAGCGTTACAACCTAGAGAGTGGTTAATGCTAAGATATCTCTTGCAATAGTGGATGCCTTCTCACTGCTTACTATAGTTTCTCATGACTCTAAATTGTTTTGGGGGGAGGGGAAGGGAGTATCTTATACTTTTTTTTTTTTAAGATTTTATTTATTTGACAGAGAGAAACACAGCCAAAGAGGGAACACAAGCAGGGGGAGTGAGAGGGAGAAGCAAGCTTCATGCCGAGCAGGGAGCCCGATGTGGGACTTGATCCCGGGTCTCCGGGATCATGACCTGAGCCGAAGGCAGTCACCCAACCAACTGAGCCACCCAGGTGCCCCAATACTTTTTTATATGTGTTTGATCTCACATCATTCGCAGTTTGTTGTCTTTTTAAATTTATATCTTCACCTTCGTGTTTAGTGTAAACAAAATGGACTACCTTATGTATCACAACATTATCTAGCAATATGCCGATGGTGTTCTCAGCAATTCACAGTAACTATGGTTATATATATGCGAAGGAGAGAGAGCAGTCTTTACTAACTTATTTAAGACTTATTCTTACCTTTAAGGATGACATTTGAGAATAGAGTTTCTGTGAATATTTCACAAAATTTGCTTAAACTAACAATAAAGTAAAAAAGAGAACCACGCAACCCTTATTTTGCAAAAAAGAACTTTATGTCTATTTGCATGCATTTGTAATGTGTATATCACGTGGGTGACATTTACTGGGTATTTTATTTCTTATCTTGTTTATTAATTGAAATGTTGTTTCAAAAAAATAAACGAGAACTGAGTCTTCAAATATTGCTTGTACTAATAGTAATAATGATAAAGATGGTAGTAATAACAATAACATCTTTTTTTTTTTTTAAGATTTTATTTATTTGACAGAGAGAAACACAGCCAGAGAGGGAACACAAGCAGGGAGACAGAGAGAGGGAGAAGTAGGCTTCCTGCCTAGCAGGGAGCCCGATGTGGGACTTGATCCCGGGTCTCTGGGATCATGACCTGAGCCGAAGGCAGTTGCTTAACCAACTGAGCCACCCAGGCGCCCCAACAATAACATCTTTTTAAAGAATATTTAATATGCAATACGTACTCAAAGATCTTTATTATGATATCACTTGATTATATGATTATAATTTATCCCTTTTAAAACAAGAACAAATGTTTTTTGACGTATATGATAAAAAATCCATATAGTAGAAACAAATAATAGTGACTGTATACATTTTTATTATTATACATTTGTATTCCTACCATATAGTTACCAGGTACTACTTTTCCAAGTTGCACTTTAAAAATTATTTGCCCCAGTGTTCTTTAACCTGAATCAGTAATAAAATGAATACTTTGTCTACATCTGGAAACAAAATAGGAGATTTACTTTTTTGTCCCCATGATCAGAGTAAGTTAAATTTCCTTTTTCTCAAAGGCATAGGTTTAGGAGAACAGATGTTTAATGTTCTTTCTGAGTTTCTTTATTGATTGATCACCAGATTAACAGACTTCCCTATATATTTTTTAAATATTTTATTTATTTATTTGACAGAGAGAAACACAGCTATAGAGGGAACACAAGCACGGGGAGTGAGAGAGGGAGAAGCAGGCTTCCTGCCTTGCAGGGAGCCTGATGTAGGGCTCCATTCTGGGCCACTGGGATCATGACCTGAGCCAAAGGCAGTTACTTAACCAACTGAGCCACCAGCCCTATATCTTAATAATGATGATGGCTCATATTTGTAGTGATATTAGGATTAACTAGTACCAGCCACTCTAACTGTTTTACATAAATCAGTTATCACAAGAATTCTATGTTTTAGATATGATTAATGACTGCCTCCATTTTGCAGATGGAAAGCATAAAAGTCATAAAAGTTAAATATTTTGCTTCAAGTGTCATTTTAGACCTAGAGAGTGGATCATCTGAATACTTTGCTTCCAGAAGATGTGCATTTTCTTGAAATGGGATGGGAATATATTTGAATGTGAAACAATAAATAATGTTCTCATGCTCTTATACTGACCACTGTCCAAAAACATGGAATGAGATGTTAAGAGAAATTTCAATAATTTGTTTCTATATCAGGGCATGCATGCATTTAATTATTTTGTTTCACAAAATCCATTTAAAAATGAGAGCTTACAATTTTCAACTTACAAGGAAATTATCGGTTAATATAGTAAATAGGAATGACTTTGGGTAGTATTTAGTCAATTTAGGTCTTGTCTGAAGGTGAGTTCCTCTTATTTGTTATGACTATTGATATTTTTGTTGAGATTATAAGAATAATATGGAAATAGCTTTTTTTTGGTAAATTACCATGAATAAACAGCATTCATTGCCCAATGTCCCACTAACTTAAAATGGAAACAAGTGTTTTCCACTATAAATTAAAACATATCTGGTTTTGTTTAACCTTAGAAATATTTTGGCAGACCTGTTACTTCAACAGACATTCAATTAAGGCATTTCCTATGTTATTAATAAAGAGTTATTTTGTTAAATACTGAAACATTATTATTTTTTTTTGAATTTTGGTTCACAGCTATGTGTTTCTTAAGGAAGAAAATAGATTCTTCAGCTAACAAGAAGGGCACAGGACCAAGGCAAAGAAGTCACCAGACTGTGTGCCTTATTTTACCCTCTCTGAGCTCGATACAGAAATTTTTATCCTTCTTTTACATCATCAGAATGAGCAGAAAAGATTTTTAAATAGTCTCTCTCCAGCTGTCTCCTTTTTGGGTCCCTGGATGATTTCTCTATGTGAAATGTCTTTCATCTTTATTCAGGTGAAAGGTTTACTTGCAGGTTTTCTACAAATGAAACCAGCTAAATCTCCTAAGCTCAGAAATAAAGCTTAGAATCTTTTTGAAGGAGGCTGGCTCATCATAGCCGCTCAGCAGCAGAGCACTCACTGAGGCTCTGTAACCCATCACTCAGACCAGGGCAGGTGCCAATTAAAATGAAGCCAAGCAGGTAGGACCCACATCGGCAATGAAGTATCTTTCTCTTTTTATTTGCCAAACAGACGCAACCTGGCCAACAAAAGCATGTTAGGTGGAACTATGATGCTTCTTTACAAGTTATCAGGGGATACTGGGCCAGAGCTGATCACATGTGATCAACTTTGCCTTCGGTCCCCCGTATTCTTCTTATTTCACGCCTTTCTGAGCTGGCACACACCTCCTTTCCCATAAGACTGCTTCCAGTTTACCAAGGCTCTCATCATTTTCCCTTCCTTTCTCATTACAATCTGTTGTCAGCACAAAAGGTGATATATTCATCTATTCACTTCAGGATGGAAATTATGCATAAGGCTTAATGTCCTTCGTGATAATTTGTCATTTTGCATGAGATAAGATATAAGGCCAAAGTCAGGCCTATTTAATGACAACAGCAACAGAGTTGAGAAGGATATTTGGGAAGTGTAAATTCCCCAACATTTAAGAATTACTCATTTATTCTATATATAAATAATATACAAATACATACATAGTGCTACGTAGTTCTGCACATGGATGAGTGTGTGTGGATGGTAATGATGGTGGCAGTGAGATGTAAGACGAGCATTTGGCGATTTATTTCAGTAAAAACTACTTTAATATTGTGATAAAGACATAATAAGTGATGTCTCCCTTACTTCCACTTCCTATCTTTCTGTATTAATTTTTGCTGTCATCCCCGGCACCACAGTCGACACCCTAAATGACCTTCCCACTGAAAGCACATAAAACCACTCAATAAAAGCTTTTGAAAATATTTTAAGAATGGAAGCTGACCTGGCAAGAAAATAAGAAAGTCTAAGAGGCTAAAAACAAAGAGAGCAGGAAACTTGGGACTGGAGCAGGAGGCAAGCACGTTCTGAAGGGCTTTGCCCTGAGAGTATCTACCAATGCTTGAAGAGCAATTACATGGGGTCAGATAATTGAGAGGACTCACAACACTCCACAGGGTATAACACACGGGGTAAAATATACAGTACAGCAGGAGAAAGAAAAGCACAGGCAAACATCAGACAGGCCCAAGACTTAACATCCACAACTCCCAGAGTCCTTTCCTGGTATGCAACTCACACTTTGTCCTGAGACTGTTAATCTCCACATGGGGAATGGGTTCAGGGCAGGGTGGAGGGTGGAAACTTACATCTCAGGGGCACCTTTGCCTCATTAAAGAAGGAAGGAAGGGCTTTTATATTCCTTTGTTAATGTAGTCAAAGCCAGTTTGCCTTACTATGCTCAAAGTGGAAACCAAGAGAAACAAAACAGAAACCAGGAATGGACAAGCCATCTATCTGTTCATTTTCTATAAATAAGGCTTACAACTGCTGCTAGTTTCCTCTGGGTCTGTCTCAAATCCTTTTGCAGGATTTAGTTTCATACTAAACATTATTTAGAACAATTTATTCAATTTGGCCAAGGGTCATACTAAGGTTCCAAGCACCCCTGGAAGTAAGCATGAGTTTGCAACAGATTCGCTGAGATTAGTCCTGCACAAATTACACAATTTACACACAGATTGCACAAATTACAATTTTGGAGGGCTCTATGGGATTCAAGGGACAGAGAAGGTAATTTCTTGGGCTAGGCACACTTGGTGGGGAGTCTAATGGGAAACATTCTACATGTAGTTGGAATCCAAACATTACATTCTCTTCGTGAGGATAAAAAAGAAATATTGCTGACGTACAGAAAGAAATAGTAAAAATGTCTGTCTCAATCCAGGCATTTGGAAGAGGAGGAGATGTCTTCATTGAGGATTCATAATTTTATAACCTTCCTTTGAATTTGTGCTCTAAACAAACATTTATTTCTGGAGGAACAAAAATGATTATTTATACAAGAACCATTCTTTAATACAATAATCAAAATATAGATCCTGTAGTCCCATGAGTCCTAAAATCACAAAGCACATGAGGAAACAAAGAACAATGAATGTGAGCCACCAGAAACAATACACAGCAAATACACAAATACTGAAGACATTGCAATTTCCCAGATACACTATATAAAATAAATGTGGTTATTTTGTTTAAGGAAATAAAATACAGCTATTAGTTTAAAGATAAAACATGAGAAAGGAATAAAATGCTACAAAAAATTCTTCATGTAAATTTAAAAATTACAGAGTGTCTAAAGGCAAAAAAGAAATAGAAAAAAGAGCAAAAGAAATTAAAGGTCTTGGAAGAGTGCAAATACTCAACACATCTACTTGGAATTTCAGAGGAAAAGAGCAGAGAATGGGGAATCTTTGTTTATAGGGAAAATTACAGACCATTCCAGAACTAATGAGAAAATGTTTAATATTTGGACATCCCAATGGTCTCAAGTAGAATAAATAAAAGCAAATTCCCTCATGAAAATGTAGAGAGCCAAAATCTAGAGGTGTTTGCTAGTTCATCAAAACATTTTATATTAATGCATAGAATGTATAATGTATAGAATTATTAACTCATTACATTGTACACCTGAAACTAATATAACACTGCATGTTAATTTACTTCAATTTTTTAAAAAAAACAATAATAAACATGTAGGTTATATACATATTAGGAATCTGTGTGGCTGATAAGAAATGTAAATAAATTTAATATTTTGTTAGTCTGAGTTCTGACCATTTTTCCTGCTCTCTATTTGTAGCGTCTTTACTTCTTATAGTTCTTCCTAGCAACAATCACTTATAAACAAAAACCAATATTTGGAGTTTCCTGAAGTAAAGAGATTCCCATTTATTCCTTACCAATAGTTCACTTCCCTGTAGCAGGACCAAAGACTTTTATTCTCACAGAGTTGCAAGGAGACAATATATTTCTTTCAATTCGCACAGAAGTGCAAATGACTTGTCATATATCATCTTCTAAAAACAGACTTTATTTGCAGGGGAAAGCAAGATTTCCCTAAATGCCTCAAAGGAGGTTAAATAGGGTGGGGTGAATCAGCGGTGAGGGTAGGGATGGGCAAGAAAGAGGAGGCAAGGGATATAAAATGGAAACAATATTGCCCAGAAGACAAACTCCTTTGAAATGTTGGCCTGAGGATTACTAGATCTTCAATCTTTAAATCATGGTGGCCACTGGGCCTCAAAGCTGAGCCTCCTAGGTTCTTAAGAATAAAGCCTGCTATACCATCCCAATATAATCTTTGTATTGGCCAAATGATAGAGAAAGCCTAGCATTCATGCCTTGATTCAGAAAGAAGTAATCTTTCCCATCAGTGCTTTTTTTTTTTTTTCTTTTCTCTTAGCAGGTAGCGTCACTGTATCACATAAGTACCAGGAATATAAATGATTGGTTTTGCATATTACAGACTGTTAACATCCTTTGCTTGTCAAATCTACAATACCGCCCAGAGTACTGTCACCACTTATTAATTTACCTTTCAAAAAGACAAAGGTACCGCATATACTAAGCATAGAGCTGAAGTGACAGAGTCCTTTTTGCAACCCAAATAAATATATCACTGTCATTTAGCAGTCCTGTGTGTTCGGTGAATTTTTTTAGCTCTACTAGGAAGTTAAAGGAGGGTGAAAATAGAGAGACAGCTCATTGACTCCCCTTGCATACATCTATACCACTTTAATCTTGCACATAAAAGGTCAAGCATAAAATTATTTGCTTGGAGCCGCTCTCCTCAGAGATTTGAATTAACGTAGATGGAGAGTACCACAAGGAAAAAAAAAAAGTTAATTTTACCTTAATTGGATTAAGCCAGGTCCCATCCATACTAAGAGGATGAGGTTACAAAGACTGGAAACTGCTTGGTTGACAGAAAGGGATTAATTCATGGGCTAGCGTCAGGTTGTTGACTAATAACATATTGATCGTATTTATAGATATGCAGAGTGTCTGTCAGGAAGAGAGGCACTTTGGAATTGAAGATCGCTAGCCTATCTGACATGATCAAAGTTAGATTAATATTATTAAGGAGTTGCAAGTGAGCTGCGTATTGCCTTAGCAACCACAGAAATTTTCTACACATGTTGGGAACAGACTGACCATCATAAACAGTAGCAGAACTTGTCAGTTAGAGGGAAGCGCCTGATTTGTGTTGTGGCTTCGCCCCCCTCCACCGCCCTTTCTTTTCTTTAATGTCTTCCAGCAGACATATTGAACTACCACGGTTTAATCCCAGCGGAGCCTGCAGGTGGTATTGTCCTTGCATTGAGGAGTTATTAAATTCTTAAGGTCACCATAAAAAAGGTTCCATTAAATTGAGTTAATAAAAACATTGGGCAAAGGTTTGCAAAGAGCACAGATGTCAAAGCTTTGGGAATTGGAATGTCTCTTATAATATCAGGCTAAAAGAATAATTTAGATCACACCATAGTATAAAGAAGACAAAGATTCTGCATTCTTCAATAAACGTGAAGTTTCTGCACCTAGTATACACATGTTTAAGTGAATACTTATAGAAGACAGTCATTTCTTTAGACCTTTTATTTATTTATTTTTCTTTTCTTTTCTATTTTTTTTTAAGTTTAAAAACAGAGACACCTAGAAAATAACATCTGATAGTAAAAACTCAATAGGTTCTAGGAATTTTTGTTGTGTGAATACTGATTTTTTTTAAGGAAATAAAAGATGAAAGAGAAAAAATATGACACTTGATTTAGGATGACTCTGGCACTTCCTTGGATGGAGTATGTCAGTGTAGATTAGAGAACAGTCTTTAGCACACCTAGTCTGAATGACTGCATGATGCAACTGCTGAAATTCTGCATTATACAGCCAATGCACAAAACTTTAGGAACGTCATAAGATGTCTGAAAATACAGATTCTCCCCCATGCATTCCACTTGCATTCTACTGCTATTATATAAACACAGGTGTAAAAGCATCTGGGTGGCTCAGTGGGTTAAGCGTCTGCCTTTGGCTCAGGACATGTTCCTAGAGTCCCGGGATCGGCCCCGCATCTAGCTCCCTCTATGTTGGGAAGCCTGCTTCTTTCGCTCTCATTCCCCATGCTTGTGTTCCCTCTCTAGCTGTGTTTCTCTCTGTCAAATAAATAAATAAAATATTTAATAAAAAATTAAATAAATAAACACAGGTTTACAATAGCCTGGTTCCTCTTCCATTTCCTGTATGGAAGGGGAAGCAAGTTATATTAGCATAGCATTAGTGCAATAAATGTCCTAGAATTAGAACTACCCAATCTGTTCAATTATTATATTTTAATATTCTATATTTCCAGGAAACATTAAAAGAGGACTCTTGTGGGAAGCTGATGAGTTTTTAGGATGAATTGACCAAACTCCTTTTAGTGATCCACTCTAAAAGTGAATGCTGTTTCTTAACTAAAATTTCACTCCAGTTTTTCTGGGGCACAAGAATACCCAAGTAGTCCTCATTTTCTAGACTTCATTGTAATCTGTAGCCATGTGACTACACATATGTAATTATACACCATTATGGGGCCCAATGTAAAATGAAAATATGTGGGAAAAGCAAGTGTAAAGGGTATGTTCTAAAAGAAGGAAAATGTACTATTAAAGGTAGTAATATATAAAGTGCTTCTCTTTTTTCTCTCAGCTTATTACAATGGTTTGTATTTGATAATTGATGTCTTTCTAAGTAAAGAAAGTAGAAATTTTAATTATTAAATGAATTTTACTGTTCACATGTATTTTGTTCAATATGAGTTGAAAGCTTATATAAAGTCATTTAATGCACATAAAGAATAACAGAAGTTCTGCAAGTCAGATTTCATAGTTATTACATGGAAATTTATTTCATTGTAGCCAAAATAGTGAAAACACTTCTAAAATCTAATTCAGCTGTTCTTTATTTCACTTCTTGATATGCATTCATTCATTCTACCAATATACACTATCTTTAGTGTACTGATGGGTAAGTAATGGATTACATGGAGAGGAATATATGAGTTCCTGTATCTTTCTCTTTCCTTCCATGTCATCATTTCAACATAAATGAAGACAGGGAATTAACAATGGTGAAAAAGGATACCATAGAGTTTCTTGATTGTTTCAATATCTTAAAACACCATTGCCTTCTCTCTGCATTCAAAAGAAGTTCTGTTTCAAACAAAAAAAGTTTGGTCTTTCTGGGTTATTAGCACCCACCACTTGCTCAATCCCAGAAATATATGCTCAACTTTTACTTGCCTGAGTCTTGCTGATTCCCTTCATGGAGGATCCACCATAACACTCTATTCGTGGGCATCGTGAAGGCCCTGTGTTAATGATACAGCAATAAATGGTATATGTTGTGTGAATGTCTCATGGTCATCTGCACAGTTGATTGTCTCATGAGACTTCATGAACAAAGCAAAAGTTTGGGGAAACCTGGATGGCTCAGCTGGTTAAACTACTGCCTTTGGCTCAGGTCATGATCCTGGAGCCCTAGCATTGAGTCCTGCGTTCTGTTTCCTGCTCAGTGGGGAGTCTGCTTCTGCCTCTGACCCTCTCCTCCCTGACCCTTCTCCTTATCACACTCTCTCTTTCTCAAATAAATAAACTCTTTAAAACAATTTTAAAAAATAAATTAAAAAAAACACAAAACTTCAAAGAAAACATTACTCAGAATTTTTAAAACAATGACAGAAGATCATTAAAGCAAATGTGGGCCTTTTTCTGTGATTTTTTTTTTCTTTTCCACAATTGCATTTACATTTGGTTTGAATCCTGTAGTTATTTCCACAGCACAGCAAAAATATTTATTTTTTTTCATTTGTTTCAGTTTTATCTTTGTTGGGTAATTCCCTCTTTCGATTATCCACTTTTGTAAAATGACATGTGGCTGTATCACTAGGACATCAGGAAACAACACAACTATGTGCTTTGCTGTCTTTGAAAGAACTGAGTAACAGATACCCAGTGACTAATCAGTGACAGACTGAAAAAAAATGATTAATCACTAAAAGTGACAGCATCTTTTGTGTTTACATAGAGACTTATGGACCAAAGAGCTAACAGCAAAGTGTATACATTCTGTATTTACTCATATTTAATGGACTATGGTACTGTAATTTGAAGAGTGTTAT
This sequence comes from Spilogale gracilis, assembly GCA_004023965.1. Classification (NCBI taxonomy): domain Eukaryota; kingdom Metazoa; phylum Chordata; class Mammalia; order Carnivora; family Mephitidae; genus Spilogale; species Spilogale gracilis. The sequence continues at coordinate 28,602 of PITA01000843.1, read as the reverse complement.
TGGGGGACTAGTGTTATTTAAATGACAGTAAGTGGTATTTGTGCATATTAGAACCATGCAAAGTATGGACTGCTTGTATTTATTGTCTCATACCTTTTCTTAGTTTCAACAATTTAGGAATGACTTAGAGTTCTGGTGTGGGGTTTCTCATCAGATTGCAATCAAGATGAAGACAAAGTTTTTATATCTTAAATATGTAAAGATGATGGTAATATGAATTAGAATATAAAATATTGATTTAATATAATGATATAATGTCATTAGGCAAGTTATGAAATAAGAAACATAAAAACTCATTTTTTATACTAGTAAAATACTTAACTTTTCCAACAACAAAATAATTGCAAATCAAACAAGAGCAAACAGTTTTGTTCTCTGCAGATTTTTATAATATAAAAGTAATACTGAGGGGTGCCTGGGTAGCTCAGTCATTAAACATCTGACTTCTGCTCAGATTATGATCCCAGGGTTCTGGGATCTAACCCCAAGCCCCGCAATGGGCTCCCTGCTCTGCGGGAAGCCTGCTTCTCTCTCTCTCTCCCCCTGCTTGTATTCCCTCTCTCACTGTGTCTTTCTCTGTCAAATAAATAAATAAAATCTTAGGGAAAAAAAGCAATACCATAACCAGTTAATGAATGTAGAATGCATGTGAAAATAGACACTTTTGTATGGGATACATAGAGCACAGGCTTTGTGGAGAAAAAGTACATTCATAATCTTAGAAATTTTTCTTACTCATGCCTTCTACTTTCCCTTGTAGAAAAATATACTAGGGCAATATTAAGTGAAGAACATAAAGTCAATTGCATTATTCTAACTCCTGGAATCTCTGAGATGTAAGATTTACTCCTCAGTTGCTGGACTCTTTGAAAAACATCCATTTGGTGTGTTTTATAAACTAGACCATATTTTAAAATTCTATATATACAAAGATAAGTAAGAGAAGCCTTATAATTTAGAGTGTACGGAGGAGTGTATATAATTTAATAGTCCTCCAGTTAATTTTACTCTATGTCTGCAATAAAAACAGGTTTCTGTCTCCTAAAAGTGTTGGGACCTCCGGCAAATGCAGAAGCAAGGCAGAGGAGGGATGTCTCCTCTTCATGTTCTAGGAAGAAGAATTGGAGAGCAAAAGCTATAGAATGTGTCACCCTTTTTCTCCACAGCTGGTGAAACTCTATTGCAAAAGGAGTTCTTGATATTTCTCTTTGACCATGAGAAGCATCATGCAAATTGTTAATGTCTCTTCGCTTTCAAAACTATCTTGGAAAGAAGAGGAACTAAATGCTTTAAATTTGTATTTCATTTTGTACTTTATGTACTTTTTACATATAATCTTCTCTTCGTCTTTCACTTTTCCACTATAATTCATGAGGTACATGAGAAGAAATCATCTCTGTTAATCTATTTGAGCTAAAGGAGACACAGTTTGAAACAGGTTAAATGTTATTTCCCAAATCACAAACCACAGAGATAAAGGCTTCTTAACATCCAGGTTTTCTGATCACTACTTCAGCATGGTTGTTTTGTTTGTTTATATTGTTTCCCAAAAGAATTTTTTTGAATGTCTCTTTGATGTTTTTTCCCCCCTAAGGGAGGAGGAGCATCTTCAAATGAAATACAAAAGGAAAAATAGAGATATTTCCAAATATATATTGGTTACACTTGAATGTATTGTGTAAGCCACTGTAACTTAATAAGTACTTATGTTGTCTAGAGAAGGCAACCAACTGTAGCAATTATTAAGGCAACATATGGCCGGTGCCTAAAAGCTCCGGGGTAACAAAAAACATACAACTTCAGCTCATTATAAGTATTTTCTAAGATCTTCTTAATTGCTGTAGTAATTAAAATTTACCAATTTTTGTGAAAATGCCAGCTGACTTATTACAATGGAGTGAATGCATGCTTTGCATTATTAAGTTTATATAAAAATGCACATTCTAGGAATACTAAATGTCTTTCTGAATAGATCTATATTTGTATTGATATATTCACTGATCCATATATATAGACATAAATCTCTATATAGATAGATAGGTAGTTCCTGACTCTGTGTGTGTGTGTGTGTGTGTGTGTGTGTATCATATAAAGAAATCTTAAGTTTAAATCCTTCTCTTACAAAGTTGCCATGTCTCATTTTTATTTTCTACACATTGTAAACTGCTCTGCAGTATTTTATGATTTGGCGTTGGCAATCTATTGGTAAAGGGTAATAATTAGCTTTAAGAAAATTTACTGGTTCAGATCAACAAGACAGCTCAGCTTTCCAGATCACATTGTACTACTGATAATGCCACTGTGATTAAAAGAAATGTTTGCTCTATTTAAAGTACAAATGAAAATACAACAATACATATTAACATTTTAATTCTGGGTCCCACACAACATGGAAAAAAATTCCAAAAGAAATTGGATTTCTTTTTAACGTTAAACCTCTCATGTGGTTAGATATTTCAGGTTATTGGATGCCCTTGAGAAAACTTTTTTTTAACAATATAATTTTAAATTCATGACAACATAACCACTTGAAATTGGTTTTCAAGTTAGGGTTTAGTTTTTATTTGTTTAATCAATCCAAGGTTTATGAAGCTCTTGAAGCCCTATAAGAAGCTAAAAAACTATTTTTTAAAAAAGAAAAGAATACTTAATATTGTAAGAAAAATGCTTTTCATAAATTTAGTAAAATGTGAACACTAGGTCTTTTATAAATTATGGTTCAGGGCGCCTGGGTAGCTCAGAGGGTTAAGCCTCTGCCTTTGGCTCAGGTCATGATCTCAGGGTCCCGGGATCGAGTCCCACATCAGGCTCTCTGCTCAACAGGGAACCTGCTTCCTCCTCTCTCTCTCTCTGCCTGCCTCGTTGCCGCCTGTGATCTCTCTCTCTCTCTCTGTCAAATAAATAAGAATAAAATATTAAAATAAATAAATAAAGTATGGTTCAAAATGCTTCAGATAAAAATGTAAAATGTTTTAAAATGTGGTGAAAAATGTACTATCTTAACCAAAACTGAGTTTTATATTTTTAAACACTCAGGTTGTATCAGTTAAGGTTCTGTACAGGAAGACAGCCCACTTTAGGGCTTTTGTTTGGTTGTTTGTTTTGTGAGCAGAAAATGGAATCTTTATAAAATCAGAGATCACCTCTAGAAATGGGGAGTTTGGGAACATATTATCTTAGATGTAGCTCTGTATTGGAATCAAGAAGCCACTGACACAACTGTAGGGCAACATCAATAAAATGGTGACTAGACTCCCAGAATGCTGAGGTCAGCTAGCTCCACAGATTCTTGATATAAATGAAGCTTTGACTAGACAATGAACACAGAGTTTACTGTAGCAGCTTCTAGCGATAATTCTCTCTATAAGACTTTGTTTGAGTGAAGAAATGTCCGGAGTACTTGAGTCATTTACCAGAATCACAAAAACCCAGCTAAAAATTTAAATAGAGGGAATTTAATAAAGACAATTTGTTTTCTGAGAAGCCAAAGATAAACAGTGATCCCTTCCCCAACTCCCAGGATTAAAGACCAAGAAACACTCTTATTCCTATTAAGGAAAGATAATGAGGAAATGTCACCAGAATCTAGAGACCATAGTTATCCATAAACCATGGTGGACATTCCATTTTGGAGTTGGAGCCATGGAGAAGTTGTAATTTGTTGTTAGAGATATAACCCAAGGCAGAGAGAGGGAGAAATGCTCTAGTTCTTCCTTCCTTTTACCATTCCATATTCTGATTTTGGCTTCCATAAGCCAGAAATATGGCAAAGCCAATTAAAATATAGCTTCAAAATCCTGGCTGCCAATTTAATTGGCAGAACACAATTCACATCCTGAACCCAAATGAAAAGGGCGTTGGGAATTAATTTCCAACTTTCCAGTCTATTCTTTATAGAAAGATCTACTAGACTACTAGAAAGATGCTTACTGCCTGTTCATCATACCCAAGATATTCCATCTTAATATCTGTCCTTAAATTTCAAGACAATAACATGTTTTTAGCTAACATGGGAAACTATATCTCTTAAAACAGAAGAATTATTGTCCCCTTTCAAGATGGAAAGACCCTCAAAGATATCAACTCTTCATTCTGAGTGAGGGTCATTCTTCTTCCATTTAGTTATAATTCCTCTGATAATTAGCAACCTCAAGACTAATTTATAAAGCTACCACCAGTGTAATTCTTATATAAAGTGATAGCAGAAATAGAGAAGGAGAAAAAAAAATTGGCATATATATGTATATGTATATATATATATATGTATGAAAAACGTGGATAGCTCTCACAGAATTAGCTATCAGTTAGCATTGCCCTCAGTTAGCATTTCCGCTGCAAAAAGAAGTTACCTGACATCCACAAAATGGTCACCTTGTCTACTTGAATAACAAGAACATCCCATGCCATGATAGATTTTTTTTTGTTCATTTGGGTAGTTTTTATGTTCAGTTGCTTTTTGTAGACTTAAAGCTCTTTAATTAAGGCATTTTTTAGAAGCTTATCTCAATGAGCTGTTTGATAGATGAATTTTCACTAGTCCTACAATTTGATCACTTCTAAGCATCTGACCATGGGACTGGAATGAACTGTATGAGCACCAGTGTTCTGAGATCATCTTTCCTGCCTTTCAAACTAAGTGCCAAGAAGTACCACTTGAAGTTTTCTCCAGTAGGAAGATTCCCTTTTCCTTGAATGAAAATGTAATAAAGCAACAATATACTCTTGGTAGATGCTATTGCAATCTGTGGTACTTGGTTCAAATATTTCCCGGTGAGGAAAGTTAATATTGCACATGGAGAAAATACACTGCACATGAAATATATTCATACTGTCAATGCCTTCAGCACCTGTTGAGTCTTACTAATATTTACCACTTCCACATAATGCTTTATGTTGTATATACTTACTTTAATTGTTGTACATATTTACCTTGGTTGGACATATATGGCATTTAATTCATTATAGGATGTTCAGAGAACATGAACATATAATGTTTCATGCTCAGGTATTCAATCTCCAGCAAGGTCCAATAGCAACTTCCATTTTAAATTAAATCCCCAAAATAGGGCATCTGGGTGGCTCAATAGGTTAAGCATCTGCCTTCGGCTTAGGTCATGATCCTGGGATCCTGAGATCTAGTCCTACATCGGGCTCCCTGCTTAACCAGGAGTCTGCTTCTCCCTCTCTCTCTACCCCTCCCCTCTGCTCATGTACTCTCTCTCTCTCTCAAAGGATTAAAACCTTAAAAAAATAAATCTCCAAAATATACTTTTGTCTCTTCTGTTCAGTTTATGAAGAATAATAAATATCAAATGTATTACTCATTGTCAGTAACTTGATTACATTTGCTTCTCTTTGCTTTTAACTATGCAATGTGTTTTAGCCAATCTAAGCTTTAAGTAACCAGAAGCTAAATCATCATCATCATCATCATCTTCATCCTCCTCCTCATTATTTGGTATCTGTTAAAATTTCTGTATAGTTCCCCCTCCATATAATTCAACTCTTATGGTTTTTTAGACACATATTTTTGAAAAACAGTTTCTGCTACTATTATAGTATAAGATCATTTATAACAAAGATTTTATATATTTATTTGACAGAGAGGGAGAACATGACTAGAGTGGCAGGCAGAGGGAGAGGGAGAAGCAAACTCCTGCTGAGCAGAAAAACCAATGACAGGCTAGATGCCAAGACCTCAGGATCATGACCTGAGCCAAAGGCAGATACTAAAAGCAGGATCTTGACAGAAATTAATACACTGTTATTCATAATAACATTATTCAAAATATATAATACATGGAAGCAACTGACATGACTTATCCATTCAAGAGATGAATGAATAAACGACATGTGGTATATACACACAGTGCAATATTATTCAATCTCAATAATGAAATACATTCCTACATATGCTACATGATTGGACCTTGGAGACATTATGCTGAATGAAATAAGTCATTTACATATTTTATTTGAAGAACTGTTGATTCAAATCTTTTGTCCATTTATAATTGGATCATTTGTCTTTTTATTGAGTGGTAAGAATTCTTTACTTATGATTTTCTTGTATCACTTTTGTAGTTGGTAGCATACATTAGAAACTATAGCCTAATTGAAGATCACAGATGTTTATGTATATGCTTTCTTTAGAATTTTTCATATTTAGCTGTTATACTGATGTCTATGATCCACTTTGAGCTCATTTTTGTGTATTGTTTGAAGTATGAGTCCACATTCATCATTTTCATATAGATATCTAGTAGTCCAGCACCATTTGTTGAAAAAGCTATTTTCCCCATTGAATTGTCTTGGCACCTCTATTAAAAATCATAAATACAGGATGTATTTCTTGACTCTTAATTCTGCTTCATGATCCATACATCTGTACTTTGCCAGTGTAACACTGCCTTGGTTACAGTAGCTTGATAGTGTCAATTGAAATGTGAGTCCTCCAACTTCGTTCTTTTTTTTTCCCAAAATAGTTTTGGCTCTTCCAGATCCTTTGAATTTCCACATAAACTTTAAAATCAATTTTCCAATTTCTGCAGAATATAGCAGGAATTATATGGGAATTGCCTTTGGGGAATAGTGCCATTTTAACAATGTTAAGTCTTGAAATATGGAATGTTTTTGATCTTCTTTAATTTCTCTCAGTATGCTTTGAAATTTTCTGTGTATAAATCTAGTATTTCTTCTGTTAAAATTATTCTAGTTATTATTTTTTTGTTGCTGTTATGAATTCAATTTTTTTCTTATTTGGTGTTCAGATCATTAATTGCTGGTATATACAAACACAGTTGATTTTTGTAAATTGACTTGGATATTGCCACATTGCTGAATGCCATTAATAGTTCCGATAATGTGTGTGTGTGTGTGTGTGTGTGTGTGTGTGTGTGTGTGTATGTGTGTATTCCTTTGGACTTTTTATGTCCAAGATTGGGTCACTTACCAATAAAAATAATTTTACTTCTTTCTTTATACTCTGGATGTCTTTTTTTTTTTTCTTACCTAATTGCCATGGCTAGAATCTTCAGTAAAATGTGAAGTGGAAGTGGTAAAATGGATATTATTTTCTTGTTCCTGATTTTAAGAGGAAACATTTAGTCTTTCTTTATTAGATACCCTCTTAATTGTGGGTATTTTACTCTCTCAGGCTTAGATGATTCCCACATACTTCTAGTTGTTAAATAGTTTTATCATGAAAAGTTGTAGAACTTTTCAAATGCTTTTCCCCTGTCTATTGAGATGATCACATAGCTTTTACCATGTATTTTATTCATATATAGGATTACACTGATTGATTTTTGTATCTTAAATCTACCTTACATTTCTGGGATATACTACTCAATCATGGTGTATAATCCTTTTCATATGTTTCTGGATTCAGTCTGTCAGTATTTTACCGAGGATATTCTACATTTATAATCATAAGGGCTATTGCTCTGTAGTTTTCTTGTAATATTTTTAAGGCACATTTAATTTAATATCAAGCATGCAATACAGGAGTGCCTCGGTGGCTAGGCTGGTCAAACATCCGCCTTTGGCTCAGGTCCAGGGTTTGAGCCCCTGTGTAGTTTGGCTCCCTGCTCAGCGGGGAGTCTGCTTCTCCCACTACCCCTCCCTGCTTATGCTCTATCTCGCTTTCTCAAATAAATAAAGTCTTTTTTTTTTTTTGAAGGTGCAATACAAAAGGCCCAAATACAATGAAGGAAACACATTCCCCCATTAATACCAACAACAATGCTCTTTTAAAATATTGCCTGCTTAATGGAACGGCAATTTAATTTCACTACTGAAAAAAATAATGCAGTGAGTCTCATCACAGCCAATACCCTTATTAATCTAGTAGTTAAATGGGTGTTTATAATGCTCTCAACAGTTTCAACCTGAAGTTTGATACCATATCTTTATGTTTTTATAGTCTTCAATAAGATCATCTACAACCTTAGCAACCATTCAAAGAACAAACCATTGATTAAAACCACATGGGTTTAAGGCTCAGTCAAGTAATACAAAGCCCCAAACTAGATGGGCTAAATATATGAACTGCTTGCACTGACATCTATTATTTGATTCATGACTATTACATTGGTTCTTAGCAAATAAGCACTTTTAAGGCAAAATTCACCCTATTTGACTTTTGACCGAGAAGTTCAACAATAATCACAGTCTTATTGGCAACACTGATATACAGTGTCTCTAAGTCACTAAGCTCAAGGTTAAGAGTCATGTGTATCTATTTTCACATTTCACTGAAATTTTACATGTTCAATTCATGATATTAAATCCCTAGGTTTTCATTCCTCCAAACTGAAGACATAGGGTGTTACAGACTTGTGATTTCCGTATCTCCCTCTCTATTCTTCAAACAGAAACATTTATCAAGTGCCTATAAGTCTTAGAACAGCAATTTTTCAGAGCTGGCTACTTCTTTGGAATAGTCCCATTCCATCAGGCTTCAGAAAGCAAGGGGAGGGGGAAGAGAAAAAATCTAAAACACAAGCTTCATTTGGTAAATTTTACATTCACCCTTACAAGCTTGATAATATAAAAATGTGGCTTTTTTTGGCTCAAAAATTCTGAGCTTTGGTGTGGAAACCAGTCCACAGCTGTCCCGCCAAAGCTTTCTCTTCCTGGAACTATCTGGGAAGTCTTGACTGGGGAGTATGATTTATTTACCTATCTGGAGTTAACTTCTAGGCATCCAAGTCATTTGGGACTTGATCCACTTTGTCTTTAGTCTATTATAGTTCACCTTTCATTTTTAAGAAAAAACAAGTTAATCACTGGGTCTACCATGGTTGATCTCAATTGGGCAACACTAGGCTGCTGGACTTGCTTGAGGTACTTGATCTGAGTTGCTTCTTGGTTGCTAGTCACACTCCCTGTGAGCAGACTCCTGTTGCTTTAGTTTTTCTTCAGACTGCATTAAGCTAGTTACATCAGCGGAAACTTTTTGGAAAAAGGTTTCTATTTGGTAATCTTTTTTTTTTTTTAAGATTTATTTATTTATTTGACAGAGAGAAACACAGCTAGAGAGGGAACACAAGCAGGGGGAGTGAAAGAGAGAGAGAAGCAGGCTTCCCACTGAGCAGGAAGCCTGATGCGGGGCTGGATCCTGGACTCCAGGCAGACGCTTAATGACTGAGCTACCCAGGTGCCCCTCTCTTTGGTCATCTTGAATCCTTTCAGAAGGAGGCTGCTGCCCACTCATATAGGCAAAGGCCACGTGGCTGGATCACTGCCCAGACCTCCAGACCATGCCACGGCCACTGACAATCTTCCTTCTCCTCCCACCACAGTCCTGCGCTCTCTTTTATTTCCAGTCTCACTGCCACGAAATGATGCTTGTAGTTTGCTTGTAATATGTTTGTTTGATTTTCATATCATAGTAACAGTGACCACATAGAATGAGTTGAGAAGTGTAATCTATTTTTTGGAAGAGTTCGTGAAGGATTCTTATTAAGTTTTTTAAAAACTGTTTGGAGGAATTTATTAGTGAGGTCATTGAGGCCTGGATTTCTCTCTCTACCTCTCCTCTTTGGTTCTTTCTCTCTCTCTTTTAATAATTGAAACTCTTTGGTTTTTATTAATATATTCAGATTATTTAGAGAGAGAAGGGGGATTTGAACTGTTCCAAATTAAAGCATTATAGACTGTTGTCTTAATGAAGATTAGCAATTTCTCTTGGATAAATTATTTTTATTTTGTTTTGTGGCTTTAGCTAAATACAAGATTTCTGAAATTATAATTGTAGTTATTTTACCATATTTTCCTGTTTTAGAGGGAATTCACACAGTTCTTCACTCTGCCATTACAAAAAGTGATATGGGTCAGAGGAAAGTTGGTTCTACCTCGTGGTTATTGTGAAGGTAGAAAAAATTGAACTAGTAATATTTTAATGACTAATCTTCATAAGAATAAGATATTTTATGGGTAACTGACAATAAAATGAATGTGATATTTTTAAAATATATAATAAAAAGATTGATGAAATAATAAACAGAAAGATAAAATATGTACATTCATTTATCACAATCTAATTCTTGTAAAGGGAGAGAACAATTAGATAAACAATTGTGGATAAAATGATGAAAATCCTCTTTGTAAGATATCAAAAAAAAAATGAGTCACAAATATTTGGCTACCTGAATTATTCCACTAAGTATCTGAAGTTACCCTATGACTTATAGGTAAACACCAACTTATCCTAAGGCTGAGGGCATCAGCTTTCTCAGGCAGATGATTATTTAATGCAGCTTTTAATTCCAAGTTTAATAATTTATTTGCTTATCAATGCCACCATAAAATCCCTGATGCTCTTTACAAAATTTGCAATGAGATAAAGTTAGCAGGTGCTACTAAGAGAATATGCAAGTTTCCTTAACAAAATGCCAGAAGTTGATTGCCGACCAACTGGGGAAGACCTGTGAGATCCTTCCAGTGTACACAAAAGGAATGAACCCATAATTAAATTACAGTTAATCACAGATGGTTATTTTACAGCAGGTGCTCAACTTTGAAAGTGTAGTTCTGGACTATTTTTGTTCCAACATGGTGCTCAGTCCCTGCTGGTTATTTGGCAATATTTTATGGTTAGAAAAATGTTTATTCATGATGGAAATTTTATTTCATCTATTCCATAAATATATAAAATATTATTTCATATAATCGCTCATATAAACTTTATGAGCATATACAATGTTTTGATATTTTAAAAAAACACTGAAAATATAATTTAAATATTATTCATCAGATTCATATACCCTCTTGATTCAGAAATAATAAACATTCAAAGGTATTAGTAGGAGTATATGAAATATCAATCAAATTTTTAATATTCAAAATTGCTCAAGTTTAGAAAAAAAAGTCATATAATCAGCAACACCTTTAGTGACAAAATATAAGCTTATTCTTGTCACATTTCCTTTTCAAACAAGTTAATAAAATGAGCAAAAGATAACATAAGTACAGTAAGCATCATAATGTATGAAGGGGAAGAATGGGATAATTGTTTACATGTCCAAAATTAATATTAACATTCTGTAAATAATTACTTCACTCAGCAAAACAGATCCTAGTTCTGAATATCAAAAATATAAAGCTGATCTGGATGCATCAGTTTCAGCTCCTCATTACTAAAGATCTATTAAATGCAAGATGCCTGGCTAATGCAAGTTACAGTTGCATTTTCAGTTTGGGGATTTCATTATGGACCTATTAATATTCGACGTTCTTATAGGTAGCCACTAATTACCCCTTTCTTTCATCTCTCTCTCTCTCTCTATGCCTTTCCTAATCCTTGCTTTGGAAAGAGGAGCTGAATATTCTTGTTCCTAATTGCTTTGGCATTGCTTTCTGGCAATATTGCTTTCAATCTGTTATTTACTGCACTGATCCAAATAGGTCTTTCTCTCTCTCTCTCTCTCTCTCTCTCTCTCTCTCTCTCACACACACACACACACACACACACACACACACACACTAAAGTAAAGAAAGCCATCTAGCACATCCCACTGTAGGAGAAAAGCCCTCTTCAGAATTTTGGAAGAAAACTAGAAGAGCTCTTTCTAGGTGAGAAAATATATGGAATGATAAAAACAGTGTAGTGTAAAACCTGAGAACACCATCACCACCTGGGGGACTTTGGTCAGATTGAGTCAAATAAACAGAAATAAAGGAATCATGTCTGTTATCAAAACATATCTTTCTGAAACCTGCAATAAATTAAAATATTCATAGAATCAATAAAGACATTTCAAATCAAGATGCTGGCAAGGTTAAAAAAAAAAAGTTTAATACCAGCATCAGAGTCTGAGCTCTGACTTCTTTGCTAAAGAAAACATTCCTGTAGGAGCTAAATTGAACCATGAGCACTCCACTGTTTATGCCACTTTTTCTTACTTCTCTTACAATTTAGCCTGTACATATGTTATTTCTTCTTCCTAGAATGATGTCTCCTTCCTTCTACCTACAATTGTATGTCTCCCAGGTTTTTCTATGCCCAACTCAAGTTAGCAGTACTCTAATGGCTAAATTATGTCAGTCACAAATGGTTATCAGGAAAGCATTCCCAGATATTATCTATTAAAGGTTCACCCATATGATTTTCCTGTGTTGTTTTTAAAACACTATTTGTACAAAAATGACACTTTTGGTCTGTCTTGAAATTTTCTTCTTATCCATCACTGAGTGCTCCTCATCCAGGGGGCGATTACATCATATCCTCATTACCCAGCATGGTGCCTGTCAGGTAAATACTGGTGCAGAATAACTTCTTTTTTTTTTTTAATGAGTAGATACATTATGCTAAATAATAACGAATTTGTGGCTTTAAAGATTTTCTTGCTCAATCGCTTTCTACCCTTAACTACAGAAGAGAAAGTAAGAACAGTACATTATTAGTTGTAAAATAACCGCCAATTTGAAGTAGAGCCCTTTAATATATTTTTCAATATGTGGTAATTACCAGCTATGTTGCTGATACAGAAGATATGATTTTCCTTTTTAATCAGAGAACTCTGGGTACTGTTGTGTCAAATCTCAGACTGTTGTATGGAAATAAAATTAGAATGTACTTACCCATTCAAATTAGATCCAAAGGTTGAGAAAAACATAGCTTATCTAACTCATATCTAATGATTAGCTGATTGCCTATGTCATTTCAAAAGCTATTTAGATGGGCATTTATCATCTTTATTATAAATCTACCTACTAGAATTCTTAGTCTGATGTGTACATTTCACAGTATAGGTTTTAACAATAAAAGGCACTTCTGGAGGCTTTAAGAGATTCCATGCACAAAATAGTGTCATACCTGAGTGAATTCCATACCTCAAATAAATTTTATATAAAAACAAGTAGATATAATGGGGCCTAATATCATCAATTTCACATTGCCTATATTTTAAAAACACCTCAGTTAGCATGATTTGAAGTCAAAGATTATATTTCCTAAAAACTGCCATGACAACTGATTTCCTATTAGTCAAAATGATATTTATATACATTTATTTAGTATGTTTTATAAGGAATGCCAACTTTTAAAAATTACAACCCTATTAGTCATCATGATATCTGAGCTGTAAGCAGATCTACCCATATATTTGCACTGACAAAATTATTGAGATGTAAATTAGTGAAATGTTTTGCCTATATTTTGTAAGATGTTAAGGCAATAGTCAAAGGTATATTTCAAATTTGTTTATTAAAAGTTACACTCAATATTTTTAATTAAAAATTCTCTGCTGTATACAGTAGAAACACATAGAATATTTACAGAGAACGCTTGTCCTCAGGTATTTTTCACATGATTAAGTGTTCCAGCATTCTTGTCTACAGAACAAGGACGGTTACTAAGTTAAATCCAAGTAATTGTTTTAATGGGATTTTAAGTGCTAATGTCTTGGACACAATTGATGACTTATAGGTCTTAATAAAGAAGGAAGCATAGAGACTATAGTCAATGGCATTATAATAGCATTGCATGGTGATAGATGGGAGCTACACTTGTGGTGAGTGTAGCATAACATACAGATTTGTTGAATCGCTATGTTGTACATCTGAAACTATTGTAAGATCATGGGCCAGCTAAACTCAAATTTTTAAAAAAGTTGTATGTGTGCTTAAATTGGATGTACTCACTTTTTGTACATAAGAAAAATAAAGACCTTGAGTTATAAAAATCTCAATCCCTGATCCTTCTTTACAGAAGACCTTAAAATATGGAGAAATTCTCTACCTGTGTATTAATGAAATGTTCAGAAATTGAACAAATGCTACAAATGCTACAAATGGGACAAATGTTACACTGTGATTTTTTATTAAAGAAATTGTACCAATACTAAAGAATTATAACATTAATAGAAACGTGTAAAGTATGTTCTTTTCTTGAGAAGTAAGAACAGGTCTCTGTTACTGAGGATCTGTTTTCTGGTTACATACTTATTCTCCTGGTGCTATAAGTGATTATCATTGGTCACTTATGGCAACTTTTTTTTAAAAAAGATTTTATTTATTTATTTGACAGAGAGAGATAACAAATAGTCAGAGAGTCAGGTAGAGAAAGAGGGGGAAGCAGGCTCCCTGCTGAGCAGAGAGCCCAACGTGGGCCTCAATCCCAGGAACCTGAGATCATGGCCTGAGCCAAAGGCAGAGGCTTTAACCCACTGAGCCACCCAGGTGCCCCATTTATGACAACTCTTTCACTGATGTATATCTTACAAAAGACACTATATTCATGTCACTATTAAAGAGTTGGAAAACAGGGGCATCTGGGTGGCTCAGTTGGTAAAGCGACTGCCTTCGGCTCAGGTCATGATCCCGGAGACCTGGGATCGAGCCCCACATCAGGCTTCCTGCTCGGCAGGAGGCCTGCTTCTCCCTCTCTCACTCCCCCTTCTTGTGTTCCCTCTCTGGCTGTGTTTCTCTCTGTCAAATAAATTTAAAAAAAAAATCATAAAAAAAAAGAGTTGGAAAACAATATACTCTGAGAAGTACACAATTTTTAAGTAACTAGTACAAAAAATTTCAGAAGAAAAATGAAAGAATCTATTATTTTGGAAAATGTTATTTTGGAAAATGTTAAGTGATTTACCTGGGGTAGGGGTAAGAAGGTGAGAAATGAAAAGTTCAACTCATTTCTTGCATAAGCCACTACAAAATTAGGTGGAGAACTGTCAAAGGAAAGACTGTTGGGATACAAATGAATCATAATGAAATTATAATAAAATTAAATTCAACAAAAAAACACAGTGAGGTCTGTAAGTGTAATCTCAAGAAAATTTTACAATCTACTAAAAAATATTAGAAATAAAGACAAAGTTGATATCTCCATAGTTGGGACAACAGAGATATTACAGAGATATTTATGTATCTTAAAAGGCAAATAGAACAAATAGAACAGAAAAATTTAAATGATGTAATGAAAAGGAAAATTTCTGCACAGATCTCTTTATGCAAAAACAAAAAACAAATAAAAGTTGTCATTATAAGCATATATTTATAAATATGTATATATAAATTAGTATTACATTTTTTGATATAAAATATATGACAGCTATGAGTAATATAAAGTCATATATATGTGTTAAGAACATGAAAACACATATATATTATTATCTTTAAAAATGATTATTAATAACAAGCAGCTGGCCCCAATTAGAAAACTGGATAGTGAGAGGTGGAAAAAGTCTTAGTTGGCTGCTTTCTTCATTAACAAAGTGACATGCAGAAAGTGATTCTGACTAGGAAGGGAAAACACAATTTTTTGAATAATTTCTGAGTATTTCAGCACTTACCAGAATCAGCCTTCATCAGTTTATTTATCTATCATTAAAAATAAGTTAAACTCTTATTGCATGCCAGTAACTACTCTAAATTCTGGAGGGATGGGGGCACGTGAGTGTCTCCGTTAGTTAAACATCTGCCTTCAGTTCAGCTCATGATCTCAGGGTCCTGGGATTGAGCCCTGCATCGAGGTCCCTGCTCAGAGGGCATCCTGCTTCGCCCTCTCCCTCTGCACAACCCCTGCTCCCAACTCATGCTCACTCTCTCTCATTCTTTCTATCTCAAATAAATAAATAAAATCCATAAATAAACAAGCAAACAAATGAATAAATTATTAGGGTATAATGGTGAATATTTTTCCTGAGAAATGGATAGAAAAAATGCAGTACTTGTAGAGGAACATAGTGACAAGATGTTTTGTCTGGAAAATGTTTCAATATGAGTGGTATTAAATTATGTTGTTATGCTGATGAAAATAAGCCAGTTACCAGGGTGAAAGGATGATGTAGAGCAGGGATTAACAGAGCAATGATTCCTTCTGTGACGTGAAGGTCATGGGTACATTGCACAAATAGGAGTCTGGACTAAAATACAATCAGGAATTGTGAATCTGAAAAGAAACAAAGGCAATACATATCTTACATGTAGAGATTCACAGAAATTGCTTTTAGAGCCCTACCTCATTAATGTGGCTTATCACTACCTATATTTCAAATTTCTGAAAGTGTCTTGGTGGCTCTGTCCTAGAGTTCCTTAAAAGGTCAGATAATGGGGCGCCTGGGTGGCTCAGTTGGTTAAGCGACTGCCTTCAGCTCAGGTCATGATCCCGGAGACCCGGGATCGAGCCCCACATCGGGCTCCCTGCTCGGCGGGAAGCCTGCTTCTCCCTCTCTCACTCCCCCTGCTTGTGTTCCCTCTCCAGCTGTGTCTCTCTCTGTCAAATAAATAAAAAATATTTAAAAAAAAATAAAAAAGGTCAAATAACTCTAACATGGCTCCCCAAACTATTTTCCATACATAGTTACACCTTGATATTTAACCTAAGTTCATGCATGTTATGTAAATGCTTGAAAATAACTTATGTTTCACCTGAAATGATGGAGGGAAACAAAAATTGTTTAAAAGTAAAAATAAAAGTAAAAATAAAGATAAAGAAAAAATTAAATCAAAAATATTACATAAGATTATAAATATGAGAATAAACCAATTAAGAAATACATATAAATGAGACAAGCATGCCTCTTTAAAAATGCCATATTAAGTTAAAAAATTATTCCTGGGCACCTGGGTGGCTCAGTGGGTTAAAGCCTCTGCCTTCGGCTCATGTCATGATATCAGGGTCCTGGGATCAAGGCCTGCATTGGACTCTCTGCTCTGCAGGGAGCCTGCTTCCCCCTCTCTCTCTGCCTGCCTCTCCGCCTACCTGTGATCTATCTCTCTGTCAAATAAATAAATAAAATCTAAAATAAAATAAATTTTTAAAAAAAAATCCTGAATTCCAATATACGATAAAGTTTTCTAAAAATATAAATATAAATTTAAATAAAGGATGGTCAAATATCTACTAAATTAATACATTTAAAAAGTAGCTTGTTTTGGAAATAATTTGTTTGCAAGAAGTAGAATCCACTCAGACCAGCTTTAAAAAGAGATATAGAGGAATACCTGGGTGGCTCAGTCTGTTGAGGAATGACCCTGATTTCAACTCAGGTCATTATTTTAGGATTATGACATTGAGCCCTGCACCTGGGCTCCCAGCCCAGTGTGGAGCCTACTTAGGATTCTCTCCTTTCCTCTCCCTCTGCTACTCCTCACCCCCACCCCAGGATGCGAACTTTCTCTCTTTCTCTCTCTCTGAAAAAAAAAAAAAAAGATATGGAATAATTGCACTGACATAATGTCCCATTAATTTTAAAAATATATAATGTGTTTTTTAAGAAACTAATCTCTGGAAAATGAAAGTAATAAAGAAAAAAAGAGGTCAAATCATAAATTATGCATGAAAAGTATATGTCATCACAGAAAGAAAATTGAAGTAATTAATAGATAATTAGCTTTTAAAAAATACATGGTAACAATTTGGAAATCAGTATAAATTTATGAAGGGAAACATACATTATGAGAAGTTGTAGGAAATCTACATAAAGGAGCAATTAAGTGATAGTATGAAGTTTGTCAAACATGAAGCCATTTTAAAGCACACTAGTTCTAGTCATCTACACAAAGAAGTTTGTTTCAACATTCCAATAGTGTCTGTATTAGTCTAATTGTTCCAAAGCATAAGAATGAAAACTATCCCACTAATTTCAGAATGCTAATATAAACTTTACACCAAAACCCAACTATCAAAGCATCTAAAATACTTTGTGTTCTAATATTATTGAAGAATGAATATGCAAACATTTAAAACAAAGTTAGGGGCGCCTGGGTGGCTCAGTGGGTTAAAGCCTCTGCCTTTAGCTCAGGTCATGATCACAGGGTCCTGGGATTGAGGCCCACGCTGGGTTCTCTGCTCGGTGGGGAGCTTGCTTCCTCCTCTCTCTGCCTGCCTCTCTGCCTACTTGTGATATCTCTCTTTGTCAAATAAATAAATAAAATCTTTAAAAAAAAAGTTAGTAAATTAACATCTGAAGTATATTGCAAGAATGATATAGTATAACAATCCAGGGTTTATTTCACAAATTGTATGAGGTACATTTTAGGGAAAAAAAAGAGTTTCAATAATAGAATCTCATAAATAAGTCTTCTTACTAATAAGTGGAAAAGAAAATGAATATGAATATTAATAATGCTTTTCAGAGTTTTAAAATTGCCTAGTAATGAAATTTAATAAACTAAATTTAAAACAACAGTAAAATATTTCACCAAGAGCCACTCAAATCTTATTTGAGAGTAAATATTAAAAGAGATTCTTATTAAAAAAAGAAAAACTAGGATACTTAAATGTTAACACTATTAAATATTATTTGTTGTAACAATGGTCAGTTCAATTAGACAATTAAATGGTATAATTATTGCAAAATTTTCTGCTTATCAATTAGCTGAAGAAATATTAGTAGTATTGTTAGCCAGAAGCATTGTGCAGTAGAATGGAAAGGTCTATTCACAATTATAATGAAAGTATGAGTTATCTAGTATTAACTTAGGAACGGTATAGAATTTATATTACTATAACTTATTTGCATACTGAATTTTAGATATGTACTGAAATACAAAAAAAAATTAAGCAAATGAAGTGTATATAAGGATACACATTTCTCTCTAATAAATTATAATTTCAATACAGTTCTAATAAAAATATGATAAAATTTTAATTCCAACCTATGTCTTTTGGGTTGGGGCTATTAGAATCTAAATACAGATATTCTAAATTTTATCCAGAAAAATAAACATGTGACAATGTCCAAATAAATGTTTTCCATTCAATTTAATATATCCATATATCCTTAGTACTTTAAAAAAAATCTTTTTTTCTTGAAGAGAAATAGAGAGTGCATTTTTTTTTTTTTGGAGGGAAATATAGAGTGCATGGGGGTGGGGGGTGGAGAGAGGGGGCCTAGAGGGTGTGTGGGGCAAAGAGCAGAGGGAGAGGGAGAGAGAGAATCTTAAACAGGCTCCATGCTCAGCAGGAAGCCCAACTTGGGGCTTGGTCTCACAACCCTGAAATCATGATTTGAGCCAAAATTAAGAGTTGGACACTTAACCAAATGAGCTATCGAAGAACCCCTATCCTTAGCACTTTTTTTTTTTTAAGATTTTATTTATTTGACAGAGAGAAACACAGTCGAAGAGAGAACACAAGCAGGGGAAGTGAGAGAGGGAGAAGCAGGCTTCCAGCCGAGCAGGGAGCCAGATGTGGGACTTGATACCGGGCCTCTGGGATCATGACCTGAGCCGAAGGCAGTCACTTAACCAAATGAGCCACCCAGGCGCCCCCCTTAGCACTTTTTTAATGAACTGGATAAACCCGAGGAGTATAAACGTACTTCCTATTCTCAAAAAGCCTAAAATAAGATTTATAAATTAAACCCAATTTAATGGTATTATATAAAACCATTACCATGCTCAATTACTGTTTAATGTTTTGTAGAAATTAAATTCATTGGAAAAGAATAATTAATCACTTAATGATTTGTGGCATCACAGAAAAGACAAATTTAGATTTTCACACACTTTGTGCAGATATTTAAGTGTGAAACCAGAAAATACAGACATCCCGAGAGAAAAAATATAGATCTAATTAATTACAACCGTGATAAAAAAAGATTTTAAAAATAGCTAGATCCAAACGAAAAAGACAATTGAAAATATCGCAGTGAATTTAAGAGGCAAAGCACTGAACATATATTGTAATGGGTTAAATTCTATAATTAAATAAGCTATACAAAAGAGGGAGAAATAAGGTGTATAATGTGAAAAGAAAATAAATGAAGCGCACAATTAGCATTTCCCTAAAGATGAAATTTAAACAGCTGATATAAAAAGCATTCTTCATTCTGTGTGACAAAAGTAATAATTATAAAAGATTGAAGAACATGTGAACAATCCACTTCTTAAGATTTACTTCCCCTTTGATTATGAGAGGAGATCACATAGCTCCATACCTAGGCCCTATTGTCTGGTTCCTGCAAAACTGCTCCCCAGGGTTTTGCTTTCATATCTTTAGCTTGTTGAGGTACTTGGCAAAAGATAGCTCTATGAAATCCAATGTAGGATACCATTAGAGACTATCAAAAAGCTTCAACAGAAGATTTTAAACAACAGATTAACACCATAATTGAAAGGAGCTAGATTGTCTATGCTCATTTCTACCTAGAACCTCACCATTGGACCAAACTGAGCATAAGGGTCTTTGCAGATGTGGTTAAGTTAAGGATCTCCAGATGAGCACATATAGGACTTAGTCTTAAATCCAGTGACTGGTGTTCTTATGAGGGGAAGAGAGAGACTAAGAAATACAGAGACACAAAGGGGAAGGTCATGTGAAGATGAAGCAGATATTGGAAGGCAGCCGCTAGCCCAGGAACACTGAAGATTGCCAGCACTCATCATAGGTTAGGAGAGATGAAATAAATTCTCCCTTAGAGCTTCCTGAAGGAACCAACCCTGCCCACACCTTGATTTCAGACGTTGGGCTTCTACACCTATGAGACAATACATTTCAGTTGCTCTTTAATCAGTCAGTTTGTGACAATTTGTTATGCAAGCCTTTGGAAAACAATATACTACTTGTGACCTAATAAATTTCTTATTGTCTCTCTGATTCATTGTCATCATTTTTAAGTGGGGATAATTATAATCTTGCCATCACATTTTATAAGTAGAAAATACTCTAAGCTTTGAGAACAGGATTTAGCACAGTCTAAGCACTCAAAATGTGATGGCTATAATTTTTATTGCATGAGGTGGCTTTTTTTTTTTTAATTAAAGATTTTTATTTATTTGACAGAGAGAAACACAGCTAGAGAGGGAACACAAGCAGGGGGAGTGAGAGAGGGAGAAGCACGCTTCCCGCCAAGCAGGGAGCCAGATGCAGGACTTGATTCCGGGACTCCAGGATCATGACCTGAGCCAAAGGCAGATGCTTAATGACTGAGCCACCAGGTGCCGCTCAGTCTATTACTTTGATGTGGTGTTAAGGACTGCATTTTTTTTTCCTTATGCAGTTATTTTAATGAACAGAGAGGAATTGCACATGGGTCTATGGTGATATTTTGTAGTTACGCTTTCTCTCTGATGGTCAGTTGTTTTGCTTAGTAATTGTTTCTTCTCCTAGTCATCCAAGGTAACCACACCTCTAGGGATAGTGAAGAACACTGAAATTACCTCAATGATTATATTTCTGCCAACATTATCCGAGCCGGTGGCATACCAAAGGTGTGGGATACTTGGGGAAGGCTGTTCCCAAGGCAGGCACAAAGGGGGTTCATAGTCTCAAGAGAATTTTTTTTAAAGATTTTATTTACTTATTTGACAGAGAGAGAGAGATCACAGGTAGGTAGAGAAGCAGGCAGAAAGAGAGGAGGAAGCAGACTCCCTGCCAAGCAGAGAGCCCGATGCGGGCCACGATCCCAGGACCCTGAGATCATGACCCGAGCCGAAAGCAGAGGCTTTAACCCACTGAACCACCCAGGCACCCTCAAGAGAATTTTTATAAATAGCAATAAAAATACTTAAAATTGGCCAACTTTGTTTCCCATGATGCCCAACAATGCAAAGCAAGGTCAGTGATGAAATATTCTACCTGGATAGCCTGCTCCCATAACCCCCCAGTGATATGACCTCACCAAAGCTCTGGTGATAATTTGTGGGCTGACCTCATCATATATATATATATATTTCCTGATAATTTGTGAGCTGACCTCTTGACATACACACACACACACACACACACACACACACACACCTATTTATTTATTTGTTTGTTTGTTTGTTTATTTATTTGAAGTTCCTGTTTTACTTAGGGAGAAGGATCTCCTTTTAAAGTGATAAGCACTTAAGTCAGTAACACGTTTTACTCCGAGGAGGCTCCTGGTCAGCCCTCTGGAAGCTTTCTCTTCTGTGAATTTTGTTTTACTGAAGGTTAACCTATTTTTGCCATCTGGCCATTTAGGGATCCAGTTTTCTGCCATTTCAAGTGTCCTTCAGCTGCCCTGGAAGATTCAGGTCCTACACACAAGACTTTTATTCTGCCTCCTTGAGAATTATGAGGCTTTTTCATTTCTGGTTTCGCACTTACTTCGGTGTTGGGTGCAATTTCAGAAATCATTACAAGTTCCTCAGATAAGAAAACTTACAGATTTTTAAAATTCAATTCATGCTGTTTTTCTTAGATGGAATTCAGGTTTTGAAGTGATCCCAAAATTGAGAATAAAAAGCATCTGTCTCTTCCTACACTCCTAAGAATATTAAAATACAAACATATACTTATTTAAAATGAAAAAAAAATGCACTGAGATTAAGCAAGAAGCTCGAAACTGTTCTCTTATATCTCAGGCAAATGTCAGTATTCTTCAGTTGCAAGTGACAGAAGCTCAACTGTCCAACCAATATAAGCTAAACGAAGAATCACTGAGTCACATAATTGGGCAATCCAAGGAATGAAGCTGAGTTCAAGAAGCCAAGTTTCATGTAGAGAAAAATAAGCATATGAACAACTATACCATTAGAGCTCTGTCTCTTCCTCTCTAACCTTTACCCTCTTATGTACTGGCAACTTTCAAAGGAAAGTTTTCCTTTGTGGTAGAAAATATGCCACTGATTGATCAGGGCTTAGCCATCTTTGTAGAAGTGATTTCAAAGTAAAGATGGCACCTCTCTCCCAATAGGTAGTAAATTTCTCAAACAGAGTAGTGATTTCTCATCCTTAGGTCATGTGCCCATTGCTGAAAAAAAAAATCACTGTTAAAATATAGAAGTTTAGGGGCACCTGGGTGGCTCAGTTGGTTGGGAGACTGCCTTCAGCTCAGGTCATGATCCTGGAGACCCAAGATCGAGCCCCACATGGGGCTTTCTGCTCGGCGGGAAGCCTGCTTCTCCCTCTCTCAGTCCCTCTGCTTGTGTTCCCTCCCTCGCTGTGTTTCTCTCTGTCAAATAAATAAATAAAATCTTTAAAAAATAAAATATAGAAGTTTAGCTGGTAATCTAAGTTGCAATCATATTCATATTCGTGTGGTAGGTTAGTTGGCATTATAATAATGACAAACCCGTCAAGTTGGAGCTGTCCACTCCCAATCAAAAGTACTCCTTCTCTGTTAATCTTTTACAAATAGTTTCTTGTTTTTGTTTTTTTTTTTTTTAAAGATTTTATTTACTTATTTGACAGAGAGAAACACAGCCAGAGAGGGAACACAAGCAGGGGGAGTGAGAGAGGGAGAAGCAGGCTTCCCGCCGAGCAGGGAGCCCGATGTGGGACTTGATCCCAGGTCTCCAGGATCATGACCTGAGCCGAAGGCAGTTGCTTAACCATCTGAGCCACCCAGGCGCCCCTCCTGTTGTTTTTCTTGATAACATTTACCGGTTTCTGGGTATATGCTTACTCTTATTGCCTACCTTCCTCACTATACTGCAGTCTTAAAAATGACAGCACTCACATTTGTGTCCACCAATCTAGCTGGTGCCCTACAGAGTATCTCATGTCTGAAAGGTTCTAATCAATGGTGTTTCTTAACCTGGGGGAAATTATCATTATCTATATGAATTTATTTTTTGGTTTTGACCTGTTCAGCACACATTCTGAAACTCCTTTCCACACCTATTAAATCAGAATCTCAGTCCTCTCTTTGCTTTGGAAAGAGCTCATTTTCACCCACAGATTCTAATGTTTTATAATTATGCCAATTTACCCGTTTGTATTACTGAATTATTGCTCTCCATTGGGTATCTTAAAGTAATTGGGGACTAATAATATTATCCAATCTAATTTAAATATACAAATATAAATATATCCTGACTGTACAAAAGAAAAAATTTAAGTTCTTCTCTGGCTATTTCAAGAGCCAAGTACTAGGGTGACTCTCTGGAGTCTTAAGATAATAAAGACTTGTGGCTCTTTTTAGTTCATAACGTCCTGGCAGTTAATATTGACTACATGTCCTTCACTGTGTATGGGAAATCAAAGAATGCCCCGTGGAAACCTGACTCTAAAGGTCCATTTTGGAAGGGCTCCTACTTTTTCCAGGTTCTTCTTAATTGCTTCCATTCTCATCCATATTATGTTCCACATAAATATAGTGACCATATAATTTATCTTCTGAACTGTGACACATGTAAGAATAAAAGGGAGCATTACTGTATTGTTGTGGCAAACAAAACCTGGGACTGTCCCAGGTCACCCTATACAAAACAAAGAAACAGGGAGGGAGGCATCATAAGATTATATAATGTTTAGGGTTTGGTCTTATCTTTTGTTGGTCTGTGACTTCTAATATACAAAAATTCAAGATGTACTTTTGATGATCCCAAATTACTTAGAAGTTAAGTATTAGGGAAAATGTATTCTTCTCAGAGGCATAGGGAAGGAAGAGAAGTCATGGTATTTTATGACACTTTATTGGAAAAACCAGAAGGAAAAAAATTCTAAAATGTTTTGAAATGTCTATCATTAGAATATAGACAATTCTTTCCATAACACCAGATCCCTAGCAGAGAAAGAGGGGAAGCAGAGAGGACCAGATTAATGCCTATTGTATGTGTTTCATTTCATTCAAAATATGTACAAAAATCAGTCTTCTCTAAAACTGAAAAATACTATCAGGTCTATGTAAATCTACCACGAATAAACCTTCAAATTTAACTGATGCTAGGTATATAAATCACCTAAATGAAATTTAACATGTTCTGATGGCTAATCTTCCAAATATATATATTTACGTTAAATCTTAGTTTTAGAATATTCCCTAAAATGCTATTGTGTGAATATCTGTTACAATACACATTATGTAGTAAAGTAAATGATCATAAAAGGACTACCAGTCTAATAATTATAAACTGTTAGTTTGTTTTTTAGCAGCTTGGTTTTTTTCTTCCTATAACCAGCTGTCATTACCAAAGCATTTTTTAATGGGAATTAAGATGAAATTATAGTGAGGCAGCAATTTGCAAACATAAGATCAGGAATGAAATACTTAGTACTGTGACTAGTTGTAGAGAGCACTTATTAAATGTTATGTATAATTATTTTCATTTTTATTAACTGCTACTTTCTAAGTTTAAAAACAACAAAAAGAAAAACCAGATTAGCACAGAGAAAAATATACCCAAATAAAATTGCTTTTATCCAAAAATGGCAATAAAATACAAATGATAAAAAAGAACTATGAAATAAATATTATTACATCCAATGCCATATGTTTCTATGATTGACATTACCTGGTTTTTAATCAGTCTATCTTTTCATATTAGCATCAGAATTTTTAATGTAAAATCTGATTGCCTCACTATCTACACATTTTATTTTATTTTTCTCCTTGGGCTTTTTTGTAGCCCAACGAGACACATACAAGTGTAACAGATGAATAAAACACCAAGTTTTTAATATAAATATAAATCAGGAGTACAAATATTAACAGATATTTTTGTAAGGCATTTTAGAAGTTTGGATATTTTTGGTTCTAATGATAACTTAATGCCTCATTCTTGGGATTATCAATAAATTTGATTTAATTTTGAGAAGATATTCCTCCAGTACCCTAATTAAATTATATCATACATGGCAGAACTACCAAAGTGAAGTTATATCCAGGTACATTCTCACTGATTTTATTGTCTAAGAGATTGATGGGACAATATTACTCTCATATTTATGAGAGAAGAAAAAGAATCCTTTGTACTTCTTAAATGTGAAAAACATTCTTAACCAAAGTATAAGGTAACTGCACAATTATTTTTGGAATTTCCAGAAAGCAATGGAGTCATATATTTAAAACACATAGATTCAGACACATTTGCACACCTACAGACAATATAAATTATAATTTATGAAACCTTCTATTTTTTATGAAAGAAATAAGATTCTTATCAAAACTTAATGGCCTGTAGACTTCTGTTTGCTTCTCACAAGCACACATATGCATTTTCCTAATCATTACACTGTAGATGAAAGAAGTTCTATTTATGTGTATATTATTGTCTATTCAATATACTATGGTATAATATGACAATACTGAATAGTAAAGTCAATAATATATAAATAGTGATGACACAGAGACCTGAACAAGCTAAGGTCAGATTTACACACTTGGCAATAACAATGGACTTGCTGAATCTTCAACAGACCCAAATGGTCACAATATAAGCAAACAAGAATCTTACCATTCTGGATGGCAAAGAATTTTGAGTACAAGTTAAACATTTACTGTAGAATTTAGGGTATTTGGTATATTGATGTCAACTAATCTTTATTTGTATTACACAGATCCTTTCTTCTCTATTAAGGTATAGAAATAAATATTTTCAAAGATTTAAAGAATTGAGTTGATATATAATAAAAATTACAATATGTCTAGTACAAAACTCTGATTTAATCTGTTTATTTTTGTCCATTATATAATAACTGATAAGTTATTTAGGAGTTAAGTATAAAATATTTTGGGACAGGGGCGCCTGGGTGGCTCAGTTGGTTAAGCGACTGCCTTCGGCTCAGGTCATGATCCCAGAGACCTGGGATCGAGTCCCACATCGGGCTCTCTGCTCAGCGGGAAGCCTGCTTCTCCCTCTCTCACTCCCCCTGCTTGTGTTCCCACTCTGGCTGTGTTTCTCTGTGTCAAATAAATAAAATTTAAAAAAGAAAGATTTAAAAAAACATTTTAGAACAAATTTTGATGGTTGATATTAATGACAATCAAAATAAAGTAAATATTTTTACCATAATAGAAGCACAACATTTAAAAATATATATAAGGTAAATTTATCTTCTGTTGCTTTTAGTTTGAGATTTTAAATTTATACTTAAACTAAAATCAGAGTTTCAGAAGGATAACTTAGTGCCAGACATGTTTTTTCCTCGTTATAAAGCAAGTTAGACATTATATGCATATACTTTCATTAGTTTGTAAGTTATTATTTTGTAATACAATGTATTTAACAGTATTTTAGTGCCATGTGTATGTCAGTGAAAACCACTATAACAAAATAGCATAGACTAGGGCTCCTGGGTGGCTCAGTAGGTTAGGTGTTTGTCTTCAGCTCAGGTCATGATCCCAGCCAGGGTCCTGGGATCAAGCCCTGCATCAGGCTCCCTGCTCAGCAGGAAGCCCACTTCTTCTCTCTCTTCCTCTGCAGCTCCCCCTGCTCGTGCTCTCTAACTCTTTCTCTCTCACTCACTCGCTCTTGCTGTTCTCAAATAAATAAAATATTTAAAAAAACAAAAACCAAAAAAACACAAAATAGCATAGACTGAGAAACTTATTTTCTCACAGTTCTAGAGGCTGGAAATCTAAGATCATGGTGCCAACATAACTAGGTTCTGGTGAAAACTCTCTTCCTAGCTTTCACAGCTTCTGTCTGTATTTTCACAGAGTGAAGAGAGCAAGTTCTCTGCTGTCTCTGCTTACAAGAACCCCGCCCTTATGAAGTCATCTAAATCTAATTACCTCCCATGCTCCAGTCTTCAAATGCCATCACGAAGGGGGTTATGGGAAAAATTCAGGTATATAGTGTAATTATAGGGTTGCCATAAAATTTATCCTCCAAATTGGAATGCCCTTTTGAGCAAGGACTTAGTGCTATTAATAATCATAATACGTAACAGTTGAAAACTTGGACATTCCGGTCAAATAGCTGTGATCATTCTCTCGTTTACTCCACTGTGGTTAAGAATTGATATCACTTAAAAAAAAAAAAAAAGAATTGATACCACTTGTACAGTTTTTATCGTTTACTAAGATTTTTGTCTGAGACTATAGAGTACATAATACTGCTAAGTTAAATTCTGACACACAGCAGATGTTGTTGCCTATAGTAGAGAAAGATAAAAGCAAAGGGAGCATTAATTGAGTGTACATGTTAGGCATGGTGCTATGTGTTTTGTAGACATGATGAACCAAAGATACGGGTCGTGTTGTCTATATACTCTTAGCTTCTACTTGAGAAGTAAAACAGAAATCCAACATATTGGTTAAAAAGAGGGATTATACAGTACTTGGATTTACATCATAATTCTACTTCTTACTACTATGTAACATTGTTTAAAATACCAAATAGCCTTAATAAAGTACCTTAATTTCTCAGTTTCCTCATTTCTAACTTATGGATAGTAATTATATTTATGTTGTAAGTTTAAATAAGTTAAATGTGTGTGTGTATCAGTGTGTCTCTGTGATTGTGTGTGAAGGGGAGCCTTGTGCAAATAGGCATGTCCTGTGAATATTACCTTTGTTTTCTGCATTTCCAGGCACAGCTGTAGGTGGTCATCCTTTGTTTTATTTTGTTTTACCACACAGTACCTCTAGCCACAGATGATAGTTGGTTCCCTATTCATTTTGTGGTCTAATAATTGAAAAGAAAACCTGGACTGTTGCCAGGGACCAGCCTCAGCAGAGATGTGGGTCCCAAACCACGGGATGTCTGGCGGGCGAAATAATGACACGGACATGGAGATCTGATGCAAGCTGACAGACCCGAGGTCAGTCAGGAGAGACCTATGAAGCAGGCTCAGGCTCTAGCTCTCTAGACTTGGCGCTCTGGCCTCTGGGCTCTCTGGCTCTCAGGGCTCTCTGGGCTCTGGCCTCTGCCCTCTGGGCTCTCTGGCCTCTGGGCTTTCAGGGCTCTCTGGCTCTCTGGGCTCTCTGGCCTCTGGCCTCTGGGCTCTCT